>OX578152.1:128430078-128921237 GCA_951213105.1 Amaurobius ferox
AATGGCCTGAAAAGTACTACATTAATGAACATTATTTAAAATTCAAATATGAGATGCCTGTTCTGAGAAGCAATTTATACAGCGACTTGCTTAAGCCCACCCCATTGTGAGTAACATTCACTACCAGTTCATCGGTAGGATACTCATCTCTAAAAAATTAAAAGCATTTTCAAACTAAACTTCAGTCTTTTGAACTTTGGATCCCTAGTACTTGAAAAGTTTATAGTTTTATAGGTTATTCCAATGTTCTAAACAAATTGATGAGAATAATATATCAGTTAACATTAACAAATTTCATTTTGGGAAAAAAACAGTAAAATGAATGCAATTGCTAATGACTCGATCTAGCTGAAAATCAATAAAAACAGGATTATTGTAGTTAACAATTAAATTAATTGTCACTTTTCATAAAAATCATGTTGCTCCAAGGAAGGTAACATTTCTATTATTTAGAGAGTGGTTCTTGTGATTTTAATAATCTTGTCCAATTTCATTCCATTTCCTCAGTTTGTTTGAGAGATGGTCCCGGCCGGCTAATCGGTTGCTCATGTCCCTGTTGACGAGCCGGTCGGCCTGGGTCTTCAACACTCCGTATGGTCTTCTGCCGGTTGTTCAAAAAGTTGCTCTATATCCTAGGATGAGTCGGACTGTCTGGGTTTTCGACACTCTATATGGTAAAAATTTCCTATATTTTGAATATAGTTTTATGGTATCCATTTCTTTAGTTAAAAATAGTTAAAAAGCATCCACTCATTTGATAAATGTTAGCAAATATATTTATTTATTTATTTTAATTTATTTTTTGTTTTATATCTAAACCATGTAAGATTTGGAGAACGCCACATGCTAGCATCAAATAAATAAAGCCATTCCCTTTAAAATAAAATAGCTTTTTTCTTTCACATTGATTTCACTTAGTTGTTTTTTTAAATGGTGTTTTATGATTTTAATGAATGTTTAAAAACAGACATCATTCAATAAATAGTCAATTTTTATTCAGCAGTACCCAAAGCAGATAGCTATTTAAAAATGCAAGTACACCTGTCCCCCGATTTACACGGAAGATAGGTTCTGTACAAAACCGTGTAAGTTGAAATCTTGGATTTTGCTATGTAAAATCGTGTAAAACGAAAATAACTCCAAAATGTGCATGATTCAGTCATTTATTTAAGTAAAACAAAAGTAAGACATCTTAGAAAACTTAAAATTATACTTAGTTTATAAAACAACAAACACAGGAATGTAGTAATATAACATATTTAATTTATTTTACATTAGGAACAAAAAACAGAAAAACAAAAAGACCCTTAAAAATTAATTATAAGTTTAATCACTGTCATCACTTTCATGTACTATCAGTCTTTTCTTTCTGATAGGTATGATGTCACTTTCATCACTTGAGCTTTCTTGATGCGATTCTGGCTCAGTGGTTGATGAATTAGGCAAGATCTCGGGTTGACAAGACTTTATTATGAAATTGGTAATTAACAATTACGTAGGTTTTTTTGCTAAATCTTTATAGACCTCTTCATATTGATTTAAGTATTTACGATGGTCTCGCTGGAATCAGTGAGCTCGATCAACATTTGTGTCATATTGTAAGAAATGGTTGCTCAATTTTCTTCCCAAATCAAGTCCTACGCTCATGATTCTTGCTGTGAACGCAACTGGTTCAGATTGCTCTTCATCAGAATCATTGTCTTCATCATGTTTGTTTGTTTCACGAATCATGTTAATTAAATCATCTTCATTCAATTCTTCATCAGCCATTATTTCTTCAATATCTACCTGAGCTAAATCTTCAAAACCTTCTCCTCCTATAGTAAGGGCCAACTCAGTGATCTGAGAATATTCATGCTCTATTGGTGATTTATCATTTCCACTTTCAACAACATCCGACCATATTGCTTTCCAGCAGACGTTGATCGTTGATTGTTTGATCTGAATGTATGACAGTCCAACATGCTTAACACAATCTAAAATTGTAAATTTCTTCCAAGCATCCATCAGAGTAAGAGATTCATCATTCTCCATTTGTTCTAAGATATACCTGAAAGTTTGCTTGATGTACAGTGCTTTAAAAGTCGAAATTATACCTTGATCTAACGGCTGTAATAAGGAAGTTGTATTCTTTGGTAAAAAAACAACTTTTACATTTTCGTGTTCTAAATCTGGAGGATGACCTGCTGCATTATCAATTAATAGAAGAGCCTTAAAAGGCAATCCCTTTTTAGTTAAATAATTTTTGACATCTGGAACAAAAAAGTTATGGAACCATTCATTGAAAGCTATGGCAGGGACCCATGCTTTTCTATTAACCATCCAATAGACGGGAAGATTTTTGATATCTATTCCTTTGAATGATCGTGGTGATTTTGATTTGTTAATCCCCAATGGTTTCATCATATAATCGCCAGAAGCATTGCAACAAAAAATAACTGTTATACGACTTTTCGCTACTTTATGACCACTAGCTGATTTGTGAGCTTTGGCTATAAAGGTTCTTTCCGGCATTTTTTTCCAGAGTAATCCGGACTCGTCAGCATTGAAAACCTGATAAGAAGTGTAGGAGTTAGCGGCAATGATTTCAGCAAGTTTTGCCGGATATTGTTGTGCCGCATCCGAATCAGTAGATGCACTTTCACCTTTCATTCTCAGATTATGTAAGGAATGTCTTTGTTTGAATCTCTCAAACCACCAATGGCTTGCGGAAAAAGATACCTTCTTTTCATCGGACGAAGTCGACGGCGACTGATTCTTAAGTGATTGATAAATGTTCAAAGCTTTATTTGTAACAGTATTGGTATCGATCGGGATTCACTGTTGAGTTTGGTCTTCTATCCATATCACTAAGGCTTTTTCCATATTTTCCATTATAACATCTCTAACATATATACACTCATACTGCTGCAGGTTCCAGCTGCTACACTTTTTCTAATGGAGTCTTCATTTTTTCTTATTGTCCTTATTGTGGCTTCATTCATGGAGTAAAATTTAGCAACATCCGTTACTCTTTGTCTATTACGTTGACGGTCTAATTTTTGAATTTTAGTTTCTAAAGAAATAGCTTTTCTTTTTATTTGATTTTTCTTCAAATCCTTTGACATTATAGAACCTTAACAAATTTACGCAAACTATAAAGATGCAAGAAAAACTATAAATGTTGAAAACTTACCAGTTCAAAAGATAAATGCACAATAATATAAGCTTTGCTGCTAAAATGTTTCTGCACTATGTACTTGCATGAACCAGATAACTTTACTGTTGTGAAATACATACGGGGATTCCCCTGTTACGGGGATTTCCCTATACGGGGATTCCCCTACATGTATATATTTTACAACACCGGGAATCCCCTGTTGTTTTCATCAGTGTTTCCAAAGGAATGAAATTCAAAAATGTCATCAAATCTTTGTATAGGTGTATATGGAGCGGAATATGCATTTTTATCAATTTTTTGAAATCTATTAATTTACAAACCGTGTAAAAGCGAAATCGTGTAAAACAAGTGCCGTGTAAATCGGGGGATAAGTGTATTGCATTTTGGACTTATATCTATTATTTTCCCTTGACATGAATAAATACACTAAATGCAAAACTACACGACTAAAATTTAAAAATAGCCATTAGTTTTGTAGCATAGCCAGTTTTTTTAACTGAGGACTTCCTTAAAAAATTTTACTATTTCATGATATAGAAAAAAAAAATTGGCCTCATATGATTGGAGTGGGGTGCATGTGGAGTCCCTTTAGCTCCCTGACTATCTTTTACCATTGTCCACTGTCCATCTTGAAATCCATCTACCCTTAAAAAAGTAATTGACTCATCCACAATTCATTTGGCTTTAATTATACAGTTTCATTGTTATGTATTATCACATGACCATAGTGCACATCAACCTATTGGTCAGTGATCAATTTCATAGGCCTTAAGCACCCCCCCCCCCCCCCCAAGACCACAGCAGCATCCAATTTATCTTTTGCTCCCTCCTTATTGTATATATACACAAAAGAAAAGGAGTTATTTTCTCACAAAGTAAAATTCAAAGAAGTTAATATCAGAAAAAAAGATCTAAAATCATTGAAATTTCTCTTTTCATTTTTGTATTGTACGTGATTCTCTTTCTATAAAACATTTCTTTTCAAAACCAATTTAAATTCTTTTTTAAAAAAAGGTCTTAAACATTGTTTTTTATTTTAAATTTATAAGGGTTTAAAAACCTCCAGTCCACAAAAAAAAAAAAAAAAAAAAGGCTCCTGACATCAAAATTGAAAATTGCCCATGATAAGAATTTACTAATGGCCTGCAATATCTAAAAAAAATTAATTTTCTGAGTTATGATCCTAGATAAAAATCTACAAAGAGCCCCCAGACTTAGGAAGGACATTTACTATCAAAAAGAAGAATTTATTTTCAGAATAGCAAAATTACGATAAAGATTTAATAAAAGTCTTGGACGAAGTCTTTAATATCTAGAATAAAATGTTTTCACATTTCTGAAGTACGGCCTACATTAAGATTTTGCCAATGTCCCCTAATATCTACAAAGAAAGTTAATTTTCTGAATTATGGGTCTCTGATAAGAATTTATCAAGGCCTCTAAACTTTAAAAGAAATAATTTTCTATTTTTTTTTAGAATTAGGAATTTATGGTAAAGATTAGTGATAGGTCGGAGCTAGAGTGAAATGTTGAGAAATTTACACAGAGAGCTGGGTGTGGACTATAAAGATTTATTTATTTAGACTGTAAAGATGTATTTATTGTGGACTGTAAAGATTTATTTATTAAGTTAACATTAATTAGAAATGACATAGATGAGATATTTGGGAAGATGAGCGCTTCTGTGTGCTATGCTGAGATAAGAACCACCATGCATAGCTGCCAATGCTTCCAATTTACCTGAAAAGTTTCTGATTTTTGGGCATCATTCCGATCGGAAGATCTGAAACCAATTTCTTCCTATTTTTCGTTCACAAGCTAAAAGTCCCTACTTTTCCCTAATTCCGCTACAAAAATTCCCTAAAAATGACACCTCTTCCTCTGAGGGCACAGTAGCCCAGTGGTTAATGCGCTGGAATTGTACTCGGTAGGCCCGGGTCCGATTCCAGCCACTGCCAAATCTGCCGCCGTGTTCACTCGGAGTACGATCACGTTAAACATGTGGATCCGTAAGTCCTTCTGAGAGGTTGGTGGTAGGAGAAGGAGGGTACGGTCCCTGGGGATGCCTCCCCCACTGGGTTCAGGTCTAAATTGGGTGGCACTTCCCGGCTGTTACCTTACACCCAAACAGTTACCTTACACCTTTCTGGTAGGTCAGACGGTCTGGGTCTCAACAACAACTTCTTCCTCTGAAAATGATAAACAAATTTTATTCACTTCCTCTCTATCGACTTGCGGATGTATTCCATTCACATGAAGAACAACAGTCTTGAAGATGTACCAACTGTCACTGAGTACTTATAACACTCAATGATTGGCAGAATTATTTCGTGGAAAAGTAAGTCATGTGCAGAGATGCCAACTTTTATGGATTTTCCTTAGTTTGTACGGATTTTTACTTCATCTTACGGTTTTACGGACATTACTCCCAAAACTACAGAAAATCCCGTGAAATCCATGCATCAATCCATTCAATTCATATTCCTTGTTTTGCCGGGAGTCCAAAATTATCAGTTTGCATTCATTTTCATCTTCTAATGATTTCATATCAGAAAATAAACTTAATTTATTTTTATAGTGCGAGTAAAGATAAAGAAATATTTTACTAAACAAATTATATTTCTCTTAAATTATAAAATTGCGCAATTCAGTCTTTTTTTTTTTCGGGCTTTGCTTAGAATACACAATTGCCTTTTTCCATCTATCTCCATCCCCTTATTATTGCACATTAACTTGACTAAACTAGTTTATTTTCATATTTTGGTTGATTATAAAGGTTAATTTTTTAATTATTTCCATATAAATAGTACTATTGTGAAATTCAGGTTCTTTTATTTCTTTACGGCCGTTGCCGAGAGTACGCAATCATCCTTTTCCATCAATCTCCATCTCCCTATTGTTGCATATTAACTTGACTAAACTAACTTATTTTCATATTTTGGTTGATTATAAAGGTTAATTTTTTAATTATTTTCACATAAATAGTACAATCGTGAAATTAATTTTTTTTTAGAACTCCCCCCCCCCTCCCCCCCCAAATAAAACATTAATATACTTAGACGATTGGGATGCCTTGCATTTAAAAACTTATAATCGTTCAGATTCTGGTTATATTAAGAAAAAATAAGGATAATTTGACAATATTCTTCATTAGTAAATATAGTAAACATGGCGCATAAAATAAAAATATGAAGCGACAAGCACACAGCATAAGGATACAATACTGCAAATGGAATGTTCTTTCAACCTCAGATTAGTTTATTTATTTTTCTGGTTTCTATTATGATGATACTTATCAACAAATCGTCTGTCAAATAAGACAATTAGTATTCAAACTAAAATTATTAAATCGTTTTTTGCATACAACTAACACAAGACAGCTTTGCAGTTTAAAGAATCACCTGTTTAAAAAAATTTTTTTGGACAATTATTCAATTATTTGCAGCTTTTTCTGTAGGACAAACATATTTTTGAACTAATTTGGTAACACTCTACAACTGTGTAATTGTCTTTTTTCTCTATATTTAAAAGGAAGAAAAAGCCCCCCCCCCACATAAAAAAGGGTTATCAGTCTGAAAGTGGTCTCGTCATGTAGCACCATAAGTGGCTTCCTATGTAGTTGCATTAAAGAAGTTAGGATGCCGATGCAGTGGTCGAGCGGTCCGGGGCATGCGTTTCCATCTGATCGCTCGATTGCCGGATTGTGGGTTCAAATCCCACCAGCGGGCATGGATGTTGTATTGTCGAGGCAAAGTCAGACTTCTGCCCTTGGGGAGCCTCAATAAAAGTGAAACTGCATATTCTCCCCTTCGCTACAGTGTCTGAAACTAATAGTGTGCCTACCGCCTATACCTCCCAATGCTGGGAGATGTTCCTGAAAAGCTGCTTCCGCCAGACGGCATTGGTCTTGAATAAGCAGTTAAAAGCGGAGGAATTAACATTGAAACTAATGGGAATTTATTGCAAATGAAATGACTGATATCTTTCGAAATAACTGAAGAATTTGTGTGAAATTGGGTGTGGTTATTGTAAGTGGTATACACAAAAAATCGTTTGATTTTCAGAGAGATTGAGCTAGGGATATATTATTTTTTAAAAATTTTATTTAACTTGATCTGGTGTTCATTCAAACCTTTGAGGTCCAAAATAATCAGGTTCATTTATCACAGTAACGCGAAATTCGTTATGACATTTCCTCTTGGGGTACATTTCAGTTCTTTCGATTTTGAAGCTTATCGGGCTAGCCCATCCTGGGCCGGCCATAGGACTTTACCTGGTTTTAGAGAATAACTCGAAAATCAGAGAACGTTGGAAATCTAAATTTAATATATCGTTTTCTTTTGGGGTGTATTTTAATTCTTTCAATTTTGAACCGTACTGGGTTAGTCGGTCTTAGGCCCGTCTTAGAAACATACCCGTTTTTGCTGTATAACTCAAGAACAGGTGTATCTAAAAATTTGAAGTTTAGAATATTCTTGCCATTTGCTGTATATTTTAACTCTTTGGATAAAAAATCTTATAGGGCTAGCCCGTTCTGAGCCCAATAAAAGGAATATATCGTTTTTTAAGAATAACTAAAAATTCAGAGCATCTAGAATGTATAAATTTAATATGTCATTGTCCTTTGGGGTATATTACATTTCATCGCATTTCGAACCGTATCGGATTAACCCGTCTTGGACCCGCCATAGAAATTTACTCGCTTTTATAAAATAACTCAATCAATCGGAGTAGCTAAAAAATGTAAATTTAGTATATCATTTCCATTTGGATGGATTTTAATTTAGATTTTGAACCTCGTTGGGCTAGCCCATCTTGGATCTGCTGAAGAATGCATTCGTTTTTGAAAAATAACTCGAGAACCGAAGTAGCTAAAAATTTCAAATTTAACATGTCGTTGGCTTTTGGGGTATATCTAAGTTTCTTCGGATTTGAACTTTATCTGGGTAGTCCGTCCTGGGCCTGACATAGGAATGGACCCGTTTTTTAGAATACCTGGAAAATCGGGGAAACAAGAAAATATAAATTTAGTACAGCCTTATCTTTTGGGGAATATTTTAATTCCTTTGTTTTTTAACCGTATCGGGCCAACTCGTTTTGGGCCCGCCTTAGAAATTCATTTTTTTGGTGGAATAACTCTAAAACCGGAGTATCAAAAAGTTTCAAGTTTAGAATGTCGTTGTCATTTGCGGTATGTTTAAGTTCATTGGATTTAAAACCTGATCGAGCTAGCCCGTCCCGGTCCCAACAAAAAGAATGTACTCGTTTTTTAAGAATTAACTCCAAAACTGTAGCAGCTAGAATATATAATTAATAAATTAGTAAATTTAGTATATTAATTTCTTTTGGGGTTTATCATAATTTATAATTTGAACCTCATCGCGCTAGTCCGTCTTAAGTCCGTCTGAGGAATGCGATGGTGGCCTGCCATAGGAATATACTCATTTTTTTTAGAATAACCCGAAAACTGGAGCAGATAGAAAATCCAAATTTAGTATATTAATTCTTTTTCGGGTAGAATTTAATATTTTTGGCATATATATAATTATAATTAGTGATGTAGGCATGGGAGATAGGATGTGTGGTAAAAAACCTCATTTGCCGAACAATTACATTAGTTCTCAAACTTGTCCATATTTAAAAAGAAATGAATTTTGTACTATAAACCCCATTCAATCGTCGACCCCTTTTTCCCCTAGATACATAGTTACATCCATATGCAAATGAGCTAAGAAGTGCGAAATTTGTCCACGGATGTTGGGTCGGTGCACTGGGAGTACGAGTGAAGGTTGTGATTCTGTGTGATCTGACGAAGAAGGTTTTATGCCTTCGAAACCGGTCGATATTAGTTTTTTGAGTTGTATTCTGCGTTTTACGAAGATAATTTTTTTTCTTTAGCAGAAATTTGGACCGCACTTATTGATTTTATTTACTTGAAATTGAAATTTTTCAATAATTTTTAAAAGCATTATATGAATAACTTGAACGAATGCTTTAAAAGCAAACTTTTGTTTTGCATTTTGATACATTACCATGTAAACCTAAAAAAAGAATGTATGAGAATGTCTAGCAGATATTTTGTTTTATCTCATGTGTTCGGCTATTAGGAAAAATGGCTGTGGGTGGCCCTGTGAATTTGAAAGAAAAACATGAAACACCATTGCCGCTTGAACATTAGAACAAGGTGGGGGTTGCTTACAAGTGCTATCGCTTTGTACGGTAAAAGATAGCGCTGATAAGAATTTCGATTGAGAGTGGACATATAATCAACCACTATTTTATTTCGACAGGCGTGTCTCTTCAAATTGCCATGTTTCCGCAAATTGCCACATCTCTTACACGAACAATGCTCAAAAGATTCGCAAATCAGCGGGGGCTCTGGAAATGGGTAGAACACCAGGAAAGGACATTTTGTACTGCCTTCAGGGTGGCTTCTAGATACAATAGGAAGTATCTCATTAGCACATTGGTCATCTGAGATCGAATCTGTTTTTACAAAGAACCGTCACATGTACAATATTCTTTTTCGTTTTAAGATTGGACAGGATGGACCCACTCAGAAGGAAATACTTTTCGAAACTATAAGCAGCAAGCTTTCACTCATTTGATGTTTGACGTTGTAACTGACGTTGAAAATCTATATTTTTGTTTCTATATTTAGATTAAAAAGGGCTGTTTTTATAGCCATACCATATCAGTTTTCTGATAGATCTATCAACATATTTAATAGTTTTTATAGTCGATGAAGCATGTCCTCAAATTCTAAAAAAAAAGTGAATGACAGACACTGCTTCGTACCTGAATGTGAAACAGGTTACAAAAATTTCAGAGGCAAATATTATCTATTTAAAGCTCCTGACAACGATAAACTGAGAGCTAAATGGACAAAGTTAATTCCTCGTGCAGATAAAGTTCTAAACAAAAACTCTGTGGTTTGTGAGTTGTATTTTGCAAATGACTGGTTTTGCATTGTTTAATTTTCTTGCATATAAGCATAGCCAAAATCTAGGATAAGGGGGGTCGACAATCGAATGTGGATTTACACAGATCGGGCTAGCCCGTTAAGGTTTTAAATCCAATGAGCTAAGATATACCGCAAATGACAACGACATTCTAAATTTGGAACTTTTAAATACTCCGATTATAGAGTTATTCCCCCCAAAAAGTGAATTTCTAAGGCGGGTCCAAAACGGGTTCGCCCGATACGGTTCAAAATCGAAGAAATTAAAATATTCCCCAAAAGATAAAGATGTACTAAATTTACATTTTTTAGCTGTCCCAATTTTTCAGTTATTCTAAAAAAATGGGTCCATTCCTATGTTGGGTCCAAACCGGGCTACCCCGATAAAGTTCAAAATCGGAGGAATTAAAATATTCCCCAAAAGATAAGGATGTACTAAATTTATATTTTCTAGTTGTCCTGATTTTTAAGTTATTCTAAAAAAACGGGTCCATTCCTATGTCGGGCCCAGGACGGACTACCTCCGATAAAGTTCAAATCTGAGGAAACTTAAATATACCACAAAAGCCAACGACATGTTAAACTTGGAATTTTTAGCTATTGCGGTTCTCGAGTTATTCTTCAAAAACGAATGCATTCTTCAGCGGACCCAAAATGGGCTAACTCGATGGTGTTCAAAATCTAAGTTAAAATCCATGCAAATGGAAGTGATATACTAAATTTACATTTTTTAGCTACTCCGTTTGATCTAGTTATTTTTGAAAAGCGAGTAAATTTCTATGGCGGGTCAAGACAGGCTAGCCCGATAAGGTTCGAAATGTGATTAAATATAATATACCACAAAGGACAATGATATATTAAATTTAGACATTCTAGATGCTCTGAATTTTGAGTTATTCTCGAAAAAACGATATATTCCTCTTGTTGGGCTCAGAACGGGCTAACCCGATAAGATTTTTAATCCAAAGAGTTAAAATATACAGCAAATGACAAGGATATGCTAAACTTCGAATTTTTAGATACACCTGTTCTCGAGTTATACCAAAAACATGTAAAATCCTATGGCGCGCCCAGTACGGGCTAGCCCGATAAACTTCAAAATCGAAAGAACTGAAATGTACCACAAGAGAAAACGTCATACCGAATTTCACGTTACTGGCATGAATGAACTTGATTATTTTGGATCTCAAATGTTTGAACGACCACAGATAAAGTTAAATAAAACTTAAAAATATGAATATATCCCTAGCTCAATCTCTTTCAAAATCAAATAACTTTCTGTGTATACTACTTGCAATAATTACTCCAAATTTCACACAAATTCATCAATTATTTCCAAAGATATCGGTCATTTCATTTGCATTAAATTCCCATTAGTTTCAATGTTAACTCTTCCGCTTTTAACCGCTTATTCGAGACCAACGCCGTCTGGCGGAGGCGGTTTTCAGGAAACCTGTTTTTCACCTCGGTCGGCACACTATTCCTTCTAGACACTGTACCTTCACCATGGGACCAGGGGTCTTGTGGACGTGGTGTATAGGGCTTTTCTTCACCACGGACGATTAGTCACAACAACACACACAAGTTAGGATAACTCTCTTCATTCTCGAGAAATTGTCCCTTATACGGACTTTCCTAGTCACCCTGTATACACATTGGTTTTGTCATTTATTGCTCATCATGCAGCCAAAATTCAATGTATTTTCCATGTTTATCTCGAAAAATGTTCTCCCAAAGCCTCCATGTCTCGAATTACGGCATGAAGAATTAATTATACAAATTCGAAGTTCAGCAGCCATATTTCGGCAGCGGAAGTTGCCGTTAAGAAATATTCCTTGAATAGCAACAGTCACAACGTCATGTGTAGATGGTAGGAAGGTAGATTGAAGACAGGTGCAAGTCACAAATTTCTCGGGAATCCACAAAGGGACCGGAACTCCCAGTGGCCCTTTCAGTAGGGATTAGGAACTTTGAACAATGGGGGTTGGGGGGGGACTAATAAACTGATAAGCAACTGGTCAGTTTTGCTCTTCTGTTTGTGGAATTAGTAACGTAGATTGTGATTGCAAAATTAAGTAAAGCAAATGGCAGGAGTAAAAAGGAAGTTAAATCTTCTTTCGATGGAAGAAAAAATGAAAATTTTAAAATTTTTGAACGGAAATCCTCCACTGAAAAAGAATGAAGATGCAATGAAGTTTGGTATGCCACTGAGTGCTCTTTCGACGATAATAAGGAACAGAGATTTGGTAGAGAGAAACTTTGAAAACAATAAGAAAGTGAAAAAAATCGAAAATATATTTTCATGGATGTTGACGAGTTGTGAGAAAATGGCTTGTACAATGTCGTGACCAAGGGGTTCCTATCAGTGGAATGATGCTGCAGAGGAAAGCTGAAGATTTTGCAAAAGAACTTGGCCATAGAAGCGAATTTAAAGACAGTGCCGGGTGGCTTGAGAGCTTTAAAAGGAGACACAATATCGTTTTCTGTGAATCCACACCAGACTGTAACTTTCAGTGAGTGAAGTGGAATCTCTTGGAAGGTACAAGGGTTTACCATGTCCCAAATGCGACAGTTATGGGTGTTGACTGTTCCACTTAGATGGAAATGCACTTCATCGCTCCATGGAATCTACCATGGCCACGATGCATCCACTTCAAATCTAGCCAAATGTCAATACAAGGGTTAGTCGCTTCTCCCTGTCGATGGTCAGCAAGTGGTGGTTGTGACTAATTTTGTATGGGAAAAAATGCACTATGTTTCTCAGTACGTTCCGCACTGTGCTATAGGGAACACCCAAGTGTCATGACACTCCACATGCACTACTACAGCCTAGAATGTTATCCATTGATTGTTCAACAATAGCGGTGGCAACATCATCAACAACATCTGAACGAGTCGATTTGCGTCCTCGACCCGGCTGAACTCCAAGATGTCCAGTTTTCTCGAATTGAGCGATCATTCTCCTGAGAGCTTGTGGAAGTAATGGTCCTTTGTGCAAATTCTTAAGTTGACGAAACTCTCGAAGTGCAGCTACAACATGTCCTTTGTTTTCATAAAACAGCTTCACAAGCCAAGTGCGTTCTGGCAGTGTGACAGCCATCACTGATAAGAATGAAAATTTCCCAGTTTTATCCTCTTTTATGCCCAGAACATAGTAGCTGCAAACCAAGGGTTTATGCAAATTTTTGTGCTTACAGTGCAAAATTGCAGTTACAATGACAGTTTAAATTTCTTCACTTTTTTATCTTTTTTTTTTCATATCAGCAAGAGAAATTAAAAAGGAAAAATTCCATATCGCATGTGTTTGTTTTTTTGTGATTATTTTGTGTCTTTTCAGCATATATTCTGTTGTACGGTGCCACCTATCGGTGTTTCTGGAACTAATTTTTTTTTTCGCGTAATCCCTTTCCCCATGTCTTGAATAGTAGGTTCAACAATTTTGGAGCCTGAGCCTTTACACTGAGTAGTTCGATGTATTGAGATCTCACAGTAGGGGTGTTTTAATTCTGACCACCCTGTACATACATACAGGGTGTCCCAAAAACATTGACCTCAGCTTTTATTTCTTAAATATTCATCATAGACATATATAATAAATTACAAAGTTGCGTAAAAAAAGGTACAGAATTTTATGAAATCAATATAAATTTTCAGGGGGATTAAATTTGAAGAAATACATAATTTAAATTTTTATAGGGCCCCCGTACAAAAACATTTCCGATGAGTAAAATGTGTCCTATACACTAATAAGGTGATGTACAATATTTCAACATTTTATCATAAAAAGTCCCAGAGATTTGTTTAAACAAAGTTTGTGAGGGATTAATCACAAATTAAAATGTTAATGTTTACAGCAAGAGTGCAAATGATGCAATGCAGATCATAGGCAAATAATATCAGCCTCTTATCTTTAATGGATCTTTGACATGGATGAAAAACATTTTGAACAAGCTTTGTAATCTTTGTGTAAAGTTATTATTTCTACACAGTGGAGATATACTTTTGTACCAATAAATAGCAAAATTATTATTTATGTAATCATTGTTTTCTTTCGTAATTTGTGTATGACCCCTGGAACGCGATCTGCTGACATGATTTTTCCCCTCTGATAACCCAAGTCGATGCATCGAAAAGTGGTTTAAGTCAGCATTTTTGTCCTTTCATATCTCTGGGACTTTTTATGATAAAATGATGAAATTTTGTACATCACCTTATTAGTATATGGGGCACATTTTACTCATTGGAAATATTTTTGTACAGGGACTATATAAAAATTTAAATTTTGTATTTCTTAAAATTTTAATCGATTTCATAAAATTCTGTACCCTTTATTATGCAACTTTGTAATTTATTATATATGTATAAGATCAATATTAAAGGAATAAAAGCCGAGGTTAATGTTTTTGGGACACCTTGTATATATACAGGGTGTCCCAAAAAGATTGAAACATGCTTTCATTCTTTACCTGTTGGGGATAAGTGGGCAATGTAAATTGCAAAAATGTTGCAAATGTAAATTGCAAAAACCCCTTTTGTCAAATAATGTATGTCTGCAACTGTTGTGTGTAGGTGCTAACACATGAATGGGTCAGAAAGTAAAATAAAATTTTTATTTACTTTATTTTACAGTAGTTGCTCAAAGGAGTGACTGCCAACAGTAGTAATACGTATGCCTGACAGAGTCGATGCATTGAATACTGTATATTTCTACAGATGCCAGATGTTTCACCTAACAGTGTCTGAATCTCTTGCTATGAGATTCTCATTAGAATCAATAGAAGTTTTGTGCATGAGACATTTCGAGTATCACTATATTAATAAATTGAAACATGTGAAATCAGGCAATTGTGGTAGCCAAGCGACTGGTCTACCCCAGCTAATCTATCAGAAAGTAGCAGTCAATAATTGCACACATTAATGCTGAAGTAGTATGCTGATGCTCCAACATGTTGAAGTCACATTCAATGACAAACAGACACAGAAATATTGTTCATTAGTTCTGCAACATTTCTTCAAAAAAAGTATGATAAATTCACCTATTGAGTCAAGGTGGCAAGCAGATATGGCCCAATCATGGATTATACCCGCCTAAGCATTGACAGCGAATCATTGATGGTAAGCATGTGGCTGTGTAATGTGTGAATTGGTATGTGCCCAAACATGAGCATTGTTATCATTAAACACTTCCTCACGTATAAAACAGGCTTCATCTGTAAAGAGTGGATATGTGTGAGAAAATCTGGCTGTAAAGTGCTCTGCTGTAGAAACCACTGTGCGAATTTTAAGTGCAGAGGATAATCCTCAGGTTTCAATGCCTGGACTATTTGTTGATGGAAAGGATGCAATTGCTGCTCATGCAAAACCCTCTATATGATGGATTGGCCCACACTTAGACTATGTGCAACCGCTTGCATGCTTGTGCCCGAATTTCTATCAACCTTTCATAGAATATCATCTTCCATTTCTGGAGTACTCAAACTTCTTGGTTGAACTACATCATTCCTGCTGATATAAAATGTTCTAACTTTCAAAGTTGCTTGAATAGATGCTCAAATGTTTGACAATTCAACACTCGCTTATTGGGGAAGCTTTCTCAGTACAACCTTTAAGCAGCTCTTCTATTTGCAGCTCCATATATTAGATACATGTCTGCCATCTCGGAATTTGTGTAATGCTCCATCACTTGTGAAATCTGTATTGTGAATGCTACAGTTTAGAAATAATGAATGATTTGCAAATGCGCTAACGTGCAATAGTTACAGACATACATTCTTTGACAAGAGTTTATTTTGGTTTACCCTACCACCCTTTAAAGTTTGATCATAAAAATTTAAATTATTCTCTATACAGAGTTTTGCAGCTTTCACGTTATTTTTACGGATGTGTTTATTTTTTGAAACATAATTATGAAAATGATTGTGATGCATAAAATACTCCAAAGTTTTTATATGCAATTATTTTTTTTCAGATTTTCTACTTCATTAATGTGGCGATTTAAACCTTCCAAATTTAAAAATGCAGTGCCTAAGACTCCTAGGAAAGGGGAGGTATAATCATTGTTTTTACCTTTGTTTATTTTATTCAACTGCATATAGTGCTACTCTTGCTAATATGACAGAAATTTATTGGTACTTGTGTAATATACCTCTAAACACTCCTAAAAAGTTCATGCCAAGAATAATTGCACTTTTCCAACTAAGTTTTACAAATGATTTTAATAATACTGTCAGCCAATCAAAACTCAAAAAAGAACTGTAACGAACGGTCATAAGGCAGTATTAAATGCCTTGAGCTGGAAACGTCTTTAGCTCAACACTTTGATACTGGCCTACCACGCTTTAGCCCCCGGATGAAACCCCAGCACTGTTAAGTTGGTGATTTCACATTCATGCTACATTGGTGACCCGGACGTGATGCACGAAGCATCATTCATTCAATTATTTCCAGTTATTCAGTTTCCTAAGAATTGCATATGCATTGCATAAAAGTACTTTCTGTACTCCCCATGAGATGGCACCACCACACTTTTTTCATCTTCCGAGATTCGCTGACTTTGATTCGCTGACATTCACTACAAGGCTGCTTGTAATAACTCCTTCAGTTCAATGCAGGAGCTCTCAGTCTCATCTGTAACCCTGTGACAGTTTCGTTCGGTTTCGACGAAACTCACTGGGAGGGGAGTACTGTAGCAAATGCTCATAAGGCAATATTAACTGCCTTGAGCTGAAGACATGTTTAGCTCAACGTTATGATACTGGCTTACCACGCTTTAGTTCTGGGATTAAACGTCGGCACTGCCAAGTTGGTGATTTTGCATTCATGCTGCAAAGGTAGTTACAAAAATTAAAAGAAATGAAGTGAATTGTGTTCGAATATACAAATATGATAATATTTTAAAAATGGATGATTCTGAAATATATAGAAAAGTAAATATAAAATTTAAATGGGAAATCACAGTAAATAATGAATTCTTTTAACCGAATATAACAAATTTAGATTTAAATGAGAGTGAATAAAAAGTGGAATAAAAGAAATTATTATTAGCTAATTTAAATAAATTTAAATTACTGAAACCTAAAGTGAATGAACTTCTGCCATTTTAAACGTAATAACTATGGAATAAAATGCCTTTGGAATAAAAGAATATTAAAAACGTGCATAAATGGAAAATAGATAACTGAAATTAAGAAAAGGATATATTAATACATAAATAAGCCTCCTGAACCTGTTTTGACTAGCAAATAAAATTCTTAAAATTCCTAAATATTAGAGGCGACCTGGCACAATGTCCAGAATTATCACTTCAACCTATTAGAGATTTTTTGCTTCAACTCGGATGGAAGAAGGAGAAAGTCATTGACAATATTACCCCACATCAATCAACTTCCTCATCTTTTCAAACTTCAAACTCTTCTTTCTCATCTGACCTTCGAAAAGCGACAGAGTAACTCTCACCAGTTGGTGGTATGTAACTCTATGGGAAAAGGGTTACATACCACCAACGTTCAAATATTACATACCACCATCGTTCAAATATTTTATACTTTTTGATACACTTCCATCAAATTTGTTGCTTCAAAAAGATTTTAAAAATTCAAAATATGCATATTGGAGCTTATAGAATAATGTTTTTCCACATTTCATGAAATTTTGTTCTAATATTGCAAACTGTTATCACCAAAACCCAAAACTTTGTTAATAAAAAAATTTTGATAAATATTTAATATTACTTAGAATGAAAATATAAAAAAGAAGTAAAAAGTAAGGCTAAAATAATTTTATTAACTTATTATCTTAAAAAAAAAAATCAGAATTCAAAAATTTCATAAACTCTTTGTGTAATTCGTATCTGAAGTTGTCCCTAGCATAGCATTAGAAGGAGGGAGGTGTGTATCCCTAACAGCCTGAATGCTGTTCAGGTTTGGGGAAAGAGAATCCCTATTCTTCACTTTTGAAAGGGACTGTGGGAAGTATTGTGAGAGAGAGAATAAAAGAATTTAAATTCAGAGCTTTTTATTTTGTATTGTTGCTGACATTCCAAATCCTTTATGTACTACTTGACAGAACAGGTTATAACTGGTTCGAGCTAAAGGCTGTACTCTTTCTCCTGGGAACTTCTGAGAAAATAGCATTTTCAATTTGAAAAAGAAGTAATAGTTGCTCATATTAAAAGATGGCCAAGCATAAATCTCTCAAATTTTGCTATTTATGAAAACTAGCTGCAGAATGTTAAAAAATGTTTAAAACATCTAATTTTTCAGAATGATTCTGATGTACTTGCAATTGATTTGAATATAGATTATTAGAATTCAATTATAACCAGTATTTACTTACCTTTTTCTTTTCTTCTACAATTCTACTTTAAAAATTGTCTAAGATTGAAGTATTTAAGAATTTATAATTTTGAAAAATATAATACAAACTGTTTTAGGGGTTTTTTCATTCAAATCTTAAGGGATTTTTTTTTATTTTTAAGGGCATTTTTTCATCATTTAAAACAAGAAAGATCAATCATGCATAAAGCATTGCTTATGAAACACTTTCCAACTGCAATGAAATATTATTTAGACATCTCTAAAATGCGATACATTCAGTGGTAATATTTTTAAAATTATCACAATACTACATTAATTTATTATATTTAAAAACTAAAAACTTCATCGAAAAAAATGAACTTTATTCAAATGACGTCATTGAAATATAAATTGCCTGGTTTAAACATCTCTAAAATGCAATACATTCAGCGGTAATATTTAAAAAATTATCACAATACTACAATAATTTATTATATTTGAAAACTTCAAACTTTATCGAAAAAAAAAAATGAATTTTATTCAAATGACGTCATTGAAATATAAATTCCCTGGCTCTCTATGGAAAAGCTGTAAATATTTCATTTATACACTTTTATTCCATTCTTTTCATTCATCACAATACTACAATAATTTGTTTTATTTATAAACTTAAAACCATGGAGGTACGTAATTTAATTCTATGCTTAAAACTTCATCGAAAAAATCATCTGCTTCTCGATGTAAAATCAATGAATGTTTCATTCATATCAGTTATATTGCAGACTCCAGAGCTAAATAATTTTGCGTTAAAAAATTCAGCAGTTCTTATACAACTCATCCTACATCTTTATTTGTTTACATTCAACATAAGTGAAAATTAGGCTTCGTTGTAGAAATAATCAAAGTTTGATGATCATTTAAACTCAAATATATTGTAATTGCATTGTTTCAGAGTGTAGATGCACAGAATTTAAGCAAAAATAAAGCGGTTTTAGGACTACAACACTAAATATAAATTAAAAAGAACTTTAAGAATCACGATTTTGACACAAGATGGATGGCATTGATCATTTAAACTCCATATATATATTGTAATTGCGTTGTTTCAAAATATAGATGCACAGAAATTAAGTAAAAATAAAACGGTTTTAGGATGGATACAATAATAATTTTAAATTTAAAAGAATTTTAAAACTCACGATTTTGAGACAAGATGGATGCCATATTTTATTTTAAAGTGGGTCACTTGATCTCTTCATATAATATGGGTGTAATTATTATTTTTATTTTTATTTAAAAAACTACCGAATATATTTTGCTGAAATTTTTTTTGTATTTTTTATGGGATAATATGAATATTTCCTAATACTTTCAAAGCAATTTGTGAATTTTAAATTTACTTAAAAAATGTTTGAAAAATTAGGTCCCATAGGGTTCAGTATATTTCATTTTTTCAACCCAGGTTTAGTCCAAAACTAATTGTGTTGAAGACCCAGACCGTCCGACTCGTCCTGAGGACTAAGAGCAGCTATTTGGACGGCCGGGAAGGAAAAAACTAATTGTGTGTTATTATTCATTTATATTTTCATGGGTCCCACAGACCGTCTGAACAACATACTAAAATTTCATGTTGTACGGCAGTTATCATGCTAACTGACAGCTAATGGACAGACAGACAGAGTGAACAAAGTCATAAACACTTTTCAACTATGTTGTAAAGTGTTAAAAAAGCATTTTTAGAAAATTTTAGGTTATCAACCCGGATCGTAGCTTTAAAGAATAGAATATTAAAAACTGAACTAGATGTCACTCCCAAAATATCTGGAATATGAATCTTCACTCAATTTTTTCATACATTCATATTCTAAAGTGTTGTTTTCTACTTGTATCACAATCATTAGCATCAGAATGTATTTTTTTCACATTGAGTAGGTTCTACCCAAGTTATTTGTATAAATTTTGTAAAAGTTTCCTTTTATTGAGTTAGTAACAGCTTCATGACACCCTATGGATGTATATGGCTTATTTGGGTTAATAAAAACTACTATTGGTACCATTAATATCCATGATAGTGTAGTTCAACACCCGCATGTACTGTATACTTCATTGTTTTATGTACCCCCCATCAGTGGCGGATTTTGGCCTCTTGTTTGGGGGGGGGGGGGGGGGGGCGATTTTGTAGATCGAAATGTTCTCGGAGATTTGTTCACTTAGGATTTTCTTAATGGCTTCCTATATACGGATATTTGAGATTTTTGAAATAACTAGAGCGAATTCGGAAGTTTACAGTAAGTTCTTTGCAGCTTATAAAATACGGTCTATCATTTTTTAAGACCAAAGCAAAACAATGAAGATTGGAAAAGAAAAATTACGTGACTATATAAGGAAACAAACTTATTGTTGAAGTCGAAACAGGAAACTAAATTATATTCTGCATTAAGTTTACACAAAAGTATACACAAGTAAGAGATTTCCATGTGAGAAGATTAATACGGAATATTTACTAAATAAACACACATTTATATTCTATTCACTAAATATGGTTATCATACGATACAATACAAATAAATTTTATTTTTCTTAGATTGTGGTAGAAAAGGAGGATGAACATGAGTAAATGCAGTTAATATAGGTATTAATAAGCACTGAACATTGATTTACATTTTTCCATTTTTTTTCCATTTTTAGTTGCACAGGAATCAATAAATTTTTACGCGAAAAACATCACGTATAAACATCACGCAAAAACATTATGCAAAAACATCAAAAGAAAAGACCAATGGTTTGATCGAGTTTACTACCTCTGGCAAAAATTATGGAATCTCTTCCATGTTATTTCAATGGGATACGAAGTTCAATGCTCTACAATTTTTGATGCCCCAAAAAACACTTTTTGACCGAAATTGAAGAACTTTAAAAACTTCACAAAATAAAAAATGTTTTAAAAATTTTGCACTTTTCATTATTTAATAATTCACAACCAAAAAATGGGAAAAGAGCTGTAGGCTGAAAGAAAAAACTCGTAAAAGCTAATTTAGAATAATAAATTTAATCATATAAATATGAGGAGCTATATCTTAATGATTTTCCATGATCAAATTTATTATTCCAAATTAGTTTTTACGAGCTTTTTCTTTCAATCTCTAGCTTTTTTCCCATTTTTTGATCGTGAATTATTAAATAATGAAAAGTGCAAAATTTTTCAAATATTTTTTGTTTTGTTAAGCATTTAAAGTTCTTCAATTTCGCTCAAAAAGGGTTTTTCAGGGTATCCGTGCATCAAAAGTTGTAGGGTATTGAACGTCTTATCCCATTGAAATAACATGGAAGTGATTCCATAATTTTTGCCAGAAGTAGTACCTATAACACTATTCAAATGTAATTACCAATTCAGCTTATTGTCGATCATTATCCTTAACAGCCTTACGGAGTCCATCGCAAAAACCCTGGCACCTCCCAGGAAGAATCATCATTATAATATCAACTCAAGTCTTCTTGCTTTTTCTTTAGCAAATCGATCTAAAATTGTTACTGGTGAAATTGCGATATCATAATGCACATGCAACAAAGCCAATCCCACTAGCCGATCTTCTCTAATTGTGTTTCGAAGCCATGTCTTCAATCGTTTTAGTGCTGAGAAGCTAAGCTCGGCGGTTGCTACAGTAATTGGTAATGCTACAAGAAATTTCAGTAACACGTAGATCACATGGTACACTGCAGGATCACAGTTCTGTAGTGCTTCAAAAGCAGACTTGGGTACTTTGCCCGTATCGGTATTTTCTCGCATCCATTTGGTTCTCCAGTCAATCACCTCAACTTGAAGTGTACTGTTCATTTCTTTCACTCCCAGTTCGGCTATTCTGTGATACTTCTTGCTTAGCTCTGTTCAAGATGTGAGGAGTGACTGACTCTTCGTCCGTGTTGATTTTTGCTAAAAGAGTCGATGGTACTAAATCTTGTAAATATAAGACATCCAGGCGCAGACTTTTGACTTTCATTATGGAGGCGAGATTTCGTGGATAAACTGAGGGAGGGAGAGCAAGCCCAAAGTATCTCCCTAATGATATATATATATATTTTAATTTTATAATTTATTTGATAAAACGTAGACGCTCGTCAGGCGTTTGGGGGGGGGGGGGGGGGGGCGATCGCCCCTCCTGAAATTCGCCACTGCCCCCCATAGGAAATAATGCCATGAAAATCCTAAATTTGAGTCATTCAAGTTCTAATAATGAGAATGAGTAAAAATTCTATCAAGTTCTAGTTTTTCACATAATGTATTTTACAAAATTTTTAATGATAGGGGAAACTCTTGTACCTAGGGCCACTTAGTTTTATTTTAATAATATTTATTTTATAGCATTATTACCGTTTGAGGTCAGTGACAACATAGTTTAAAATCTTAGCAACTATTATGAACGAAAGATGCCGCAGTTGATTAGAAGGAAAAGAAAGGATTTTATGTTTTAAACTAAAATTTTTCAAATCATTTTGATTTTGGTGTTTTAAAGTTTATAAAATTTTGTTTTGAAGTATTACAGAGATCTTTTGTTATACATGAAGAAAAAGAATAGAATATTAACAAATCTGAATTTCTATACAGTTTTGGCTATAAAAGCCTTTTACAAACAGCAGCTATGCTTTGTGTTGTACCATATATGACCTTAAGTCAGGGGTAGTAGTCGCAGGGCCGTGACAAGGAGTGAGGCGGCAAGGTGACTGCCTCGGGTGCCATTTCATAGGGGTGCTGAAATAAAAATTTTTATTATAATTTTTAAATCTAAAAATTCTTTCAAAACAATGTATTTTTTCTCAACAATTAATTGTAGAACCTGAGTGTCAAAAGAAATACAATGCTTTAATACTCAAAAAATTTTAATAATATATCCTCTCACAACTGAGATTCAGCATGTACTAGGCAATACAGTGACCGCTGCTTATAAGAAACACGTTCGTTTCGCTCATTTTGTTTCTTATAAGCAGTTGTTTCTTAAATCTGGAAATTTTTTAAATATCGTTTTTCCATTGTAAATACTAACTATTGAACACAGTTTTACAGAATTTAAAAGATAAATGTATATAAGTAAAATATTAGTACGTACATAATACATTTGTAAATTGAGTTTTGCATTCAAAAATATTTCTTATTTTACGAATTAAGCCTTACAACTTAACACATTATCTATATGCATATAGTATGTAGTTAAATAAGAATAAAAAGTAAAACTCATAGGTCGTTCATTTATGTATAAGAGCATAGTACATTTTCATACATACCGTAATCTATTACTGAGGAACAGCAAAAAACTTATCCAGTGTTGTTTGTGCTAACGAGTCTGTGATTAGTTTACGTGCATCCATTTCTAAATCATAAAATAGTCCATAAACTTTTTCTGATGCCCATCTGTGTTCAAGAGTTTTTCTAATTATAGTTAGGGCTTCTCGGACTGTTTGGCTGTAGGAAAATTTTCTTCTTGTGGAACGTCGTCTTCATTTTCTTCTTCATTGCAAACATTCTGAATTTCAGCCACTATGTCATCATCAATTTTTTCTTCAGATGTTTGTAAATTTTCGTCGATGTGAATCCATTCTTCGAAAGGTGCTTCTAATTTTTCTTAATCTTCTGCTGGTATGTCAACATTATTTTTCAAAAATCCTGCTTTACGGAAGCAATTAAAAATGCATATGTCAGAAACATTTTTCCATGCGCCTGCAATCATATGGATAGCATGAAGCAAGGTTATTTTCTTGCTTTTTTCGGAAGCCGATCCTTTCTCTTCATCAATTGCATCCACTATTTTCTGTCGCAAATTTGACCGATACAGAGTTCTAAATGCTTTAATAATTCCTTGGTCAAGAGGCTGTATGATGGAAGTTGTATTGGGTGGCAAAAACAGGCATTCTTTGAATTTTCGTAGATCACTGGCAATTTTTTTATTCCACTTAAACAGCGCGGACGTTTGTTTTTGCCAATAACTAAAGGGCTTTTTTTTTACAGTTCTCGTCATATTTGTTGTTAACAGAACTGTAACTCGATCTTTTTGTTTTTTTCCAACGGAGGATAGATCATTTTTGAACATCATTGTATACTCGGGCATCACTCTAAAATAGAGCCCAGTCTCGTCAGTATTAAAAATTTGATGAGGAGCGTATTTTTCTAATAGAGGTGGTAAGCTTTGCGTAATCCATGAAAATGACTACTCGGAGTCCGCGTCCTGCTTCTCTTTATAATTTTTTTTGTGTGCGTAATGTTATTTCTTTCTTTCTAGAGGCTCTCTCTTAACCAACCATCAGTCGTACGGAACTCTTTTTCTCCTCATTTTTCCGCAAAATTTTCTGCTTTTTTCAGTAAAATTGCCCTACTGATAGGAGCGTTCTTTAATCTGGCGTTAGAAAACCATTGTAAGAGTGCTTCCTCTATAGCAGCTGCCTTTTCTTCTCGTTTCCGTTTTCTTTGAAGATTACAATTTGGCGTCAAAATTTCATTTCTGCCTTTCAGGATTTTACATAATGTTGAGTGCGGAATTTCTAGTGCAGAAGCAGCTTTTCTTTGACTACACATAGGTAGAGAATCATACTTTTTAAGTAAACTTTGCTTTTCAAGCAAAGTAAGGGTTTTTCTCTTTTGCGACATGCTTCCACTAGCAAAACATAAAATGACTAATTAAAGCTGTGTGAATCTTATTTGAGTGCATAAGCAAAGATGTCCTTCCTTATCAGTACGTTTCCTTAACTGCCAAAATATTAAAACTCGTTTCTTACTGGTATGGGGTTGTTCCCCCCAAGCCTTTCTACGGAGAAATTCTCGGTCGTCCTTTGTTACATAGCAAACTCCCACCCCCTCCCCGTACGCTCAGAGACAAGAGATAACAACTCGTCCTTCAGTTAACCTTAAACAAATCGATTTTTTTTTTTTTTACACCATCGTCGCAAGGAAATCAACAAATTTTCTGTAGAAAACTGTTTCTTATAAGCGGAACCGTGTTTCTTATAAGCGACACACAAGTTTAATGTTAAAACGAAGTTTGTATTTGTTTCTGTCGTTTTGGGTCTTATAAACGGTTGTTTCTTATAACCACTGAATCTTATAACCGGCGGTCACTGTACTTTCGTAAAGGTAATCCTTCAGGAAATTAGAATATTTTTAAACTCCCCACTTCGTGCCAGCTTCCTTCTTCAAGAATAAGTTGAATGGCATGATTTGAGGCACTGTGAATTGATATCAGCTCTGAGGAAACAGATTAGCTTAAATAATACCATATTCCTTTTGATTTGATTTAGGGAGCTATGAGAGTCAGAAATAAAAATTAACATTTCTGGTGAAAAATATTTCACATATTTCAAGTGCCGTGTGAATTGGGATAGAAGAAAGAGCCCTTGCTCTCAAGTCAAGTTCATTGTTCACAAGACACTATTAAATACTATATCCCTTTTCAATTAAGGCACATCTTGAAAAATTATATTTCCCTATGAAAAAAATATATAAATATATTAAAAGGGAATATTATAATAAATAATTATAATTTAGGTGTCTATGTAGATATAGAGGAGGATCTGGGACTGGAATCACTCGCCATTAATGTTGAGCAGCATAACAAAAAGCAAACACGCAAGCACACTATATCATCTGCATCTTTAAAGCACACACAACCTGGCACTCATTTGTACTTTATTTGCACAATATAAAGACTTCAATAACATATATTGGTTTACACATTAACTACAATTCAGGATAAAATGTAATAATTTATTTGATGATTTTTTTTTAAATTAAGAAAGTTATAATTTTTTCTTATTATATTTATAAATATCAAGGATTATTGTATTAAAATAAAAAAGAAATATCCAGAAATATATTTTTTATAACATATTAACATGTTTATTATATATATAGAAATAAATCATTTTTCAAGGAAATGGTCAAACGTTGTGATAATTTTAGTGTGACATTTTTTTAGCTTCCAAATTCTTTTCAGGAATGGATTACCGATATATCTGTTGGCTCTCTTCCTTCCTTCGGCAATCACATAAAAGCGAGTGCAGCACTTGTCGCCTTTAATGTGGAACAAGAAGGTACCTCTTCATGCATTTCTCTTTTATCAGTCATTAAAACTTTTGTTCATTTCCTCTCTGTAGCCTTATTTTTCCTTTACTATAGTTTTAAGTGAATAAAAGTTTTTGGGGTGCGCTTGATAAACACAGGCAGTTTCAACCTAAATAGTTTCATGTCTTCTGATGTCCTATCTGATTACATACATATACCAGAGCTGTAGAATATAGACAGACATCATAAATACAGATACTATACGTCAATATTACAGATACTATATTAGCGAATATAATACAATCGAGTCCGCATATAACAAAGTCGCACAGGACACTGAAAATGATTCTTTATATCCGATATAATAAAAAAATAGACTTACCTGTATGTTCTAAAGCAAAAGAATTTTTACACAAAGGCTAAAATTTTATTACATAAGAGGGAAAATGTCTGTAACTTTCTTTTGAACCTTTGAATGCAAATGTGTTGTAAACACATTTGCATAATTCTTTTTCCAGTGCACTTAAATTATCACGGCAGTCAACGTTACTGGATTCGAAGAACGCACTCAAATTTTGAAGACTGTCCATGTCAGATTTTGATGTCATTAATTGTCTATTTACTTCAATTTCAATGTCTTCCTCTTCGGAATCATCAGAAGTATTTTGTAACACTGCTGCAATAATGTCATTGTCTGTTTCTTGCGTTTCAATTTCTACATTGCAATCGCTAGCAACATAATCAGCAAAAGTAACATCTCCACCCAAAATTCCTTTTTCCTGTAAATTTTTCCACAGGGAACTTTCTTCAGGATCAGGCTTAGAAATGAAATCTGAGTCTCCAAGTCCTCCTAAAAATTCTGCTTGTTTCCAGCAGTTTTGAATGGTTTTCGGTTGAACCAAACGCCAGGCATCATCTAAAAATTGGCAAGCAATTTTAATGTCCGCAACAAAATGCGGATCAGTTTCTAGATTCAAAGGAACACGTCGAATAATCTGAGATCTGTAATACACTTTCATGCATTTTATTATGCCCATATCTAAAGGCTGCAGTTTTGATGTAACATTCGGTGGAAAGTGTCCGGTAGAAAAAGTGCATTTTATGATACACTAAAAACATTCTATCATATATTCCAAAGTTCTTAAACTTGTAAAAACCTAAAAATCATTCTTCTGAAAACACTCAAAAATATCTGAAATTTGTCTAAGTTCATCTAACCTAAATCTGAAAACACTGAAATACACTCTGAAAAAGTTCTAAAGTTCCTTAAACCTGAAAACATTCTAGCAATATACTGAAAATATTTCTGAAAGTAAACTGAAAGTCTTAATTAAACAGAAAGTGGACCTATTGACCAGTTTCCCTACGTGTACAAATATGTACTCTACATGTAATTAAATGGAACTTTCCTAAAAATAAAAACATTAAAATAAAAGAGAGAACACAGATTTTAGGTTTTCAAAATCTAACGTTTATTAAAATTTTAAACTTCATTTTTAAAATAATTTTCAAAATATTTTACATCTCATTAACTAAAATCAAACATCTTAAATAATAAAAATAAATGGAATGGCCGGTCGTATAGTGGTAAAAAAAACGTTAGAATATTAAATTTTAAAGTTAACAATATTAAACTTATTCAATTATTTATCTAAACTAAAATTTGGGATAAAAGAATATCAGTTAGCCAAAAGGGAAATTTAGAACGAAAGTTAAACTTAACCTCAGGTTCAGGTGACCTAAAATATATAAGTCTAAAGGGGTCTTATTCTACTAACACAATTAAACTTTAAAATAAATAGTCTAAACCGACAGAAGCAAATAAAAATCAGCATTTAAAAGATATCACCCGGATGTAGAGCCGTCATGGAACATGCTGGATGCATCAGATCCCAACAGATGAGACGAAGATGGAAAGGCAAAAGTCCAATCGCTTAATCACGAGGAAAAGCATCCATTCCTGTCCAAAAGAAGGACCGTTTACACGACAGCAAGCTCCTCAACGTCGAAAATTCGATCAGCACCAAACCTCAATCAACGATTTCTTCATCGGAAACAATGGACACTTCTTTACTCATCAGTACTAAACGCCGAGCATATAGTCCAGTAATATCATATGGAAATGCCGACTCAATACGTCATTTAAAGAATGCACACTGACAACGATAAACAACCGCCTAATTGGCGTCAGAGCACTTCTCAAATCCACATGGCAGGCGAGAGCTTGTAGACACAATAATTTCGGATGCTCCCAACTGTTTAGAATAAACCTCGCCTCCACGGCGGGAAAAACAGATTGAAGACGCTACAACTTCATAACAGATCAGACGTTTAATTAACCGGGATAAACATTTTATTTTATATGCAGCGTTAAGAGTACGCACTTAAGTCATAGCAGGAAACAAGAATCGTGGGCTGGACATCGTAAATTAAACACGAACAAACTTAAAAGTCGCGAAAAAAGACATTCCACAGAATGTGTGCCTAACGGCACAGGACAGCTTAATAGCTTACATCCCCTTGTTCTAATCCATAAGCAGAAGAAAAGTGAAAAAGAGCGTAAAAGAGATCGAAAAAGTGCGCGATTTGCTTATATACTGCGAAACATCGCTGCCACAGATTGTAAACAAAATTATCGATGAACGATAAAATAATTAATGACAGACGATTTTAATATTACGGTCAACCAATTAAAAACTCGAAACTTTAAAGAAGAGAAATGGAATTTTAGAGCAGACGAAAATTAAAAAGAAATGAAGTGAAACGATTTGGAAAATACGAATTCGGCAACAATTTAAATATGGACGATTCTGAAATATTTAAAAAGCTGAAAATAGAATAAAACTGAAAAATTGCAATGAATTAACGAATTTTTAACCGAGAACAATAAATTTGGAATCAAATTAAAGGGAATAAAAAGGGCAATAAATGAAATCACAAATTAGCCAATTTAAATAAATTTAAATTGCTAAAACCTAAAAAGAACGAACTTTCGCCGTTTTTAAAACAAAACCTATGGAATAGAATATATTTGAACAAAGAATATCAAAAACCTAAACAATTGGAAAATGGATAACTAAAAGAGAATGACTATGTAAATAAGACCCCTGAACACGATTAAACAAATAGCAAAACTCCTAAAATTGTTAAATATCTAAAAGGTATAACCCAACAAAAGCGACACACTGTAATATTTTTTAGTTTGATATTCGTAGTATGAGCAGTGCAGTTATCATTTTGCAGTTATTTGACATTTATCATTTTGCAGTTATCAAGCAAAAGCAAAATGTGTCTACCTTTTTTTGACATTTTGTCATCAAACCTTTTCAGCCATTCTTTAGAAATTACGAAAGTCATCCAGGCCCTTTTATTGTTCCGGTACATTAGGGGTAGATTTTTGCAATTCTTGGAGCATTGTGGGTTTTTTGATTTTCCTATAACTAAAATCTTTCTTTCTTCTGACCCGTCCATATGCTGTTAGCCTTACTTTGAATGCTTTCCTCCTTGCCTTATAAAGAATCTCCTTTCAATGCAAATGATTTTTCAGGCAAAAGTTGGTGAAAAAGACCAGTTTAGTCAGCATTATAAACATATGATGGTTTAAACTGTTCAATTAAACTTTGATTACTTCAGCCAATCCTGAACAGTAGCATTGTATACTTGTGCACTTTCTCCACTCACTTTTTTAAAAACCATCCCATGTCGATTTTTAAACCGCTGTAGCCATCCATTCCAGGGTACAGAATCTGGCTTTCCCAAAATCTGTGCAAAATGAATGGCTTTTCCCTTTAGAATGGGGTCCATTAATCGGCACATTTTTGCTTTGCACAGTCCTAATCCATTCAAATAATGCACTCTTGATATCTTCATACATCAATCCATGAAATTGTTTCCTGTTGGAAACAGTCGAGCTTTGAAGATACACTTTTAACAATTGAATTTTATTTTTTAAGATTGTAGACAAAGAAATTGCAGGGATTTCAAATTTTTTCGCTACCTCACATTTTTTCATGCGATCTTCATCTACTAATTTTATTGCTTTGATTTTAGTTTCAAGAGACAAACACTTTCACTTTTCACCAGACATTATAAAAACATTTACTAAAACTTCCCAAAGAACTATTCTGCACCTTGTAACAAGACAAAATCACAACTGTCACCCTATATCAGGTTTACAACTCAAGGTTAAAACGTGTGACCCTAGTAACCAATAAACAACCAACAAGCAAAACCTCTTCCCCTATGTTTCTCAGAAATTTTTCTCCCTTGCCTCTCTCCCCTCTTGTTTTTGTTGTCCACAATTGGGGAAAAGAAGTGGTTTTTGGTCCCTTGCCAGAACAAAAACTTCGCAGTATCTGATATTCATACATGCTCCAATACTTCGCTATATGCAATCTTTTTAACACTGTTTAATATTGCAGTTCCAAGGGGACAGAAAAATATTCATAATAACCGATACTTCTCTGTATCAGAGTTCGTAATAAGTGGACTCGACTGTATTAGCTAATTTTACAAATACTTTTCAGACAAAATATGAATTTAATTGTAGTATATACAATCATACCAGGTTTATTTTGTTATATTTAATTCTGTGACACTCAGATAATTATTTGTTTTTACAATTTTCAGTCTTATTTTATTATTATCATACACTAAAAATTTCGGCGCACACTTTCAATTTCAACATTTATGTAAGCAGATACTTTTTATTTTTATTTTCTTCTGATGCATTATGAATTTCATTCAGATTGTGTAAATGAGTACTATTATTTTTCTTGAGGTCAAAAGTTCATTTGGAACAATTGATATTTCCCTACAGGCTAAGATGACAAAGTGTATCATGATAAATAGGTCAAAAATTTGATTTAGTGACTAAGACTTCATACTGGTAACTGCATAATATTGTTTACTCTAGTACATGAAAATGAATTATAAATGTAAAAGAAAGTGATGAAGAAGAAAATTGGGTGAGTTTTTTGAGGCTTTAGCATCCAAATTAGGAGGAAGAGAATAAGAGATTCTATATCTGATAAACATCATTATCTCATAGTCCGTATCTCTTAAACATCATGGATAGCTCTGTTAATTGTTGTTGTTGAGACCCAGACTGTCTGACCTACCAGAAAGGTAACTGTTTGGACCACCGGGAAGTGCCACCTAATTTAGACCGAAACCCAGTGGGGGAGGCATCCACAGGGACCGTACCCTCCTTCCCCTACCACCAACCTATCAGAAGGACTTATGGACCCACATGTTTAGCAGGGTTCATTCTAGGATTTCAAAAGGGCAGGGTGCTAACTTTCAAAAAAGGGCACAATTATAAATTTTAGCTAAAGAATGCATTGCATAATGTGGCCCACATGTAAAATGTAAAAAAGATACAGATAATTTATCTATTTCAAAACTTAAATTCAAAGCATATAAATAATTAATAAAACAAAAATGCAAATATACAGAAAATTTTATAATTACATATCTCATACTTTAAAATATATTCTTTATAAATTTATTTTTCTAACTGCACAAATTGAAGATAATAGTTAGAATCCTCATAATTTAGTCTGCTTACTGAAGATCAGAAAAGTAGATAGAAATACTTATGCATCATTTTATATACAGAAACATGAATTTTTATAATATGGGGGGGGGAGGTATTTATAAGGGGTTCATAAAAGAACAATGATGGTTATTCGTAAGTTATTTCCTAATCTGTCTGGGAATGGTACTTAATAACCCTACTTTAAATAAATATTCATGTGTCATGCAAGTGCTAATATACTTCTTATTGATAGGAAACAAAAAGGAATGTTAATTAAAGGGAAGGAATAAAACCCATTGTAAATAATGCCTGGGCTTAAAGCCGTCAGTCACTGGCTGGTAGGTTCATGATGAGGCCAATTGTTGACAACTGATAAAAGTGCGATTTTTTTTTTTCAACTTGTTTGATATTATGCAAAATTGTGTTTAAATATTTTATATAATAATTAAAAAATTTACAGATATATTACCCATATTTATTTACAGGTTTATTATACGGTAGACATAAGTCAAACAACCTATCCTTCTCTCCATACCTTGAGCTGGCGAGTATCAGTTAGGTGCTATGTCTGTCAACAAGGAAAACTTTCCTTAAGAGATTTATTTTTGTAAGATCTATTATTTGGTGAAGGGAAATTTAAGAGATTGGCAAAATACAAAACTTACTTTTTCTGAATACACAAATTTACAAATATATTTTTATTTTTTAATGAGTAATATTGTTTACATGCATTTATTGCTAACTTCTCATTTTTGGTATTGTATACATTTATACAACTTATTTTAGGTGCTTTTTCTAAATCTAAGTTTTCTGCAAGTCTGCTACTGTCAGTATCCTCATCTTTTCCATTTCTTAAAAGTTTTTAAAATTTTGATCTTTCATTTATTCATTTTCTGAATATTTTAAACATTTATTGTCACTCATTTTTTTAACCTTGTTTTTAAATCTTGCCAAAGTTTTTTTATTATAGGTCTTTTTTAGTGTTTTATAATTGTTTCCCAAGTCATCTAAAAAAAATCATTTACCATGAAGCATTCAAATACTTTTGGGGACAATTTTAAATTTCTTTTTTCCCATAACACTTTACTTATTCAATATTTTTTCAGCTTTTATTTTTTGCCAAAATTACAGATTATTTCTGAATATGCCTGTTTCTTAAGTTTTTAAATTCTTTTATCTTGGTCTTTTTTTTTTCACAGCTGATGAAGTATTTACTATTAATATTTATGCCTTTTTTATTAAGAAAGCCGGCCATTCCTTTTTCTTTAATTTATGGGATTTTACCAATGAGTTTCGACGATTTTTAAATAATCTATATTCTTGTTTCTACTTTTTGATCACTTACTCTGTAACTTTTAAATCATCGTGATTCTGATATTTCGGTCATTTTTCCTGTTATATTATCGGACATTATAAACTTAACAACCATTTTTATTGTAAAATTCCCTTAATATGTTTAATTCATAACAACTAAATTCTTTATCCTTTTGAAGAAATTTGATTTTATTTAATATTTTGACGTTTCTGAATTTAAAAAATATCAGTTTGTATCGCTAAAAACATAGGCCGTTTTATTGCTTTATTCGAATTTTTCAATCAATGGGGTGGGGCATGAACCAACTTTGACCACAGATAAGTTGAAAATCGAGCCGATTTAGCTTTGAATTAATAATAATTATTTACCGTTGGCACTACTGAAAACACAACTAAGCGGTAAACAGTTTAAGGATACAAACATTTTTAGTTTTTTGCATCATCGATGACAGATTAATAACTTAAAACAGGGCATCATCTATAACAGGAAATGTGAAATTTTTCTGATCGAGAAAATATTGCGCTCCGAAACTTTAACATTTGTAAAATTCTTGTGATCTATAATATCTAGGCAGCATAGAAGCCTTCCAAAAGCGCTATTTTTGCCATCGTCGTGTTACTGTATGATCGTTTATGCACTGTGCATATGTAAGTTGAAATAGAACAATACATAACGTCGCAATATCAGCAATTTAGCTCTGGAAAACATTCCCAAGGTTGATGCTCTTTATTAGCGCCTGGTATCCCCAGCTACAGCGTGTACTCGAAACAATTCACATAGATTAATTTTTTTTAATTTATCATGATGCAAAATATGTTATGAATATTTAAGCAATAAATGAATTTACAAGCCGAAAATAGCGGGGGCATTTTTCGGACACCATTTTTATTTTAATGCGCAATTTTAATTCCGTTTGTGCATACATTTCGGAAACCGTTTAAAATTTGAGGCAGGTGTAAAAATGATAAAAGTCTTATTAGTACAGTATGTAAAAGTGGGGGCACTCCGAATTTCGATAAGGCGCTGGTGGGATGAGACGGAAGGCGATAGGAATGTGGATTGCACTCATCCTCATCTGCAAGTGCAATAAATTAACAGCTGTAGCAATATTATGGTGATTTTTGACAGATTTTTCTCGTTCCCCAGAGGATTGTTTAGGAAAAGAGTCATTTTAGACTATTGCAGTTAGACCCATCACTATTTCGTTAATCACTCATTTAAGTTGAATCGCCATAGGCGAGTGGGAATTTTAGCGGCTAGGTTGGGGAAAAATGAATAGGATATCTATTGAATATTCACCCGAGAGAGGATGGGGACAATGAAAAACCCTTTATGATAACAAGGCGTGTATCGCTCTTTGATGTCGCCTATTTGAGTGGTCAAGCTCAGAGGGGTGCGATTTCATCCTGAGGGGAAGAGTTTGCCGACGGAGGATGCCTCAGGAAGTGTTCAGTTTAGTACACTCCCCATTCGTTTGTAAATACTGTGACATTTGTGTGGGAAAAAACTTTACCTTTCTCGATGTTTTGATAATTTGAGAATGCATGGTAAGGTGTTATTTTTAAAAGGGGCCTCCAGGGCGGTATTTTTCTATGTCAGGGTACAAAATTGTAATACTGTGGCAGGCAGTGCAGGATTTTTAATTCTTGAGGGCAGCGGGACGAGCCACCCCGCAAAAAACGCCTAGGATGAACCCTGTATTTAACTTAATCGTACTCCGTGTGAACATGGTAGCAGTTTTGGTAGTAGAGGGAATTGAACCCGGGCCTACCTAGTGCAATACCCTCTCACTAATCACTGGGCTACCATGCCCCAAATAGCTCAGTTAGTAGAGTATTTGCTTTAACATCAAAGTGTCGAGGTTCTTTTATGAGCACTACTTTATAAAATTTTCCTGAGAAATATCTTACTTGATCAGCACCTCTTCTAAAATTCCATTCCTCTTATAATAGTTAAAAATACTTGCAATTAAAATGCACACTGCTATGTATCTTTTGGATTTATGTGACATGATGATATACAATCCATCCCATCTACAATAGTAACTTTGAAATAATGAAATTGCATTCATAACCAAGATTCCCTTTAATTGAAAACTACATTATTCTTCTTTTTTGTAATGAACTGTTTTAAGGGATGTGGCTGGCATAATGAATTCCTTCTCTTGTTAACCTATTTTATTTATCAAAATAAGATGAACTCAAATATTTATGCAGTGCCAACCACAGATGTATATCCACATATATCCACAGATATATAACCACAGATATCTAAGGATTTATATTTGCATTTTATACTCTAAAAATATCAAATTTAAAAATCGAAATTTAACTAAAGGAATTTTATACTTTCTAAATTAGCAAAGTGTAGCAGAGTATGCCCAGTGGTGCAATGAAGATAAAGTCAAGTTTCAAAACAAGAACCACGCTTTATTGAAAGACGTAGGTATTTTTGTCGAAAGTACATCAAGACAGTTAAGGCAATTGTTGTATGAACAATATAGCTTGAACTTGTATACATTTCTTGGAGTTTTAAGCACACATGGGAAGTCCACATTGGATTATTTAGACACACTCAGATCTGTTTTACAATGTCGTTCTATTTCACCTTCTAACGGTCACACTTTTGGGAATCTTAAGTGTCGTCGGTTGATTTGACTAGATAAAACATTTCTTTAAGCACAGTCTAAAAACACGATTTATAACAACGTCTAAAAGAAATAATCACCGGTTCCCATCAGATAATACTGCAGCATCAATCTAACACCGGGATTTGCCCTTTTTACTAAAGACCATCTTTAGTTGCAAACTGTCATAAAGGAATTCAGTCAATGAAATGAACAGCGCTAAATGCTAAAATACACTAACTCATTATTAGCCACATTCAACTTAAAAATCGTAGAATGTTTAGTTGCCTGGTTTTACCATCAACACGATACTTTAACATTAAATTGATCAAATATTTCTATCTGCGATTTAATTAAACAGCTATTTAAAAACTATAGCTCAGCTATTTTGACCACATAATGCGTGTCTCACGTACAAAACATTGTATCCTAATACTAATGCATATTCATGCCATGTCTAAAAACCGACTATGTCTCTCTCTCTAATCCTTCTTCTATCACATCTGATCTGGTCTTCCATCGACCTATTAATCCAATGCGTGCTTTCTGTATTTATACAGAAGACTATCTGTAGACTGAAGATCTGAAGACTTTCTATCTATATCTGAAGACTTTCTATACGTATATCTGAAGTATCTGTAGATCTGAAGACTTTCTGTATTTATACATAAGATCGGTACTTCTCGAAACTAATTCCAAGCTCCGACTCATATAGTATGCAAATGAGCCAGTGCATACGTCAAACTTTCAATCCACATGAAGATACTTACTGGAAAACGTTCCTGTGAACGGAGGTAAGTTTAAAAAGGTAAGTTGTATATTTGAACTACTTCTAGGAAAATTAGCGACTTGCAATCAAATGATTACGTTTTTTCCAGCAATCGGCCCCCTCATGCAGATTAGTCAATTCGATGCACGCACCTACATGCTCAAAAATTTAATCTAAGAACAATACATTATTAAATTCTTAGTTTTGTAAAAATTATAATGAATGACAGTTTAAGTTGGTCTAAGTTCATCTGCAATATTGTAACATGACACAGTAATAAAATAGTTATATACTCAAACTTCTGTTGAGTATACTTAAATAGTTATTGATAAAATTCATGAAATATGGTCAATTACAAAAACATGAGACTTTTAACACACTTTAGTTACAAGAAAATTTTAAGTATAAACATGTAGTAAAAATTACATTTTATGTTTAAGTATAATTACTTTATTTTTAAGAAAATTTTAAGTATAAGCATGACTTAAAGTTACATTTTAAATTTAAGTATAGACATGTTAGCAAAAGTTAAAGTTTAAAAGTTTCTATGTATAAACATGTTATTTAAGTTAAGTTTAAATTTAATTATTAAGATGGAAATTACAAAGTTTAAGTTTAAAAACTTTTTAGTATAAGCATTTCAATATTTCAATTCTTAAGGGAAAATTTAAAAATATAAGCTTTTGCTGTCACAATACAAATACAGTATATAGCAAAATACTTAAAGTTTGAATCTAGACACAAAAACCATCTTCACAAGTCATACACTTTGAAACACATCAGCAGAAATTGCTTTGTGAGAGTGAAAAAATGGTATTTTTATGTGAAATATTGGCAAATCACTAATCTCGTCTTTTTAAATATACTAGAGCAACCAATCTACTCAGTTGAAAAAGTGAAAAGTGAAAAAATGCAGAAATGATTATTATGAAATTACAACACTTGTATAGACACACTTCATACTCAAATGACAATTTGCATTTGTACATTGAGGTGGGAGTAAAAATTATAATGTATTTATATTATAATATTAAATTTTGTAGTTTATAATGACAAAGTTTGATAAGTAAATCAAAGAACAATTACACTTTAAATAGTTCATTGCAGAACTTAAGAACTTTGGTCATAGGTTTTGTAAAGTATTTTGCATCATTATCCTTGGTATTTGCAAATTTAATTTTGAATGACTTATTTAGAACTAGATTTCTCAAAAAATGATATTTTACATCAATGTGTTTAGTTCTATGATTTTCAATTGGGAAATTTGAAAAATTAATAGCTGCCTGTTTATCGCAAAAGATTATACATCTATTTTTGTCAATTTTTAACCAAAGTATAGCGAACTTTCAATCCAAAAAAAAGTTTATTTCACACACCTATATACAGTCAAAAGCCGGAAATCCAGAACACTTGGGACTTCGAATTTTCAGGTTTATGAGTCATGTGATTTTAAACCGGAAAAATACTTTTAATTGAAATTAAAAACAAAAAGTACGATAATGTACATAAACATCATGTCCTTACAGAAATATAGTGGAAATTCGTTTAGAGAATTTGGAAATACACAGATATTGAAAATTTTCTGGACAAATCGTATTCCTTTTTCTGGAAATTTTCAGAAATTGCAAGAATTCATTGGAATTGTTCATCTTTAAAAAATTTCCGAATTACAGATCATTTCGATATTTAGGCGTCCGGATTTACGGCTTTCCACTGTATACAATATATTACGCGTGTAGAATAAAAATAAAAACGATTCAGAAAAATTCGAAAGTTAATTAATTAGTTTTAACATCATGACATATTCTTTAATTTTTTCCTCTAAATCTCTTATGTATTGCACTTACACTTATGTATCGCACATCGCATCATACTCGAACACCAAAGATGTAAGTACGCAGTAAGTACAACCAGCAAGCACGCATATACAGTTTACAATATGTTTTTTCTCTCTTTGTAACTATGAGAAATTTTTAACGTTAAGTTATTTAACACCTATCCACTGTTTCATAATAATGGATTAATTTTTCTGGCTTTTAAAGCTATCTTGTTCAGAACTTCGTCTGCATTTATACTCATGCTTCTATGCCCTGAAAGTAATGCTAAATTTGTTAACTTCTCATGATCAGTTCTATTGTGAAGAAATATTTTGACTCTTTTCATGGTTGAAAACGATCGTTCAACACTTGCAGTGGAAACCGGTAAAATACACAAAATTTTAATAAGTTTGTATATATTAGGGGAAAAATTCTCATCACAGGACACAAGAGCGTTCATTGCACATTTTGGCCTAACTTTTCTTCAACTCATTCCCATTTTTGACACCACAGCAAGTATTTGGCTTTTATTGCAGAATCTGAAGTAATATCATCAAAGTATATTTTTAAGTTATCCAGTACATCCACTTTTTGGACGTTGCATATTTTAGTATAGGAATTTCAATAGATGAAAAAAATGTGTCATTTTCATCAAATCGGATTTGTAATTGCGAACTTAGTTCATCCAAACATGGTAAAAATATCGCACGTCTGTAGTGCTGTTCTGGTGTATCAAATGGATGATTATCTCGAACCGTTTGATATTTAACAATCCTCGGAACTCCTCAGAATCAAAATTTTTACTCATTATAACAAATGCTGCTTTAAATATTTCAGTGAAATAACTGTCAAAGGATTTGATCTTGCAGTTTTTGCGTAACACTTTTAATTTAAAGTCGATGATGGATCGTGAGATGGATTTTGAAGATAAAGTGACAAAGGCAAAGTAAAACTAAGAAGCTTTTCGCACACCAAAAGAGGAACTAAAAATGAGCCTTTTTCAATTGCTGAAAGTAAGAGTTCTGCAGTAGTTGAAACACTTTTATTTGATTCCGTTGTTTTTTATAAACTAGGAACAATTGCATCGAATAATTCGACGAAAACAATAATGCGTTGTGTCTTTACTTTAATTATGTTTCACATAATTAAAGTAATCAACCTTTTCTACTATCTGGAAGAGAACAGTTAATGTTATTTTTTAAAATATTGCCTGCATAAGTATTATTTCGAAATAAATTGCATATTTCGCTTATAGTACCATTGCAATTTCTAATAGATGGAATTGATAGAGATGCCGACAAAGTAAGATTCAAACGATGATTGGTACAATGAACGTACATAGCTTTAGGATAAATTTCTTTTTAATTTGCCTGAACGCCATTCATTTCTCCTCTCATATTGGCCATTCCATCATACCTTGGCCTACAAGTTTGCTCATGTCAAGTCCCAGATGTTGGAACTGATTTAAAAGAGTGTTTGTCAGTCCTTTTGCAGGTCAAAAAATGATCGCATAATATATTATTTACGTTCACATACCTAACACACAATGAAAATTGTTCAACACCAGAGATATCTAAGGTTTCGTCAGCTAAAATGCTAAAATACAATGTATTGTTGACTTCGTCGACAATGCTTTTTTGAATGATATTTCTACAAATTTCAAGTATTTCGTTTTGAATAATAGGACTAACGTGGGATGCATTTTTATGCAATTTAATATATGTTTTCTTAATGTTTCATCTCCCGAATTTGCGCGGAGCGTAACAAAGCGCGAAAATTTCCATCATTATTTTCCGGTCTTTCCAAAGATAGAGGACCACTGTCTTCAACCCCACGAATTGCAATAACGAAAACACGAGAGCACAGGGATGATGTAATTTTGAAGTAATATTACAATCTGCGATTCTAACCCGTTGCTCGCCATCTAGTGGTCAATTTTTTAAACAGTTTGGCAAGGAAATAGTGTTAGGAAATGTTCATTTTTTTTTTTTATTTAACTTATCGATCGAAAATACAGTCATGTGTGATTTAAATATAATTTGTGGCATCTCTAGAACTTGTTTTTGTATACCACAGTACAGTCAAAGACCACACTGCAAAAATGCACAGGTATAATGAAAAAATATTAAAATAATTATGATTACGCAAGTAAAACTAGGGAAAGATTGTAAAAAAAAATTTTTTTTTTGAGAAAAACGCATGTCAGAAACACTAAAATATGTTGGCAATGCATATGTTGCAAATTTCATTTGGGGGGAGGGGGTGTCCGGACCTCCTCTATGAATACGCCCTTGATTAGAGCTTTTATATAAAGGGATTGATGAAACAGGACAATGCTATAATTTTAACAAAATAGTACTTTTCCAGAAAGTGCTGTAATACAGTTAGGTGTTATTTGATGGGAAAATCCCAGTTTGGCAAAAATGTCGCTTGTCATGTTGGTGCTCTAAGTCCTACATTTGCACGTTTATGTTTTCTTAATAAAACTTGATTTTACATATCTTACTAACATGATGGCATGGAGATCCAGATTCGTATAAATTTATATGCGATGAAATCTTAAGATTTTGTTACATAACTCCAGTTTTTGATTTTATTGTTTTACAACTTATCATCTTTTACCCTCAGTGGGTGTGGGGCGGGCCTGGATAGCAGCTTCGAGATTGGCCCAGGGCATGATCGCCCCTTTAGGCCCATCATATGTATAAAGGAAAAAATTAAATGCAGGGGCCATGACGCACCGGGAAATCTCTATAGAGATCCCACGGACCATATCAGGGTCTGGTATGGGTAATCAACAATATGCTGAAGAGCATAACGTAATGGATTCTTAGGGGGACTACGAGCATTACCTTTATCGGTGGCAACGCTACAAGGCACTAGTCTTGTATCCCCCCCTTCACTTTCAATCCCTAAATGCTCCTCAAAGGGAGGAAATGCAATGTGTAGATGATGGCATACGTCAAGAAGGGAGTGAGTTCAGGAGTCAAAGAGCTCAAGTTTTATAAGTGGTAAACAAGAGTGGTGCAGGCCTAAAAGGATTAAAAATATTTATTGTACAATAAATAAAACTGCTGATTTCTTTCTTTCGACCCAGCCTGTCCGACCTACCCGAGGGTGAAAGATATTTGTTTAGATCGCCGGGACAGTGCCATCTAATTTAGACTACAACCCAGTGGGGGCGACATCCACAGGGACCGATTCTCCTTCCTTTGCTACTAACTGGTCGGAAGGACTTTCAAACACACAAATTTAACGTGCTCATACGCGGGACAGTTTAGGTACAGCCGAAGATCAAACTCAGGTTCTCTGAGTACAATCCCCATGACTTAACTCCTCGGTTATCCCACTCCAAAACTGTTTGTAAGACAATAACTTACAAAACTTCTTTGAGGAAAGCATATATATATGTCAGTTCAGTGACAAAGTTATTTCAATGGCATTATAAGCCCCCCCTTTTCAGGCCTAAACAACAGTATGCGCTCTTAAGAACCACTACTGCCATTCGTTGTGAAGTTCGTTCTTGGCCTTTGTTAAGGGATCATATTGTGCTTTTGGCCTGAAGTAGGGGCTTATAATGCCCTCAAAATAATTGTAATCATCTAACTGACATATGCTTGCGTTCTTCAAGAAGGTCTTGTAAGTTATTATATTTTTATTGACTTTCTGAATATTTTGTATAAGTTTATTGGATTGTGCCCCCCCCCCCCCTCCTGAGATTTTGAAAGCTCGGTGCCTATGCCCCTAACATAATAGTAAACATCTACTCTACTACCGTTGGTTCTTGGGATGGCTTTGTGATCCCAAGGGATGTCGGAACAGGGAGTCAGGTTAGAATCAGCAGAAGGGTCCGGTTTCTCACTGCCTTTGGATAAACCATTATCAGTGTCTTCACTCCCCCTGCTTTTTTGCTTGATTTCCTATTCAAACATTTCTCATCGGAACCTGCAGAGTAGTGATCTGGAGTTTTCTTAAAAGTGACAGTATTGGAGTTTCTCTTATCCCCACTTGGGTCTAGAATGCTTTTCCCTGCATCTGCACTTTCATCAAATTTGATATTACTAGTTTCGATGACTTTTCTATCCCCTTTAAGAAGTATGCGGTAGCCTCTAGTATTTGTTGCATACCCAACCATAATCCCGTCTTGGGCTCTCATATCTAATTTCTTTCTGAGTTGCTTGGGTTTTCCCACATATATTGTACTACCAAAAATTTTGAGATGGTCTACCATTGGTTTTTTACCATTATATAATTCTAAGGGTGTTTTCGATTTGAATTTGTGGCAAATTCGGTTCTTTACATTGAAAAACATAAAATCGCTTCTGCTTATAAATTTTCGTTCAATTTGCTATCATTTAGCATAGCTTTCACACAATCTAGGGCTGTTAGATTAAACCTCTTGGAAACATCGTTTTGTTGAGGTATATACACGTTAGTGCTCTCGGCTTTTATTCCTTGCTTGGCTAAAAAGGTTTTGAATTTGTTATGGCAGAATTCCATGCCTCAATCCGTTCTGATATTTAAAATTTTCTTATTTAAATATCTCTCTTCTCTAGACCTGAAATTCTTTTGAATATCTCAAAAACATCCGATTTTTCTTTCAGAAAATATACAAACACTTTCCTACTAAAATCATCGGTAATAGAAAAAAAGTACCGATTACCGCCCAATGATCATATTGGTAAAGGTCCACATACATCCATATGTAATAACTCTAAAGGTCTTGTCGATTTTATCGTACCTGTCGATTTATATGTAACCCGTTTGGTTTTGACTAACATACAAGCTTTGCAATTTAGCTTTTTGAACTTAAATTTGGGTAGTCCTGTTACCGCCAAAACTTTACTGGCTTGATATAGGTAGTCGATATTAATATGACAATATCGTTTATGCCACAGTTTAGTTACCCCATCAGATTCAATAATTGAACTGCTTGGTCTACTCTTGGAAATACTGAACTTGTCATTTTGCGACCTTTTAACCTGTTTAGAACCTTTGAAATAAGTTTCTTTTCTTTTATGTTTTTGAATTTCTTTAGAATTTAGATTACAATTCTTATTTTTTGAATTCCTAGATTTCCTATTCCTATCACCATTTTCTGGTTTACTATTTTCAATTTTGAGATCCCTGATATCCTTTACATTGTTAAATTTGTACTGGGGTTTAAAGAAGTATAACCCTTCTTTCCTCTTTGCGTAAAAATACTTTCCCCCATTAGGTGTATAAAACCACATGATTCCATTTTCCCCATGAAAATAAATATTACGCTCTTCTAGAATAGAAGCAGCTAAAAGATTTCTTCGTAATTTCAGTGAATACATTACTTTATCTAACAAGATATAATTTTTCTGACCATTTATTACAACAAACATTTTAAATGTGCCGATAACCTCAATTGGGCTCTCAACATTTCAATATAGCTAAAGTTATAGTAGTGTCTTTCATTACTTTAAAATTTAGAAATAATGATTTATTATTGCAAAAATGTCGAGTAGCTGCAGTGTCTACCACCCAATTGAGTCTATCAACATGATCTTCAACCAGATTGGTTTCAATTTGTGACTTGTCATACAATTCAACAATACTTGTAAAATTTTTAGTTTTTACGTTAGTGCAATCCTTTCTCAAATAACCCATCTTTTTACACATAAAACAAGGTCCAATTTTGGCTACATTAGGTTTAGGTTTTACATTAAAATTTTTAGATTGATTTTTACTTTTAGACACAGATTTAGATTTACAGGATACATTAAAAGCAGAATTAAAACTCACATTGTTGTCTCGACTCTGTTGTTGTAAACGACCTTCTTTTGCAGATAGTTCAGTCTGAATCTTGTCCAAGGTGAAATCTGCATCTGGCCATCTGTAGATTATTTGCGCAATACCATTGAACACTTCAGGAAGATGCCGGATGGACTGGAAGGCAACATAGATTTCCTCTATAGGGTGTTTTACGTCTTTCAGTTTTTTGACCGCTTTCTTTAAAAGTGCACAGAAAATGTCCACTGGCTCGCTTTCATCAGGACGGATGCTGAAAAATTCATCCAGTAGATGAACCACATTAGCTCTCTTTGGTGCTTGGAAATGTTCCTTTAACTTGTCCCAGGTGTCAACAGGGGTCATCGGTGATATGGATGACCTGCTGGTACTCAGTTGGCAAGCCATAGTAGGGCATTGATAGGGCTTTGTCTCTCGCTTTCTAATAAATTCATCGTGATCCCGTCTTGTCGATGAGTCATCTAGTGGTTTGACACTTCTATCTATAAAGCCATACCAGCCTTTTGTTTTGAGTGCAAATGCAATTCTGTTGCACCAGATTGTGTAATTGTCCCTTTCCAGTAGTGGCATTTTTGACGTTTCCATGCTTCCTATTAAATTTTTGCTTATGCACAATACTCCATTTCAATACTTGTATATCACTTGACGGGCGGACTTAGACGGCCCCCATCAATTTGATGATTAACTTTCCATCACTCGTAAACTGGAGGTTTTTTTCGTAAACTGGAGGTGTCTCCTCGTAAACTGCAGGACTTCATATAAACTACTGGCAATCTGGGCTTCACATAAACTGGTGGTGGACTGGGCTTCTTGTAAACTGGTGGCCCATAACCTTGTTGTCGAAATTTAACTAAAGGAATTTTATACTTTTTAAATTAGCAGAGTGTAGCAGAGTATGCCCAGTGGTGAAATGAAGATAAAGTCAAGTTTCAAAAACAAAAACCACACTTTATTGAAAAATGTAGGTATCCTTGCCGAAAGTATATCAAGGCAGTTAAGGCAATTGCTGTATGAACAATACAGCTTAAACTTATATACATTTCTTGGAGTTGTAAGCACACATAGGAAGTCCACATTGGATTATTTAGACACACTCAGATCAGTTACGATGACATTCTATTCCACCTTCTAAAGGTCACACTTTTGGGAATCTTAAGTGTCATCAGTTGATTTGCCTAGATAAAACATTTCTTTAAGCACAGTCTAAAAACATGATTTATAACAACGTCTAAAAAAATAATCACCTGTTTCCATCAGATAATACTGCAGCATCACTCTAACACCGGGATTTGCCCTTTTTACTAAAGGCCATCTTTAGTTGCAAACTGTCATAAAGAAATTCAGTCAATGAACAGTGCTAAATGCTAAAATGCACTAACTCGTACATTATTAGCCACATTCAAATTAAAAACTGTAGAATATTTAGTTGCCTGTTTCAACCATCAACACGATGCTTGAACATTAAATTGATCGAATATTTCTATCCGCGATTTAATTAAACAGCTATTTGAAAACCATAGCTCAGCTATTTTGACCGCATAATGCGTGTCTTGCATATAAAATATTGCATCTGAATACTAATGCATATTCATGCCGTGTCTAACAATTGAGTATGTCTATCGCTCTCTAATCCTTCCTCTGTCACATCTGACCTCGTCTTCCGTCAATCTAATAATCCAATGCGTGCTTCCTATATTTATACCATAAGATCGGTACCTCCCGGAACGAATTCCAAAGTCCGACTCATATAGTATGCAAATGAGCCAGTGCATACATCGAACTTCCAATCTGCATGAAGATACTGGAAAACTTCATGAGTCGTTCCCTTGAGCGAAGGTAAGTTAAAAAATGTAAGTTGTATTTTTGAACTACTTCCAGAAAAATTAGCGACTCGCGATCAAATGATTACGTTTTTTTCAGTATGTATTAACACTTTCTAACATAGTTGTAAAGTGTTTATGACTTTGTTCGTTCTGTCTGTCTGTCTGTCCATCCATCCGTTCGCACAATAACTGCCGTAAAAATGATTTTATCAAAATGAAATTTTAGTATGTTGCCGAGATGGTATGTGGGACATATGAGAATTTAAAAGAATAATATCACTCAATTAGTTTTGGATTGAACCCGTGTTGAAAAAATGAAATATATTGAACCCTATGGGACCTAATATTTTAAACATTTTTTAAGTGAAATTAAAATTCACAAATTGCTTTGAAAATTTTAGGAAATATTCAAATTATAACGTAAAATGTGTAAAAAAATTTCCTCAAAATATGTTAAGTAGTTTTTTAAATAAAAATTTAAATGATAATTACACTCATTATATGAAGAGATCATGTGATTCATTGCAAAATAAAATATGGCATCCATTTTTTTTTTCGCTTAGTGAAAATCGTTGTTTTTAAGGAATGCTGGTATTTATATTTAGTGTTGAATCAGTCCTAAAACTGCTGTATTTTTGCATATTATCTGTGTATCTAAATTCTGTTCCTACGTAATTACAATATTTGTGATTTTAAATGATCACTGAACTTTGATTATTTTTACAACGAAGCCTGATGCGAATGTAAACAAACTAAGCTGTAAGGTGAGTTGCATAAGAATTGCTGAATTTTTTTAATGCAAAATTATTTAGCTCTGAAGTCTGGAATATAAGTTATATGAATGAAATATTCATTGATCTTACATAGAAAAGCAGACAATTTCATGGCATTGCCTTTTTTTATGAAGTTTTAAGCATGGAGTTAGAAAGATTGAGATAAAACTCCTATAGAGTATTCCACATCACATGGCCTCAGCCATAGACTGCGGAACGAAAACATCTTAGGGGTGGTGGGGGGGAGGAGCAAGACATTTTTTTTGTTACTCATACTAATGCAAATTTTAGGGAATCATCACTCGTATTCATTAATCACAGTATGTTATTAGCACATATAAAAGGTAAAAAAAAATTGGAAAAGATTTGCAAATAAATTCAGAGCACTGAGATTTTTTTTCTTTTTACACTGTTTTATTTATGTTAGTTTCTCTGTTTGGGTCAGATTTTGCAATCGGTTTTTGACCGACTTTTACTGATCTGATTTTCTTGAAATTTTACACACATAATTATTTTTTTCCGGCCACACAGAAAGCTACCATTAGCCTTTGGGTTGGTCGTGTGGTCTGGGTTTTCTACACATAATTATTTAAAGCCAATGGCTCTACCATTATTTAAAGTCAATGGCCTACCCAACCTTTTAAAGCCAATGGCCCTACCGTGCTGAAAACACCCGTTCTTGTTAGATCACCAAAGTCATGCAGCATCGGGCGCGGTTAGTACTTGGGTGGGTAACCACCTGGGAACACCGTGTGCTGTTGGCACATTTCGGGCGCGGTAGCCCGGTGGTTTGCGTGCTGGATTTGCACGCTGCCACAACTGCCACCGTGTTCATGCAAAGTACGATCACGTTAAACATGTGGGTTCGTAAGTCCTTCCGAGAGGTTGGTGGTAGGGGAAGGAGGGTATGGTCCCTGTGGATGCCTCCCCCACTGGGTTCTGGTCTAAATTGGGTGGCACTTCCCGGCCGTCCATATGGTTACCTTACACCTTTCTGGTAGGTCGGACGGTCTGGGTCTCAACAACAATAACACATAATTATTTGCTATGACAATATAACATTCAATTAAATTTGAGTTGATCCCCATCTTATCCCACCCCCTAAAATTCCCACTGTTGGCAGGTTTTCTTTTAATTATCTCACAACAATGGGATTATATATATATGTGTGTGTGTGTGTGTAAAAGTGAAGCTGCATAATGAACTTCTTTTAACTATCTTACAAGAATGGGATTATGTAAAGCAAAGGTGATTTTCACGAGCCATTTTACAAAATATAACTACTCGAGGATCCACCAAATTTCAATTGATTAAAATGTTCCACTGAACTAAGCTGTGTACCCAATTTCAGATCTTTTGAACATAGACAAGTATGCTAAAAATGCCATCAAAGAAGTTGAAATAGACATCTAGACAGACAACCATCGGTCATGACGAATTCAATTAAATATTTAATTAAAGGACATCTGATAAAAAATTGATTACAAAATTGCAAAAGACTGAAAAATATAAAATGAAATATTATAAAAAATCTTTTTAAGTTACCCTGTTTTAGTAAAATGCATTAAAAATTAAAAAATAAATTCAGCTATCACAACATTCTTGGCCAAAACTAAAACTTGGCCAAAACTGTGATTAAAAATAAAAGCGTGAGGAGCCCATAAAAGAATTGTATTCTAGCATTAGCAGAATTTTAAGGAACAATCGAAGTGATCACATAGGAATGAGATATATAAAAATGGCTGTTAAATTAAAATTGTCAAAGAAAAATTTAAATGTATTGAATGTAACCATTTTCATATATGTCATTTCTATATTATCACTTCTATTATTTCTAAAAATTCTGTTAATGCCCAAATGCAATTCTTTTACGAGCGCCCTTTACGATGTTGTGAAAGTTAAAAATTATTTTTTACTTTTCGTGCATTTTACTAAAACAGTGTAATTTAAAAAGTTTTTTTTTATAATATTTTATTCTATTAGGGGACTCTATGATTCGAAACAACTTCTTTTCTGAAGTAATCATATGGTGTTTTTTGAAGAAGAAAGTGACAATCCTTCATCGTATCTTTTGTGCATTTTCTAGATTCATGGCAATATTGGTGGGTTTGTCAAATTCTTAGATGAATTCAGAAGTTCAAAGTTTTTCAAGAAAGAAGAATTTCAAAGAAAGAAGAATTTCAAAGTTTGTCGAAACTATCATAATTTCTTAAGTCCTCAAAATATGAGTATTGATAGCAGTGGTTCTTTCCTGAAAATTAATCAATTTTGATTGTAACTGTTTGCTAATCTCTTCTACTGGTGAAAACACTTTCATTCAAACATTTAACCCAAAGTAGACAGAAAACAGCTCAACTGACTGCTTTAGTCCTGTGGCTTGCAGGCCGGAATTTTCATGGAAAGTTTTTCTAATTCTATGAGAAGAGCTTCGTAATTAAAAAGGATACTTTGAATAGAATTTTTTTAGACAGTCCATCTAGTGGGACACAAAAGTTTTAAAGAGGTAGATGTAGTCACCAGACTCATGAGAATTAGCTTAAATTACTTTGAATGTTTTTAAAAAGTGCAATACATTTTGGAGAGCAACGAAGCAAAGTGGCTATTTCCTGGGTTATATCCAAAGCTTCTTTGATTACCTTAGACATTTTTGCAGCATCCTGTAAAGTTAATTGAAGTTCAAGGGCTGCACAATGTATATAAATAGCTTTAGGCTCTCGCTCTGAAGTGTGGGTTGCTACTCTTGAATATGTACCACTCATTGTTGATGCATCATCGTAACCTTAGCATTGGTCTAATGATATATTAAGTCTCAAAAGTACATCAAGTATTACATTTTCACATTATTGTATTTTCAGGGTGGCATCCACAGAGAGTGTACCATCCTTCCCCTAGCCTATCACCTTTCGGACTTTTGAACCTGAAAATTTAACGTGCCCATACTTTAATTAACTATAATTAACCAGTATTTTTTCATAGTTGTAGGATAGAATACAGAATATAGGAAGATAAAAATAAATTAAAAGATAAAATAACTTTGAATATGTAGGAATGTTCTTTATTGTTTCACCTCTGCATTGTGCTAATAGTTTATTTTTACAAAATTGGCAGTTTAAATAAATATTTTGGGCCTTTTGCCATCAAAAAGCATATAATGCAGGGCTACTTATCTTATCCCAGCACCACTTGAATGATTGTTTGTCTCAAACAATATTGGTGTTTTATGAAGTTTTAACTCCTTACTTTTACCTTCATGGTTTTTAGTTTTCAATTAAATTAAATTATTATAGTACTGTGATAATTTAAAAAATATCCCTGCTGAATGTATCACATTTTAGAGATGCTTAAATAAAATTGCATTTGAGTTGGAAAGTGTTTCATAATCAATGCTTTATGTATGATTGATCTTTCTTGTTTACCATTGCATTACCAGGGTATATGCAGAAAATTACTGGAATGATTTAGTATACCTCCCTGGGTGTACTTTAGAAGATTAAGATCTAAATCCTGGTTCTTATTTTTCATATAAAAAACTAATGCTTTTCCCCATAAACATATTCCCCCTTTGATAGCATGGTTGTTTGGTTCTCTCCAGGGAATAGGCACAGTTGGATCTTTAAATCCTTTTTTTTTTCCAGGTCAGGGAAACCTTGGTGTTGTCTCGTTAAAGGATTTTGGGAGAAAATATAAAAATCTTCCTCTTTTACGTGCACATTCAGGTAAGATCTATCTATCTATCTATCTATCTATCTATCTATATATATATATATATATATATATAATCGAATTTGGGCTGGTGCTGTTCTCTTATCGGCATTATGGCCATGAATTTGCTTCTATGGTGATGTTAATATTACTTGAATTTTTTTTTATTATTACATATTTCTAATATATATACACACACATATATATATATATATATATATACACACACACACACATATATGTATATATATATATATATATATATATATATATATATATATATATATATATATATATATATATATATATATATATATATATATATATATACAGGGTGTCCCAAAAAGATTGAAACACGCTTTAATTCTTTATCTGTTGGAGATAAGTGGGAAATGTAAATTGCAAAAATGTTGAAAGTAAGGTAGGAAATAAGACTATGTTAATGAAATAGTCCTCCCATTAATTTTCAAAAAGTTACACTTTTTAACTTTTTATATGACCCCCTTAGACAAATTTGGTCAATCAGAAAATTTTTATTTTTAATACAACAAGATCATTAAAAAAACCCCACATATCTGCATCTTTAAAATTGAACGAGTTATATTTAATTGAAAATTCAGCATTGTGAATGGGGACCGTATATCAAATTAGAAATGTAAATTTGTGACATATCACAAAAAAAAAAAAAAACTGGATGATAATACATAGGAGACATTTTTGCGAATTCCGCGTAGGCTTACAGTGCAATCACGGATTCTTAAGTACTTTCAATAACTAAGTACTTTTACAATAATTAAGTGCTTTTAAGTACTTTTTTTTATCTAAACAATTTGTTTATGATCCCTATTTTCACTGATGAAACAGCCTTTCACATGATACGGAAAAGTGGCGTCAGATTTTTTCCTTTATCATAGTTCAGTTGATTTTAAAGATACAGATATGTAGGTTTTTTTTAATGATCTCGTTGCATTAAAAATAAAAATTTTTTGATTGACCAAATTTGTCTAACGGAGTCGTATGAAAATTAAAAAGTGTAACTGTTTGAAAATTAATGGGAGGACTATTTCATTAACGTTGTCTTACCTTACATTCAACATTTTTGCAATTTACATTGCCCACTTATCTCCAACAGGTAAAGAATTAAAGCGTGTTTCAATCTTTTTTGGACACCCTATATATATATATATATATATATATATATATATATATATATAAATAATGCAGGGAACAAGGGGATTAGTACCTTAAGTACCTGTATTACATATATGATTTATAACACTTTAAACAATAATTTAATCTTTGTGTGTAGTTGCAGGCTTATATTTACCAGACTTTCACAAAATATAAACCAATTTTCAGTTGCTTGCCTTATATATGGAACAGGGAAAGAGAGGTATTTCATACTTGTTTTATTTATAATGTGCAATTTATCATTTTATCATTTTCACAAGTTTGCTGTATAATCTTTTTTGATTTCAAATTTTCACTTCAGACCATCTTATTTTCACTTTTGCTATACAGACCATTCTCTATAAATGATCAATCTCTATAATACAAGTAAATTAAAATTCTTCAATTATATATATACAGGATGTCCAGTGCTATCGGTGCCCAATGGCTATTTCCTTAACCGTTAGTTAGAGAGATACACTTCCAATTGCAAAAATGTTTTTAATTTTAAAATCTATTATCTTAGAAACAATTTAAATCAATAAATGCATTTCTGAAAGAAATACAAAATATGAATTTTTATACAGGGTGAGCCGGAATTGTCTTTACAAAAGCAGAGGGGTGATAGTACCCCACCAGACGAGCAATAATTACCATGGAACTTAGGGTCGCATTGCACTCAGAGAGGCAGAAATGAGTAAAATTATAATATGAATCTGCACGTACACCAGTGTTGGGAAAGCGAATGAACGATACCAAACGTTGCACAAACAGATTTATTGTGCAGTGACAAACTCACAGCAAGTGCTCAAAGTGGCAACCATGCATGCTATTGCACCATTCACACTGGCGAAGGAATGACTGACACACCCTCTCGAAGATTCCGGGTGTTGTGTTAATGTGGTCTGCGGCAACAACGATGTGCGCGACGAGATCTTCCGCCGAGTCCACAGGCGTCTCGATTTCATGTTACCTCAGAAGATTTCATGTTACCTTAGAAGAAAAAGTCCAGTGGGTTGAGGTCTGGTGAGCGAGGAGGCCACACCACAGGTCCGCCATGTCCAATCCAGCGTGCGGGATATGTGGCATTCAAGAAGTTCTGGACCATGATGGAAAAGTGTGCGGGGGCTCCATCGTGCATAAACCACATGCCGCTCTGGATGGGGAGCGGAACGGCCTGCAATAAACTAGACAGCACATGTTCCAAAAAGATACGGCATGTTGCACCAGACAAACAGTCTGGCAGGATGTATGGGCCGACTAGGTAATCACCAAGGATACCTGTCTAGATGTTCACGGTAAATCGGTGCTGGTGTTTACAATGGGTTGTGCAGTGGGGATTACAGGCTGACCACACGTGTTGATTGTGCATGTTGAAAATGCCTTCTCTGCTGAACATTGCCTCATCGCTAAATAAAACTAATGCAGGCAATTGTGGATCGGTATTTCTCATCCCGAGCATCCACTGCACAAAGGCTGCCCGGCGGGGTAATCATCTGGGTGCAAAGATTGCACCTGTTGCACATGGTAGGGGTGCATGCATTCCTCATGTAAAATACGCCACACAACTTTCTGAGAAACACCCATTTCGCCTGCCACCGCTCGCATACTTTTGGACGGAGCTGCTGCAAATCTCATCAGGACTCGCTCTTCCAGTTCAGGTGTTCGTGCAATTCGCGAACGTCCTGCATTGCTGTTAGCGATGGTGAACGACCCTGTTTCTTGCAGTCGTCGATCGAAACTGGCAAAGGTAGGATGACTGGGAATACTACGCATTGGAAACCGCTGCTCGTACAATCTTCATGCTGCACGTTCATTCCCTTTGGCTTCACCATATGTGAGGTGCATGTCGGTCAATTCTTCGTAGGTGTAATCCGCCATAGCATTCACGCAACACGTCGGACGATGTTATCACGGGAATAACTTGCAGCGTTGAAGTTGTGCCGGTTTTTAAAGGATAACGTGTGCTCTGATTGGCTATCGCCGAAACCTACTGGGAGCCAGTTATGCTGATTCTGCTCCCTGGAGATTTGCATACGGTAACTGTGTTCGTGTCTGGCGTAGGAGATACTATGTAGGCAGGTACATAATGATGTCCGAGGCGATGACTGCATCATGCTCGACGTGCCTCTTTGCTGCCGCTCAGAGTGCAATGCGACCCTATGTTCCATGGTAATTATTGCTCGTCTGGTGGGGTACTATCACCCCTCTGCTTTTGTAAAAAGAATTCCGACTTACCCTGCACAGTCCTTGTTCCTACTAATTATATTTCGGAAAATCATCCTCATACAATTTTATGTAAAATAAAAAAAAAATCATCTTTTTACGACCAAAATTGGCAGACTTATAGCTGTTTAGAGTTGGAGCACTTTTTGCGCTGAGAAATGGTCAATATGGTCCCTGAATGGTTGGTTGCCTGGAGAAATGGTCAATACAGTCCCTGATTGGTTGGTTGCCTGGAGAAATGGTCAAGACCGTCCCTGATTGGTTGGTTGCCTGAAATGGGACATTTTTATGCATGGAAAAGCGACTTAAGTCATAAAGTTTAATGCTTCATAACTCGGTGAATTTTGGTCATTTAAGGAAGATTTTTTTTTTTATTTTGCATGAAATTGTATGAGGATGATTTTCCTAAATATAATTGGTAGGACCTGGGGACCGTATAAAAATTTATATTTCGTATTTCTTTCAGAAATATATTTATTGATTTAAAATGTTTCTAAGATAATAGATTTAAAAATTTAAAACATTTTTGCAATTGAAAGTATATCTCTGTGACTAACGGTTGAGGAAATAGCCATTGGGCACCGATAGCACTGGACACCTTGTATATATATCACCATTAGAAGTTAACAATAAAAGTTACTGGTCCTGCAGATCAGTGAGTACAAGAAAACGTTGGTACACACCCATTATGACTAGTCTGCTAAGATTATAAACAATATGGCAGCAATGTACAAATAAATACTCAGATATTTGACTCAATAATGTGCATGTTCAAGTTTGACTTAACTTTAAAGAAGTGTACAACAGATTATCCCAAATAATTATTAAATTACTTAATATATACGCTATACCTAAATAATAAATTTTGACAATTTTTTTTTTTTTTTTTTTTTTGGTCAACATTTTTAGTATTCAGGATCTTTCTTTTTATGTGTGTGTGTGTGTGTGTGTCATTTTGAACAATGCAAACTGAATTTATAAAGCTGTTGACTTGCGAAATAGATTTTTTTTAATTACTAAAATTTGTAATTTAAAGTCTCCTTGTTATGAGGCTTAATGGCAGTCTTTTATGATCTTGTGTCTTGCATCTCATTCTGTTATGCCAGTTTTTAATGATGCTACTTTTCCAAATTAATTAATAGTTCAAAATTCATGATTTTCCCCTTTCCCTTCAAAATTCTAAATTAATTTGTTGTTATTGAATATTCCGGCGATTTATCCCCCTTTAACGTTAATTTGTTATCTTTTTCATGCTTTCCATTATTCAAAATTATGCACGATGTGTCTACGAACTCTAAATATCTTTCAAATCTTTTACTAATCCGCGGCCTCATTTTTCTTTAAGTTCATTTAACTTCACTTCATGCACGAGTTTGCGAAAAAAGACATGTTTTAAGTGCGAAGTGGACCCTTTCGCAGCTTATCTTCGGACACCTGCAAGGAGGTTGCCTCATGGTAATCTGTGGGGATGCGTCACGGCGTGTGTTCGTGGTAGCCAACTTGGTAGAAATTTCATGCCTCATGGTTCTTGGTGAAGCATCATTTTTTTTCTGCGGTATATATGTAGGCATTCTGTGTGAGGTTGAAGACTCAGACCGTCCAACTCATCCTAAAGACTCGAGCAACCGTTTGGACAGCCGGCTCTGTGTGAGGTGTAAGTTTTCACTTTGGTGGCTCTTGGGAGGTTAACATGTTGTTGGGGCATTTGATTCCTGGCGACAGAGGGTGAAGGTGATCTGAGATGCTGTTAAAAACCACGGGCCGGGGCCTTGTAAGGACACCCGCGCCCTACGGCGACAATGTCTTCCTGCTGAATAATCGATGTTTTTGCTGGTTTTCCTGGTTTTAAATGCTAAAAGTTTTTCATAGAGTTAACTAAGACCTTATAACCTGCCAAATCAAGTGTTCAGTGGGACATCAGCAAGTATTGTGATTCCAAGTCTCCTTATCTACAGTCCAGATGTCATCCCGCGGTCGTCAGAAAGATGTGAAATCCTATGCCGTTATCTATATATTTATCCATGAATTCACTGCCCAGTGCCACTGCTGGGCGATTGTGCTACTGTGACCTGAGTGGTCAGGAAATTCCCATCGTCCACGCCCCCAGTGGGACCCTGTCAAAGTGATGTGCTCCTCAAGTGTAGTGCAAGCTACTGCATTTTAACTTCATGTAGTAATTCCTAAGTGCTACTTAAGGTGGTGTGCCATCAGCTAGTTTTCAGTGCTATACAATATTTTCTCCATAATTTCTCATCCACAATTCTCATATACATGATTTCTTCTGTTTTTCCAGTTAATCGTTTCTGGTGCTGCCATCTACTGTGGGAAGCGAGAACATTCGCTGTCCCCCAAGTGATTTTTTCCATTCATCATCTTTCAGGTTCTAATTTTTACACATGCCCTCTGGACAGTAACACAAGATTTTAAGGACACCATCTATAATTTACTTAAATAATTTGTCGTTTTAAATATTTTAATCTGGATACTGACGCTTTACACTTTTATTTTCAAACATTGGAATTTTTACATTTTTGAGTAGATTTGTTTTCTTTTGAGTTTTTGAGCATGTACATTGGTAATTTTTACAATTTCGTGCTTGTTTTTATTATTTTGCATTATCATTTGAGTTTTTGGTGGACAGTTCCCTGGCAGACCAGAGTGGATTCTGAATCTGAGTATATAAAGTGTTAACTGGGTTTATTTTAAATTGATAACAATTGTTTAACTGCGGTTTTAATTATCCTTTTCTTAATTGCAATGTACTATTAATTTTACTACTATACAAAAATTTAAGTAATAATGAATTGAAAGATGTTTTAAATTGTTTCATAATAAAAGTCAGTTTAGTTTAACATGAATTGGTTGTGATTCTTTTTGTGTTTTTGGCTGTGCATTATTGATATATATACTTAAGGTAAGTGAAATTTAGAGTTTAATAAGATGTTGAAATGTACCTGGAAAAGTAAACATGGATATGCACAGGCCAAACAGTGGGAATAGGAATTAGAATAAAAGAAACAGTATTTAATTTAGTAAAAGCAAATTTATTAGGTAAAAGCTATACGATCGGGCCAAATCTAAATATAATGATAACATTAATTAATCTGAATTAAATAGAATAAATAAATAAAAATAATTATTAATCGAGTCAAGAAAGAAAAGAAGCATAAGCATTTTCTGACACCATATGTCCCACAAGAGGGATGATACAGGATCAAAAGCTTCGATGCTGGGTGTGTCCAAATGTCTCTGTGTCTTTAGTTGGTTTCTCCAGTTGGTTTTTACTTTATGTATAAATGTCTGATGTGTGTCTTTCAGCTTCATTTGACATATATAAAATGAAGAGCAAAATATCTACAACAGCCAAAATGTTTTCATGCTTAATATGCGAGTAGTATAATACATTTGTGCTCTCTCAGAGTTCATGTATCTTTCAAGAAGCCAAAATTAAGAAGATTTAGAGGACTTTTAATTTAAAGGACTTTTAAGTAAATTTATATTTTGTCACCTTAACTAATATCATATAACATCACTAATATTTTTATTTCATAGTTTATAATTTTTACTGTAAGAATCATGAGTAAAATTTATTATTCAAAGTTCTAATTTGCTAAAGAATTACACTTAAGGGATCATCCCTTTGGGGCGCGGTAGCCCATTGGTTAGCGCGCTGGAGTTGCACTCGGTAGGCCCGGGTTCGATTCCAGCCACTGCCAAAACTGCCGCCGTGTTCATGCGGAGTACGATCACGTTAAACATGTGGGTCCGAAAGTCCTTCCGAGAGGTTGGTGGTAGGGGAAGGAGGGTACGGTCCCTGTGGATGCCTCCCCCACTGGGTTCCGGTCTGAATTGGGTGGCACTTCCCGACCGTCCAAACAGTTACCTTACACCTTTTCTGGTAGGTCGGACGGTCTGGGTTTCAACAACAACAACTTAAGGGATCATCCCCGGCCGTCCAAATAGCTGCTCTTAGTCCTTTGGACGAGTCGGACGGTCTGGGTCTTCAACTTAAGGGATCATCCGGCCGTCCATATAGTTACCTTACACCTTTCTGGTAGGTCGGACGGTCTGGGTCTCAACTTAAGGGATCATTGCGGCCGTCCAAATAGGTGCTCTTAGTCCCCTGGACGAGTCGGACGGTCTGGGTCTTCTACTTAAGGGATCATTAAACATTTTTAACTTGCACTAAAATACTCTCTCTGTCCATAGGTATTGATAACAACATATATCTGCTTATTATTTTTGAGAAAGAGCAGTAACATTCCAGATTTTTGAGAAAAAGCACCAGCATTTACGATTTAAAAGAGTGCAAAAATTCGCAATTTTTTAGTAAGGGTGCTAAACTTTTCAATTCTTATTAAAAAGCGATAAAATTTGTTATTTACACAAAAAAATGCTATGACTAGCCCCCATAGCAGAAGGTATTGTGACGTATGTCGCAGGTCAATTTGTAACCTTTGCAGACAAATTTTGAGTTGAGAATTAAAAAAAAAAAATTTTGTTGAACTATATCTGCAGAACAAATGCCAATCGCCTATCCTATCCCCAGATAATCTGCAAAATAAACACTTAATTTGTGTACCTTTTGTATCCCACAAATGTCTGGGGGAGAGAAATCTATCTAAACATTATGGGACTTGGAAATTTTTCCTCTCATACGTGTAGGGAAAATTATAGAGATAAAATCAGCATTGGAGAATGTCACAGGAAAAAATTAATGAAACATCAGGGTGACTGGATTGTGTTTTATAAATGTTGAATTTGTTTTTTTATTCAATAAGTACTTAGTATTATTAGGTAGTTTCTAACATTAAATTCAAATTTATTTATTGTATATCAAATTACTAAGTAGCAGTTATCTAAGCAGTTATTTATAAACTAAATATTATCTAGTTAAGCCCTCTTATTTAAGTAAATGCAAATAAATATATTTTAATCGTTTGGGAAGGGGGGAAGTCAGTAAAAACAAACTTTTTATTAAAAAAATTTCTGTATGACATCACACATTCTACGGGGTTATGATGTGATACATTTATTCAAAAGTGTGCACATGTTAGTGCAGGAATTTTAAATACAAACTTGCGATGGAAGACAATCATCGCTATAGAAAATGTATTGTAATTACTGTGAATCATCACAATTTTCTTGTCCCTCTTTACACAAATTTGATTTGCAATTTGCAATGCGATACGGCTTAAATCGAACCCTAATAGAAATTGCAGAAAATGTAGGGGGGGGGGGGCTTACTGATAATTTTGGCTAAAAGAAACAAATAGAATTCTGTCAATCTACCTCCTCAAATACGAAGTAACAACATGGAGTATGTAGGGAAGGAACTTGCTCATAATTTTCAGCTAAATAAAGTATATTTCTCTCAATATATTTATTTTATTCGGCAATGAATTTTTTCCCCTGATGCTTCACAAAATATTTCAGAATTTGAGTGGGAGGATGCCACTTTCCTGAGAGAGCAAATTCTACACAGAAATATATGGATGTAGAATTGAGCAGCCCTCTTGAACTGAGTAGATGGTCTCGAGATCTAAACCTATGGATATGGCTTATTAATATTCATTATATGAATTTACATTTCTTTTAACCTTATAAAAGCTAACTGTCGACCCTATCTTTCAAAAAGTTATTAGCTACTTTAAAATGTTTTTATTGGGTCACTTTTCAGAATATTATACTGTAAAAGTCAGAATTTAGTTTTTCTTATTTTATATTTTTATGCCTTTGTGATATTCGTGCTTTTGTCCCAATATTTTACCTCTCGATTTTAAATTATTGAATGTTGATACTAAGAAAAACGTTAGGTCAAAAATGTTATATATTTCCTTGGATTCTTTTTTAATTTCTCTGGCAATGATTAATATTTTATTTCCTAGGTTTTGTCACTGATTTTGATTTTTGTCCTTACGATGATTATGTACTCGCCACTGCATCGGAAGATTGTCATGTAAGAATTTTTCGTTCTCATTAAAATTATTTCATTTATTTATTTCACTGTTGAAAATAATTTGTATATATTTAACAGTATTCATCATTTTTTGAATGGTATAAGAAATTTTGACTATTTATACCATGAAATTTGTAAATTAACAGAAATTGGGTTGCATACTATAATAAAATAAGTCATGTATTCCCCCCCTCACATTTCTCATTGTTAAAGTCTGTTTCTGTCATGACTGAAATTGCTGTTTAATAAATCAAAACTTTCGCAATTGTAAAATGTTTACATAATTCTTTGCTAATTTTGTTATGTTACCTAAGGGCTGAAAGTTGCTCTGAATGTTTTGTTTCTTTTGCCAATATAATTCATAAATTTGAATCATTTAATGTCTCTCTTTCCTGTTTGCATCTGTTTTATTGCTGGTTTGAAATGACTAACAGCATAAGCGATTTTGATCTTTTTATGATTCTTCAAAATTGTAGAGCGAGTGCTGTTAGGGGTTCCATATTTTGCTGGGATCTTTGTCTTTTTTAATACTCTATCGCTAACTTCATTAAGCATTTTTTGCTTCATTTCTAAAGATAAAGTTTGATACTTTCCACTCATTTTTACATGATAGCGACAATTCTGAGAGCAACTGCGACTGAGTTTCGGCAAACAACTACAGGTGCTCAAACTTGTTAATGGATTGTTCTAAGAAAGCAAATTCCTTCTTGCAAACTCCCATTGTGAGTGGTTATGTGGTCAATGTGTAAAGAACTTTCACACAACTGAAGAACAGTGAGCGAGGTGGAATGTAGTTCTTGAATGATTATTAACAACTTGACCTACCATTAGAAAAGCTCGAAGGAGTTCTATTGCAAAATCTCAAATTTGAAAACTTCTTTGTTTAAAGTTAGAGTTTGTTTTGAATTAGAGCTAATTAATTTTTAAGTGGGATTTTACATAATACATATCATATTAAATGAATATATTAACACTGCTTTTCAGCCTTTTCTGATGGGAGCCTGCTTTCATTTTGTGTTAAGTGAAATTTTACGATAAATGATTTCACGTTAGCGGGGTTTGACTAACATGGAATTTTAACATCTTACACTATTTAAATCAAAATGTAGTCATACATTTGCATTGACTTTTTAAAGAGTTAAAGTTTATACAATATTCAAGAACTGAAATATAAGGATTTTAAAAGAATTTGCCACAATGAGAATTTGGAAGAAAAGGGTTAAATTTTGCTGAAAACTGGAATTTAAAACTTCAAAATATAAGAATTTGAATTTAATAATGAAATGCCCCCAGGAAACAAAGAAAACTCAAGAAAGTTACAATTTATAAGTTATATGAAAGGAACATAGTATAATAATACATATTTAAGTTAACAGTAATGTTTTTGATAATATGTGCAGCATACTTTTTCTCTATATTTCTTTCTATCCTTCAGATGCGTAATGAATGACTAATATACATTTTAATATACATGATTTATGACTAATGAATCTATTGTTTAGTTCGGTACTTATTTTAAAGTGAAGAAAATCATAAATTCAGGTACATTACATGTTCAAAAACCTTTGTTTAATAAAATATTCTACATAAATGAAAATTAGTACATAAATGTGTTCGGTAGGATAAGTGCAATTTTATGATATACTAAAAACATTCTATCATATATTCCAAAGTTCTTAAACTTGTAAAAACCTAAAAATCATTCTTCTGAAAACACTCAAAAATATCTGAAATTTGTAAAGTTCATCTAACATAAATCTGAAAACACTGAAATACACTCTGAAAAAGTTCTAAAGTTCCTCAAACCTGAAAACATTCTAAAAATAAACTGAATTCTTAAATAAACAGAAAGTGGACCTATTGACCAGTTTCCCTACGTGTACAAATATGTACTCCTGTAAAATATTAAAAATTGACACTTTACCTAAAAATAAAAACATTAAAAGTAAAAGAAAGAACACAGATTTTAGGTTTTCAAAATCTAACGTTTATTAAAATTTAAAACTTCACTTTTAAAATAATTTTCAAAATATTTTACATCTCATTAACTAAAATCAAACATCTTAAATAATAAAAATAAATGGAATGGCCGGTCGTATAGTGGTAGAAAAAACGTTAGAATATTAAATTTTAAAGTTAACAATATTAAACTTATTCAATTATTTATCAAAACTAGAATTTGGAAAAAAAAGAACATAAGTTAGCCAAAAGGGAAATTTAGAACAAAAGTTAAACTTAACCTCAGGTTCAGGTGACCTAAAATATATAAGTCTAAAGGGGTCTTATTCTACTAACACAATTAAACTTTAAAATAAATAGTCTAAACCGACAGAAGCAAATAAAAATCAGCATTTAAAAGATATCACCCGGATGTAGAGCCGTCATGGAACATGCTGGATGCATCAGATCCCAACAGATGAGACGAAGATGGAAAGGCAAAAGTCCAATCGCTTAATCACGAGGAAAAACATCCATTCCTGTCCAAAAGAAGGACCGTTCACACGACAGCAAGCTCCTCAACGTCGAAAATTCGATCAGCACCAAACCTCAATCAACGATTTCTTCATCGGAAACAATGGACACTTCTTTACTCATCAGTACTAAACGCCGAGCATATAGTCCAGTAATATCATATGGAAATGCCGACTCAATACGTCACTTAAAGAATGCACACTGACAACGATAAACAACCGCCTAATTGGCGTCAGAGCACTTCTCAAATCCACATGGCAGGCGAGAGCTTGTAGACACAATAATTTCGGATGCTCCCAACTGTTTAGAATAAACCTCGCCTCCACGGCGGGAAAAACAGATTGAAGACGCTACAACTTCATAACAGATCAGACGTTTAATTAGCCGGGATAAACATTTTATTTTATATGCAGCGTTAAGAGTACGCACTTAAGTCATAGCAGGAAACAAGAATCGTGGGCTGGACATCGTAAATTAAACACGAACAAACTTAAAAGTCGCGAAAAAAGACATTCCACAGAATGTGTGCCTAACGGCACAGGACAGCTTAATAGCTTACATCCCCTTGTTCTAATCCATAAGCAGAAGAAAAGTGAAAAAGAGCGTAAAAGAGATCGAAAAAGTGCGCGATTTGCTTATATACTGCGAAACATCGCTGCCACAGATTGTAAACAAAATTATCGATGAACGATAAAATAATTAATGACAGACGATTTTAATATTACGGTCAACCAATTAAAAACTCGAAATTTTAAAGAAGAGAAATGGAATTTCAGAGCAGACGAAAATTAAAAAGAAATGAAGTGAAACGATTTGGAAATATACGAATTCGGCAATAATTTAAATATGGACGATTCTGAAATATTTAAAAAGCTGAAAATAGAATAAAACTGTAAAATTGCGATGAATTAACCAATTTTTAACAGAGAGCAATAAATTTGGAATCAAATTAAAGGGAATAAAAAGGGCAATAAATGGAATCACAAATTAGCCAATTTAAATAAATTTAAATTGCTAAAACCTAAAAGAACGAACTTTCGCCGTTTTTAACACAAAACCTATGGAATAGAACATATTTGGAACAGAAGAATATCAAAAACCTAAACAATTGGAAGATGAATAACTAAATGAGAATGACTATGTAAATAAGACCCCTGAACACATTTAAACAAAAAGCAAAACTCTTAAAATAATTAAATATCCAAAGGTATAACCCAACAACTCCTTCGAACGTCCCAAAAAAATTTTTCATTTGAAAAATGAAAAATTTTAGCTAACACATGACAAAATTTCGCGAAACGAAGGAGAAAAAAAAAATCTAAATCTCAACTACAGCTGTAACATGAGCCATAAAAATCACATAAAAATCAAATTCCTTATAAATAAATCAATAATCACTTCACTAAACACTTTCATAATAACACTTATCATATTTCTCAACATTTCGTCTAAACTCTTAAACATACATATAGATTCAATATTAAATACTTCAACTTCATTGTAACTCTATATTATGAAAATTCATCAATTCATTTTTAAATGCTCCAACAAATATGCTATCAAAGAGAAGCAGTAGAAAAATAATAAACAGATCTCTATATCATTAGCTGTCATGAATAAACATTAATTTTAACGAAAACTTTGGACCAGCCAAAGAATTCCAATAATCTAAACAATAAATTTTGAAATGGTACCTTCAACATAACAACCAATAAATACAATCATCAAATTCATCACCATCTCCTCCTCTACAAAGAAAACAAATATTCGAAGCATAATTTTCAATTTAAATAATAATATCAAAGTTGGCTCAAGTTACAAACAAAAAAATTGTGGAATATTTACCCCCAAAATAACAAACTCAATTCCCTAACAATTTTGAACTGAACACAAATTTAACCGACTTGTTTACAAATTATACTATAAACTGATTACTTGGCAAATTAGATCGTTCAAAATACAAATATACATTAAAATGACCTTATGCATCATTTTACACCAATATCAATAAACGCGATTCTACTAAATTTTGTGCAACATCTTGCACTCTCAACAACAATAAACTCAAATATCATAACTGTATCTCTCTGGAAATCTCAAAAATTCTCATAAAAATAAAAAAAAAATTAAGACAAGGGGCCGAGGGTTGTGAGTCCTCTCAAAGGTTGTGAATCTTTTTTGAACCCCAAAAAAATAGCACAAAAAAAATATCCATCAAGTATAAGTAGTACATTTAAATTCACTAACAGCCAAGTGTATCATAATTTCTTTAAACAAAATACCAAAAAGAAAATCAAATTATAAATCCCCATTTAATTTTAAAGCCAAAAGAACTCAAAATTGCATTGCACAATTTTAAATATTCCACTTAAAAAAAATTTAATTCTCCTATAAATAAAATAAATTTTCCACTTTAACGACCAAAATAAATTTTAAAGACAGTATTAAAAATATCAGATTCAGAATTAAGAACAAACAAACTGATTTTATCACCACTCTATTTGAGTGTGAAAACCAAACACATGATCAATGTGAAGAACAAGATAACTCAAGTTGACATTTATGTCACACTCATATTGGAGTGTAAAAAACACCTGCATTACCCAATTTTTCAATTAATCACCAGTATTTCATCATCTACATTCACATATCAGTGAGCATTTAAATCTCAATTCCAAATCAGAACATACAAAAAATTCTAAGTCAAAAAACTACTGCTTTAATTCTATACAATTTAACTTAATAAAAAAAATATTCTCATTAAATTTACTCAATTAATTTCATTCTATTTCATCAAAACAAATTCTAAGTTGCTGGGAGCGTGGGTTACAAAAACAACAAAATAAAAAAAATTTGTTAATGAGATGGGATTAGAACAAAAAATGTAAATACTATAAAGTGCGTTCTTCAAATACTTAAAACTTCCTAAACTTATGAATTAAATTTACTTTCAAACTACTTCAAATAATAAAATTCAAATCAAATTAACTTACATTAAGGAATGCTTAAATAAAAAAAAGCGGTCGTTGGGGGCGCAATTAAGCCCAGAGGTTCACGCAGGAGCGTGGGACTCCTGTCACCTGCAAGCGATAATTCAGGGGCTACTGACATAGCCCTGCTGTCATGGACTGGCCACTGAAAATGAAAAATCCAAGTGTCCGCCAGTAATATTAAGGGGGGCTTAAGTCCTGACAGCCAATAATATTTAAAAGGGAGGAGACTTAAAATTGGAAGATTTTGGAAAGAGGTTTTTTTTACACAGAGAAGGAATCGAAAGAGTGCCTTTTGAGAGTTGAGTAAGCAGGTACTAAAAAACTCGCCGGAGCGAAAATGCTCTCCGGTCCCCGTTTACAGAAGAGCACGTATGGCCGTTTGGCCCAAGAGAAAAGGTGAGGCCTACTTGCTACGTACAACACTTTTTTGAAATGTCTCTTCCTCTCTCCTCTCTTTTAAATTATTGCTACCTGGAGGGTATAACGTTTTGCAATATATTAATGTTTTACAAGTAGAATTATTGTTTGAGGATTGTTGATATATTAATAACTTATGAGGATTAATGATTTACGATATATTAAAGATTTATGATGTATTTAGGATTTACGAGTAGAATTAGTGTTAAGCGGTTTTATGATGTTTTGATATTTTGCTATGTTCTCATACTTTAAGGGAGTAACTTTCAAAGCTCATGTGTTTTGAGCAAAACTTTTCATGTTTTTATTTTAAATGTTAATTGTGTAAATAAACTTGTTTTTTCTTATTTTTTAAAATCTAATCCGTGTCCTCATTTCAAATCTTATTAATTACTTCTTAATTTTCAGTTTTAAACCACTTGCGATTACGTCAGCCGTTAACTTAATGTTCCATGAACATTTTAAGTATTTTTAGCGTTCAGATCGAACGTGAGGGTATTACCACGCAGCAGCTATCTCTACTAGTGATTCACAAAAGAATTTTTGGGCTAGAAAAAACCCTGGGGAAATTCTAAATACAGTATCCTTTAAAATGCATAATGTTTTTAGATTTATTTTAAAATTGAGTACTGTATACTTTGTCAGAATAAAGGACTTAATTCTTATTTTATTTGATACTTTATGTTAATAAAATATAACTTTTTACATTCATTTCTATGACTTACTTGATAAAGTGTTTTGAGGAAAAAAAAAATTGTGTAAAATTGGGGTCTGGTGAAACACACGTTTCACATCACTGGGGTAGAACATTATTATTAAGTTACATCCACAATTTCACATATGGAAGTTACATTATTATTTTGAATATTATAAATGGGTAACATTTCATTGTTTTTATTCGAAAGGTCAAGCTCTGGAGAATCCCTAATGATTATACTAAGTGCCAAGCTCCTTCCAACCCAATGTTTGATGTTTTACTGCCTCATAAAGTCGAAACTGTGGAATTCCATCCTCAGGCTGACTGTGTTTTGTCTGTTGCAGAGAACAGCACCATTCACTTGTGGGACGTAAACACGAGTCAATCAATTTATTGTAAGTCGTCATATTTTCAAGTTTTATGCATTGCAAGGGTTAGGAATATTCTGAATGCATTCTGTGACATTTTCAAATTTATGTATACCTGTAGAAATGATCGTAATTCCCAGAAGAGTGACAGCATTTAAATAATTAAAGCTTAATTTTTCACAGTTTGAACTTTAAGGTGTATGTAGTAATGTTAATTCTGCTTTTATTGTTCTAAAACTGGGTGTTTTACAGAATTTACTCCCAAAACATGTGATCAAAATTTTGCAGTTGATGACAAAATATTTCTCTATTTTGCCATTTGTCATGATCAAGGTATTAGTTTTTGATTGTTGCATTAAGTGTAAATAAGTAGTTTTTTTTTTTTTCATGCATTTTGAAATATTTGCATACTGTAATTATATTGTTACAGTTTATTTTTAATGAGTCATAAAGAAAATGTTTAAATACATGAGAAAATTGCTTTTTTTTTTTTTTTTTTTTTTTTTTTTTTTTTTTTTTTTTTTGTATAGTATGTTATATGGATAAAAAAAAAAATAAGTATAACGTTGAATACAGAATACAGTTTGTTTGAAATTTTTAAACCTCATGGACTTGCTTCAAAAAAGCATTTTATCTTCTGCATAGGTTCTGCAAATGCTTATTTAACATCTATGCATATGGCAATATTAACAATTAATTATCTGAAGTCATTTGTCATCTCCTTCTTTGTGTTATTTATACATTTTCTGTATGCTAGAAAAATAAGAACACTTACCTAATACAATGTTGGCCTACCTCAAACCCTGGGAACTACAGCTAAATGTTGAGGCATGAAAGCAACAATGCAGTAGTATGCAGTGAGGGAAAGCAGTGTTCCACTCTCAATAAATAGCAACATATCCATGAATTGAAAGACATTTTTTTTTTTATTTACACCATGTTTTACTAGAAATTGACTTTTAAATCACATGTTACGTAATTTGTGTATTTATACCTCCGAACCAAATCGTTTTTCTTTAAAATTGTTTTTGCTCTGAGATGAGCGGGTGAAGCATTTAAATTCTTGCTTGGATGTGCAGAGATCCTTTTCGCCCTTATTGTTATTACTGACAGTGTGATAAGTACTTTTCTATTATTGTTTGAGAGAATCTAGCCTCTGTTGCTTTATCTCACTGCATTAATCTCCCTGTTTACACCTGAAGAATAGCAGCCTGGGAATTTGAGATAGATCCCATGTTCAATGGCATCCTACACTCTATTGGGGAACTTAAATATTTGTTACTTTCACTTACTCAAGTGTATGAATTTTCTAAGTATATGTTAGATGTATTTTGCAAAGTGTGTATTAATCCTGTCTCAAAGCATCCTTTTCCTTCTTGTCAGCCAACTCGGAGCATTCGTCTTTAGTGCAATCAATTTCTTGGAGGTGTAGCGGAGAAGTCATGGGAAGCTGTGGGCAGGATAAAAAGCTCAGGATCTGGGACCCAAGAGACTCTGCAAAGAGCCAGGTAATTAGAGATAGGATCTACTTCCAGAGCCTGGTGGTATTTGGAGGCCCTCGTACACTCTGAGCACACAAACAAATATCATATACCAAATTTGAGGACCCGGGACCGCAGCACCAAAGGCCCTACATATAAACTTCCATATTTTTTAACTCAAAGCAATATAGTATTAAAAATGAATAGAATGTATAATATTTAAAAATATTGATATATTTGTAGGGAGGCAAAATGCTTACATTCTGAAATTTTAGGAGAAAAGTATTTTTCAATGAATTATTTTTGTAATTTTATTTTTATATTTTAATTTTAGGAATATTTACTTCATGAATGAAGTAAATATTCTTCTTTTCTTAAAATGTCAAAATTATTTCTGCTTAAAATGTACCACATACAATAATTAGGGGCCCCTAAAATTTTGGGGCCGCGGCCTCGAAGACCCATTCATCAGTCAGGCCCTGTCTGCTTATCAAAACACCATAAGAGACTTTCCGCGAGCTACAAAGTTCACTCTCTGGCCTTCAGATCTACTAGAGCCATGGTCGGGTAAAGAGCTCTATATATGCAAACAAAGTTCACAATCTACTTTAAATTGTAGTTTCTAGTCAAAATAGCACACAAAACAGTAATGGCTGAAATAGTCCAATCTAAGGAATGAAAGTATCAACTAAAGAAAGTTTTTTTGTTAAATTATTTATTTAAAAACAATTTTTATTTCTTTTTTTCTGCAGAGTAGCTGGATTTATTTATCCTATCGAATAGTGAAGTGCACAGTTTTGCAGTATACACTTATCCCCCGATTTACATGACACTTGTTTTACACGATTTCGCTTTTACATGGTTTATAAATGTGTTATAAAAATGTATGGTTTATAAAAATGTATATTCCGCTCCATATATGCCTATACAAAGATTTGATGACATTTTTTAATTTTATTCCTTTGGTAGCACTGATGAAAACAACAGGGGATTCCCGGTGTTGTAACATATATGCATTTAGGGGAATCCCTGTATAGGGAAATCCCCGTAATAAGGGAATCCCCGTATGTATTTCACAACAGTAAAGCTATCTGGTTCATGCAAGTACATACTGCAGAAACATTTTAGCAGCAAAGCTTATATTATTGTGCATTTATCTTTTGAATTGGTAAGTTTTCAACATTTATAGTTTTTCTTGCATCTTTATAGTTTGCGTAAGTTTGTTAAGGTTCTATAATGTCAAAGGATTTGAAGAAAAATCAAATGAAAAGAAAAGTTATTTCTTTAGAAACTAAAATTCAAATATTACACCGTCTACGTAATAGAGAAAGAGAAACGGATGTAGCTAAATTTTACTCCATGAATGAAGCCACAATAAGGACAATAAGAAAAAATGAAGACTCCATTAGAAAAAGTGCAGCAGTATGAGTACGACTTCATATGTTAGAGATGTTACAATGGAAAATATGGAAAAAGCCTTAGTGATATGGATAGAAGACCAAACTCAAAAGTGAATCCCGATCAATACCAATGCTGTTACAGTACAACCTCGAAAATCCGGACTCGTCCGGACTTTGCCGATTCCGGATTTTCGATTTTTCCGAATTATAGAATTTGAATAAAATTCAGATTTGATATTAACTAAATACACTATAAAGCACTATTTTTAGTAAAAATAATGGCAAAAGTTAAGTTAATCAATTAAAACATATTATTTAATCTAAAAAATAGGGCAAAAGAAATTTCTAAGAAAAAATATACACATTAATAATTTAGAATGTGTGAATGAAACGAAATGATAAAATTCCATTTTATCATTTCGTTTAAATATTTGAATTAACATTTGTTATTTCATTAATTTTGGTTTATGGGAAAGCAGTTTTCTTTATCCTGTAGATGGACATTACTTCTGCTCGGTTATAATGCTTCTTTGTTCAAGACCTTTAATTGCATGATCGATTTTTTGCATAAGATTATCAATGGGTATTTTTTCTTTTCCACAAATATCGTCACTACTTCGTTCTTTTCTATTTAATATCATATCGCGAATTTCGCCATCATTCAATTTATTTACGATTGGCGCATCATCATCATCAAAGTACAGAACTTCCGTTATATCGGCTTTGTCGAGATTTAATGAAGCGCCTGAGATTTAATAAAGATCGAGGATTAGCACTTTTAACGATATATTTAAAGGTGTAAATGTGTTTAAATCGTTTTCACTATTAACGAACGAAAAACAAAAATAATAACTTAAAAGTTCTATTTATTATCTAGCATCTATATAATGTTATGTTTAAAAAGACTGATGACTCTGAAAGAAGTAAAAACTTTATTAGTAATAGTCAAATGTGTAAAAAATATCGCAGTAGATAAAATAAATATCTTTTCCAAAAAATAAAAATATCTCTCCTCTCAATGATTATTCTAAATTATGATGAGTCATTACTAGGTTACAGCAGCACCCGGACGTGGTGGGGCAGGGAAAGCGAAGAAAGGAATTTGCTTAGTTCCTAATCGTAAACACAGCCGACTGTCACCGGAGGCAAGCCGACCCCTTTGAAAGGTCTGTGTGTTAATGACCTTGTTGCTCGGTTCTGTGCGATAGGATATTATTTAGTTATCTATTTGCTATTTATAGTATGTAAATATGGCTTTCTAAACAAAAAAGGCAAAATATACAGTCGATTTCAAGCTGACACTTTCGACGAGAACGAAAAAATCGTCAGATATCGGGAGGGGGAGGAGATTCTAAAGACAAAACAGAATACATTGAAGAATGGAAATCGTACTACGAAGTGAATAAAATAAATTTCCGTGAGCGTTAATATGAATTCTCGGGATTTTTAGATTTAATTGAACATCTGTGATAAAATGTTACGATAACGTTTTAAAGTGTTTAATATTAAAAATTACATTGTTTCAGAAAAATGTCTTTTTCAATAATGAGAAAAGGAAATTTTGATAATAAAAATTCCGTATTTAAATAACGATGTATATTTTACGCGAAATAATTCATCAGGAGTTGAGACTTGAATAAGGGGGAGGAGGGATTAACGCTAACAACTCAATTCACGCTCCAACAACGAGCCTATCTATCTACTGCCGTCCATCTAAACTTTCGCTTCATTTCCGGGTTCAGAAAGTCGACCGGAAAATACGGTAAAATAAATAATCTTATGTATAAAATAAATAATCTTACCTTATTATATCTTTTTTAAATCCGCGACTTCGTCAGTCCGGGGAAAAAAAAAAACCCCGAAAATTAGGAAAACGTCCGGGTTTTGGAGGTTTCCGGATTTTGGATGTCCGGATTTTCGAGGTTGTACTGTACAAATAAAGCTTTAAAGATTTATCAATCACTTAAGAATCAGTCGCCGTCGACTTCGTCCAATGAAAAGAAGGTATCTTTTTCCGCAAGCCATGGGTGGTTCGAGAGATTCAAACAAAGACATTCTTTACATAATCTGAGAATGAAAGGTGAAAGTGCATCTGCTGATTCGGATGCGGCACAACAATATCCGGCAAAACTTGCTGAAATCATTGCCGCTAACTCCTACACCTCTGATCAGGTTTTCAATGCTGATGAGTCCGGATTATTCTGGAAAAAAATGTCGAAAAGAACCTTTATAACCAATGCTCACAAATCAGCTAGTGGTCATAAAGTAGCAAAAAGTCGTATAACAGTTCTTTTCTGTTGCAATGCTTCTGGCGATTATATGATGAAACCATTGGTGATTAACAAATCAAAATCTCCACGATCACTCAAAGGAATAAATATCAAAAACCTTCCCGTCTAATGGATGGCTAATAGAAAAGCATGGGTCACTGCCATAGCTTTCAATGAATGGTTCCATAACTTTTTTGTTCCAGATGTCAAAAATTATTTAACTAAAAAGGGATTGCCTTTTAAGGCTCTTCTATTAATTGATAATGCACTAGCTCATCCTCCAGATTTACAACACGAAAATGTAAAAGTTGTTTTTTTACCAAAGAATAAAACTTCTTTATTACAGCCGTTAGATCAAGGGATAATTTCAACTTTTAAAGCACTGTACATCAAGCAAACTTTCAGGTATATCTTAGAATAAAGGGAGAATGATGAATCTTTTACTCTGATGGATGCTTGGAAGAAATTTACAATTTTGGATTGTGTTAAGCATGTTGGACTGTCATACACTCAGATCAAACAATCAATGATCACCGCCTGCTGGAAAGGAATATGGCTGGATGTTGTTGAAAGTGGAAATGATACATCACCAATATAGCATGAATATTCTCAGATCACTGAGTTGGCCCATACTATAGGAGGAGAAGGTTTTGAAGATTTAGCTCAGGCGGATATTGAAGAAATAATGGCTGATGAAGAATTGAATGAAGATGATTTAATTAACATGATTCGTGAAACAAACAAACATGATGAAGACAATGATTCTGATGAAGAGCAATTTGAACCAGTTGCGTTCACAGCAAGAATCATAAGCATAGGACTTGATTTGGGCAGAAAATTGGGCAACCATTTCTTACAATATTACACAAATGTTGATCAAGCTCTTCGATTCCAGCGAGACCTTCGTAAATGCTTAAATCAATATGAAGAGGTCTATAAAGATTTAGCAAAAAAACCTATGCAATTGTTAATTACCCATTTCATGACCAAGTCTTGTCAACCCGAGATCTTGCCTAATTCGTCAACCATTGAGCCAGAATCACATCAAGAAAGCTCAAGTGATGAAAGTGACATCATACCTATCAGAAAGAAGAGACTGATAGTACATGAAAGTGATTGACAGTGATTAAACTTATAATTAATTTTTAAGGGTCTTTTTGTTTTTTTGTTCTTTGTTCCTAATGTAAAATAAATTAAATATGTTATATTACTACATTCATATGTTTGTTGTTTTATAAACTAAGTATAATTTTAAGTTTTCTAAGATGTCTTACTTTTGTTTTACTTAAATAAATGACTGAATCATGCACATTTTGGGGTTATTTTCGTTTTACGCGATTTTACTTAGCAAAATCCAAGATTTCAATTTACACGGTTTTGTGCAGAACCTATCTTCCATGTAAATCGAGGCACAGGTGTACTGTGCAGTACACTAACGGAGTGAGAGGTTGCCATGAAATATTATCTTGAAGGAGGGGAGGGTGGGTGGGTGTATAACACCTCATTACATGCCACTGTTTGTGATAATGCGTTGAATTGTTTTAGATAATGGCTCCACGCATTTTAGTGCTCTATTACATTTTAAGCTGCAATCTACAGTTGATTTAAAAAATAAAACAAAAGTTTTGAATCCTATCAGAAACTTTAATGGAATGAGTCAAGTAGTTTGGATTTGCATAGTATAGGATATTAGTGTACTTATAGTGGAAGTTTCATAAAATGCTTCAATAATTTGCTTTATTTTTGTACATCTATTTTTCCTTTTATTTTATCAGCACTTTCTATATTTTGTATGATGCTTTCATATTGCTGCACTGCTATTTGAATATGCTTAAAGTTATTATCTATTCTCGAAATAATGGCATGCGTTTTTTTGTATAAGAGATGAGTGATATGTATATAAACAAGAAAGATTAATCATGCATAAAACATGGATTATGAAACACTTTCTAACTGAAATGCAATTTTATTTAAACATCCCTAAAATAGGATACATCCAGAACTGATAATTTTTAAATTATCACAGTTCTACAATAATTTATTAAACTTGGAAACTTAAAACTTCATTGAAGAAGGCAATGCTATACAATCGTCTGTTTCTCTATGTAAAATCAATGAATATTTCATTCATATTACATTTATTCCAGACTACAGAGCTAAATAATTTTGCTTTAAAAAATTAAGCAATTCTTATACAACTCATCTTACAATCGCTTGATTTGTTTACATTCTGCATATGTTAAAATTAGGCTTTGTTGTAGAAATAATCATGGTGATCATTTAAAATAAAAAATATTGTAATTGCGTAGGTATAGAATTTAGACACACAGGTAATATACAAAAATAAAGTGGTTTAAGGAGGGATCCAACACTAAATATAAATATAAACATTCCTTAACAAATTATGATCACAGTGAAAAAAAAAATATATGCCATATTTTATTTTGCAATGAGTCATGTGATCTCTTCAAGGGCGGATCCAAGGGGAGGGCGCAAGGGACGCGCACCCTCCCCGAGAATAGGATTTCAAGGCAGAAAATAAAAATATAAAATTATTAGAAAATAAAAATATAGGAAATAAATAAAAATAAATACAGGAATGTTTAAATTATGCTTAAAAAATCCGACAACACAATCTAAAGTAGAAAATATAAGCTGAATTCAAGGAAGTATCTAGAAATTAAAAAAGAAAGAGGAGGTCGTGACTTGGTCACATCACAGTAGGTGTTATTTATTTTCACAAATGAAATACATTTGGTCGAATAATGAAAATAAATTCAGAAACATTTTATGATAGCCTAACGATGTGTTCACACAGAGCCCAGTGTCTCTTTCAGAAATACCTCCGGGGGATGAAGCCCCCCGGAGACAGGTATTGCCCCCTTGTGACATTTTATGTTAACCTAGTTTCTATTTATGTGACACAGCTCTTTGATATATGTATACTGGATAAATAGAAAACTCCCCCCATAAAATTTTATTCGCCCACACCCCCGGCCAAAAAGTCCTGAAAGAAATACTTGGCAAGACTTTCCTCGAATTTTCAAAGATAGTATGGCAGGTGTGCTTTCAGAGCGGTAATAGCTAATCGAGTTGAGCAAGCTAATGAAAAAGTAAAATTTTATTGAATTATGCCTTATTTTTCGATATTTTGTAACTGGAACGAACTTTGTGAAAAAGTTAAATATAGTAGGAAAATAAAAGGTTTTCGGAGTTCAATGAACGAACAGGAAACTGAAACTCACAGACTATAGTACAGAAACCAGTGTACATTGCAGATTCTAATCTTTCAAGTGCAATAAGAATTTCTATCTTACAATGTTTGCAATCGTGCAAATTCAACCTTTTGAATTGGAAAGAGGCCTTTTTAATTGGACAGAGGCCTTTTTAATTGGTCGTTGATACCAAGCAGTTGTGATTCTGGGAATGCCTCTATCAATAATTCCTCAAACGTGTGTACTCGAGACATCGCAGCATAAGTAAAGCCAAGGAAAAATTGGGGTATGTCAATTTCTACAACGCACTGACGACGGATCTTGGGTTATATCTTGAATTCGGAGAGTTGCATATGCGAGATTGCATATGATACAATACAATGTTTTAGAGTTATGCCTTGACTTAGGTGCGCGTTGATTGCATATACTAGAATATGCAATAGAATATGAGAATATGCAAGGTACATCGTACGGAAATAATGGGAAACTATGGAACAGACACAATTTTTAACCAAAATCAGAAATAGAGGCATCTAATTAGAGAGAATTTTAAGGGGAACTAGTTTAATGATTTGTCTCTGTGACTGCAGCGGAGATGGAGAACTGGTTGAAGGGAGTAGAAGCAAAATTATTACTTGAAAGTGACTAATGTGGTTTCATTTGTATTTATACGAACTAACTTCACAAAGAAAATTTCATCACAATCGTTAAAGTCGTTTTTGAGGAAAATTTATTTCGTTTTTCATACTTTTCACACTATTTTCTAGTTTTTTATACTATTTTCGATTTCTATAGCTAAAAACCTAGTCCGCGTTAGTTGTGACCCCTGTGCAAAATTTTAGTTATGACCACTGTGCAATTATTTTAAGCTTTTTAAAGCCAGATGTTGTTAAGGAAAACAGTGACAAAAATGGCATTTGGGCGGATCCTAAAGAGCTTTGTCATGCTCAGCTCAATAATCAAATTCTTTTTGGATTTTCATACTTTTTTAAAGAGTCGCAATTAACGGTGTATTCTTAAAGCTATATGTTCAGCAGATATAATTTTGAATATCTTCCCCGTAATTAAAGTGCTTTTAGCTATTAATGCTGTTTTGACATCATGTCGTTTGAAACACTGAAAGGTATGTAAATCACTATTTAGTATGGATTAATTTTGTTTTCCTTTTGTATGTACTGTTTGTGTACACACGTGCTTCTTCTCAAATAAGTAATTCAAACAACAATGGTTTCAATTTTTTACATTTGCCAGTATATGTGCATATGGAACAACAGTTTGGCAAGTGAGCTGATAAAATAGGAACTGCTAAAATATCATTGGAATGATGATTCGGCTTACAAGTATCCTTCATTTTTTAACCAAAACGTGGTCGGGAAGAACAAAGGAAAATTCAAGCAGTGAGTTTCGAAAAATAACATTGACTTGTGTTTTTGCCTTTAAAACAACAATATTTCTGCATGTTTGTGGGCACAAGTGCTATAAACCGGCCTTTGCATGCCGACTTGAAAACATGGGCTTCACTAAGATTACAGTGAAAGAGAGCTACCCACCTGATTTCAGTTTTTAGAAATCTCAGGTGCAGTGCTTCAAAAATTGTAAGGTAACAATTATAAAGGTGCTCCCTGGAATTTTGTCGCAAAATCTAGGTTGAGTTATGTGTCGGAAATGTCGCTAGAAACGTTTTGAACATCGGGGGATTTATCTCGGCTCCATTGAACTATAGTTTCTACAGAAGAAGAATAGCTTGGATGCACACGAAGCCACTATAAAAATCCAGCAAACGGTCAAAATGCTAAGGGAGAAGCAGACCTACCCTAAGAAGTTCTATACTAAATTAGCGATGGAGGAGGAAAGCGGGAGTTGGGAGTCGAACTAACTATCCCAAGACTAGTTGGTAGACAGCAGCACCAAGTTAAAAATTTAGTTGAAGGAGACTCCTCATCAACAGCGCAATGGAAGTGGATTGTTTGCGTTCTTTGCTCAAATATATCCTATGATTTTGAGAAAATTTTCGCTCGCCAAAGGATTTCAAATTATTTAACAAATTAAAGTCTATGGATGTTAAATCATACTTCAGAAGGATCATCAAAGCATCATGCCATCTCATGGCACTAAATGATTCAGATCAAGACATCCTACAACAAATTGTTGGAAAAATTGAGGGAAGATGGCGATATTTACCCTTACCTTATTAAAGTGTACAAGACCGCACTTCGGATTTCAATTGTCACAGCAGAGCGAGGTTTATTTACTTTGCGAGGACTTAAAACTTGGTTGAGAACTCAAATGGCCGAAGACCGGTTGACAGGACTCTGATGAATGATCATCCTCATATTTGAGTTGATGTAGAGGCCGTAATAAATTAATTTGCCACAAAGGAAATTAAGTTTATTTTATAAATACTCATGGCTGAGATATGAAAAAATAAAGATATTAAAAGTTATATGAGATATAAAATGATAGAAATAAAATTTTTAAGATATGAAAAATGATGATTAAAATATATATCTATGAATGTGTTTGGGTTTTTCTTTGATTTCTCAATGTTTTGCGAGTTCATTCAAGGGCATACCAAATCATGACCACAAATTTAACAAAATAAGTGTGAATTAGCTTTCTAGTTATGCGCCCCACCCGACAAAAATTTCTGGATCCGGCCCTGGATCTCTTCATATAATATGAGTTATTGTTGTTGAAACCCAGACCGTCCGACCTACCAGAAAAGTGTAAGGTAACTGTTTGGACGGTCGGGAAGTGCCACCCAATTTAGACCGGAACCCAGTGGGGGAGGCATCCACAAGGACCGTACCCTCCTTCCCCTACCACCAACCTCTCGGAAGGACTTACGGACCCACATGTTTTTATAATATGAGTGTAATTATTATTTCAATTAAAAAGCTATTTTGATGAATTTTTATTTATACATTTTATGTGATAATTTTAATATTTCCTAAAATTTTTGAAGCAATTTGTGAATTTTAACTCTGTTTAAAAAATGTTTGAAAAAAAACCGGTCCTATAAGGTTCGATGTATTTCACTTTTTCAACCCGGGTTCCATCCAAAACTAATTGGGTGATATTATTGATTGATATTCCCATATGTCCTTCAGACTGTCTCAACAACATACTAAAATTGCATTTTGATAAAGTCATTTTTACTGTAGTTATCATGTGAATGGACAGACAGAATGAACAAAGTTATAAAACTTTACAACTATGCTGGAAAGTGTTAAAAATGATTAAATATTGTTATGCCGAGATTTTTGATTCTAAATTTAATTAATGGTTCAAAATTTGGTAATAGCTTAAAATTCATTATTTTCCCCTTTCCCTTCAAAATTCAAAATTTATTTGTTGTTTTTGAATATTTCGGCCATTTATTCCCCTTTTAACGTAATTTGTTATCTTTGTCCTTGTTTTCATTATTCAAAATTATGTGCAATGCGTCCTTAAAACGTTAAAATATCTTTTGTTAATCTTTCGGCTTCCCGCTCCCGGGTTTTAACTTCACTTCATTCACGAGAGTGAGGAAAAAGGGCGCATTTTTAGGCAAAATTCGGCCTTCATGGCTTATCTGTTGCGAACACCTGCTAGAGGGGTGCCGAACATCCGGTGGGGTTGCTGTACGGCATGGTTGCCGTTTGGCGGAAGCTATCCGTTTAATGGTTCTTGGCATAACAGCGTTTTTATTCTGGAGTATATGCGTGAGCGCTCGGCGTGGAGCACAGGTTTGCACTCGCCAAATTTGCGGCTTTTGGGAAGCGAGCGTGTTGCTAAGAGGTATTCGATTCCTGGCTACAGAGAGTGAAGGTGGTGGCTGTTGAAAACCGCAGGCCAGGCCCAGCCGGTGTCCGCGACCTGTGGCGACGATGCTTTCTGTAATGAATGGTCCTGGAATAAATGCTTCAAAGTATCCTGAAAAATCTGGTACAGTGTTTCACGGCGATGATGTTTTCTGTAATGAATGGTTCTAGAATAAATGCTTCAAAGTATCCTGAAAAATCTGGTACACTGTTTCACGGCAATGATGTTTTCTGTAATGAATGGTCCTGGAATAAATGCTTCAAATATCCTGAAAAATCTGGTACGGTGTTTCACGGCGATGATGTTTTCTGCAATGAATGGTCCTGGAATAAATGCTTTAAAGTATCCTGAAATCTGTTAAAATTTACATTGGCATTGTGCCACTGTGGCCCAAGTGGTCAGGAAATTCCCATCGCCCACGCTCCGGCAGGATGCCGTCAAAGTGAAGTGCTCCTCAAGTGTTTTTTTTCCTGCTTTATTTACTGGCCCACTCAAGTGTTCCATAGCGATAAGCCTTTACTTTCTCATTACAAGTGATCCTAAAGGGTGGTGCTCAGCTAGTTTTTAATATCTTCTTAAATACACGTTTCTACAATCTCCATCTACACGACCTTTGCAAGTTTTCCAGTTGTTCATTTCTGGTGCTGCCATCTACTGTTGGAAGCGAGAACATTCGCTGTCCCTAAATGATTTCTCCCATTCAACATCTCAAGATCTATTCTTTTATACATGCCATCTAGGTAGTGCTACACACACACAAAAAAATATATATATATAAACATGAATGTTTTCACAAAAATGATTTCTTTCATGCATTATCCTTAAGTTATAATTTTTTATACATCGATAATGTGTTTTTGTTATTTTTTTACTCTCTTAACATTTTTGGTTGTGGACAGCTCTCCAGGCAGATCAAACTCTGGTCTTCAGACCAGAGTGGATTCTGATCCTGGGTTTTTCTTTAAAATTGAATTTTGAATTTAATTGAATGGAGATTATGACACAATGTACTTTAATTTTTACCACTATACACTTAATTGAAATTTTAATGAATCTAATGATGTTTTAAATTTAGAATTGCTGCAAATAAAAGTTAATTTTTAATTTAACAATAAGAGTTGTGATTCTTTAGTTGTTGTTGGCTGTGCTATTTATTTATCTAAAGGTAAGTGAAATTTTTAGAAGTAGTAAGATGTTGAAATGGATTTAAAGATGTAAACATGGTTGAGCACAGACCAAGCTGTAGGTAATAAATAAAGAAGTAAAGAAACAAATAATAATTATAAATGTAAACTTTATAAAAATCTATACGATCAGGCCAAATTGGAAATATATAAATGAATCAATAAATAACTTAACTGTAGTAATCTTGGAAAAATGAACATAAATATAAAAGATATATCATAACTATAAAATAAATAAAAAGATTTAATTGTAAAAAGGAAGGGTTAATCCCTTCCCAACAATATTATTCCACAAGAAAAATTGATATTTTCCTGTATTTTTTTCTCCTTTTATTTTTTTTTCTCATTGTGGTCATTTTTAATGTAAAAATTTTGTCATTCTATAGAAAATGATCTAGCACTGATTCACTTTTCTGTAAAACAAACCAAGGCAATTAGGTTTAAATTGTAGGGATTTCATACAAGTAATCACTAGATTGCATAATCCTTATCGAACTCCCTTTATTTCAAGAACATTTGATTAGAACATAGACAGGCATGCATCAGTGAAGAACTGATATTTCCCCAAGTAAGAAGCAGGGTAGGCAAAATCCTGGGGGTTTTCAGAAAAAAACCAACCCACTGTGTTATTTCAGGGTTTTCGAAAATGTGGAAGGAAAGAACATCCCATATACATTAACTAATATAATTTCATAATTAACTGAGTAATTTATGACAATTATTGCTCAAATACTATCTATCAAAATTACATTATATTAATAAGCATTGAATATTAATATTTTGAAATAAGTTTAGCTAGTTGCTAATCAAAACTTATAGTTAAGAAACATTGCCCCTAAATGCTGAAAGGAAAGAGTAAAGTATTTCATTATTGATTCAAAAGAACACACACGCAGTAAAAATTTAGTTCTACGAAACTAAATTCTGAAACAGATAAATCCAATTCTCTGAAAATGCTAGGCAGTGTTGATCATTGTGCAAGAAAGAATTTCTTGCACAATGATCAACACTGCCTTGCATTTCCAACTCAACAGGTGCAAGAAAGAATTTCTTGCACCTGTTGAGTTGAAATTGAAAAACACTTGCACTCACTTATTGGTTGAAGTTTATGCAAAATCCACCAATGACAACTGACAAGCCTTTCTACTTTTCTTTGCCCCCTATTTAAACAGGTTTGCTAGTTTCACCGCTATCGAAAGGCATCTAAATAATAAATTTGTTTTCTGGCTACAGTATTTTGCCATTTCTTTCTGCTGATTTACTAGACACAAATCTAGTCTTAAAATTTTAAAACTTTATTTTGAGAAATGTATGAGATGTAAAATGTTTTTTTGAAGAAGAAAGTTTGTCAGCAATGCCTAGGGTTGAAGGTAGTGGAAGAAAACAGTCTATTGAATGGACTGTGGTGAATAAAACAGATAACAAATGTCAAGTGACCTGCAAGTTTAGGAGTGGTCTAGTTACTGCAAAAGTGGAAAGGATCCGCGCTTATGTGAATAAATGCAAGAAATCTGAAGTTCACTTATTGTGTTCAGAATCAAATATTGATGGTGATGGATCTTTATTCAGTAAAGAGACAGACAGACATTCACTCCATTGAAAAAAAGCAACTACTTGAAGAGGGTGTTCCTGCATGCAAAAATTTTAATGCTGTTTTGGAAGGTGAAACTGTAGAAACATTAAAACCCAAACATCAAAGATTAATGGGGGAATTTACCATCAAAACAAATAACCGCCAGACGTCAATTCTTGATCAGAAAATATCGGAATTCTTCTATGCAAATAATATATCTCTCAATATTGCTGATAGTTATTCATTCAGAGAGATGATTAATGCTTTGCATCCAGGTTATGTCCCTCCTAATAGAAAAAGATTAGCTGGATCATTATTAGGTGAAACTGATAAATTAGTCAATTTGCTAATGGAAGAGGAATTAAAAAGTGCCACTATTACTTTGATGTTAGATGGTTGGTCAAATACAGATGCTGTACCGATAATAATTGAAGTAAGTATCCACACTGGTAAAAGCACACATTTATTGGATGCTATAGAATGTGGATCGCAAAAGAAAATTGCAAAATTTTGTGCAGAAATAGCTCAAAGGGCAGTTGATAATATGCAGGAAAAGTATTGTAAAAATGTTTTGGCAGTCTGTAGTGATAATGAAAAAAAATGAAAAAGTTTCATGATATATTTGCCCAAAATCATCCACATATCCTTGCTTTTGGCTGTTCAGCTCATTACATGAATCTCCTTATCAAAGAAATTAGCCCTAAAAAGGGGATCAAATATGTAGTAGAATTTTTTTTTTTTTCAAATTTCACGATAGACCACTTGGGTGGCTGATAGAGAAAGGTGGGCGAAAACCCTAATTACCCAATGAAACCAGGTGGAATTCTGAAGAAGCCTGCCATTCTTCATTCATTTACAATTATCAAAAGTATGTAGAAAAATCAATTAAACATAGTGAAGAAATTGAAATAACTATTTTGATGTTTTTTATAATGAAGAATTATATCGAGAATGTGTGAATTGGCAAGTGCAGTTATCTATTGTTGCTAAAGCCCTATATAATTTACAAAAATATGACTGTACTCTTGCACAGACAGTAGAATATGGCTAGATGTGTTAGAAAGTAAAGAATTATCATCGTATGAAAATTTCATTATGCATTTCTTAGAACAGGTACCAACTCCATTTCATTTCCTTTCAAATATGACGGATCCTGCTCTAAGAGGAAAAAGATTAACTAACGAACAAGAACCTTTCTACTGAACAATGGATTGGAAAACTGAATACAGATTTTGGTATTGCACTAAAGATGTTCCAAATAAAAGACACAGACTTTTATCCAGAATCAATGTTTTCACAAAATGTGATAGAGTCAATTCATGCAAAAAATGGTGGAAAATCATGCACCATAAGACGGAGAAGAATGTGGTTTTAAATGCCAACTTTTGTACATTTATTGAAAACCTGCACACAATTACATCCACATCAGCATCAATTGAGTATATTTTTTCAACTTTCAGACTGGTTTGGTCAAAACTGAGAAGTAAACCTGGATGCAGAAAAGCAAAAAAACCATAAGTATATAGATTACTTAAATCAAAATGTGTTACTAAAAATGATTGGTAATTGTAAGTTTAATAAAGTACAATTGTAATAATGTATTAATTAAAATGTGAAGGAACAAATAATTAAGTATGTATTGTATAATTATTAATACATGTACATTAAAAGCTAGAATTTAAAGGAGTGTAGAGTTTGCTTAATAACAGCGTAATGTCTTTTTGATTTTTGATGCATCATACCTAATTTAACTTAGTTATTTAGAACTATAATATGGATTAGGTTAACATATTTTATCATACTAGAAGTGGCGACACATCAAAATCTCAAATCATTAAATCAAGACAAATGACACATCTTAAAATCAGATCCAAAGGTCACTTTTATTAAACAATCATCCTACAGACGTACATCAAATACAGCCAAAGCGCTTTCGAACATCCTCATGTTCATCTTCAGTGGCGATATCACTCTTTGCAAACAGCCAAGTATTGAATACAGATTTTTTCACAAAATCAGTCTTAATGAGATTTTTCTTATTGAAACGTCCATGGTTTCACCATTCAAAGCTTGATGAATTCAAAGATTTAAAATACATGGAAAATATGTATGGAAAGTTTAGTTTGGTAAAGTGAATATTGTATTATTATTATTTTTTTTTTTTGCCAGCTTCAGTAATGAAATTTTGACACAATATATTTTCATTTCCTGAATAGTGGGTGAACACATTCTTTTTCACTTAATTATAATAAACAAGAAAATGAAACATTTCAGAATTAACTAACTTTTGGATCACTTTGCATAATGAAATCTAAATGAGTGATCCATTTTGTTTAATATATTTATATCTTTGAAATGTGCTATTTTTATATATATATAAAATTAAGGATTTAAATGTTTACGATTCAATTCTAAATGCCGTATTACACTAAAATCAAGGAAAATTAACAGTTATTCATAAATAAAAAAACTTGATAAACTCTAAAGTTAAATAGATTGTAGAATTACTTTCTTTTTCTTTTGCAGGTAGTCAGTAATCATTACAGCGACAGAGATTCTAAAATAGTCTGGTTGGGCAATTCTGATCAACTCATCACAACTGGACTCGGGAGTGTAAGGTTTTTACCTTCTATTCAATAGCATCTTTTCTCTGTATTTCAGCTTTAGATATAAATATTTAATTAAAAAACTCTTGTCTCAGGAGGGAATTAAACCATTCATCTCTTGATGTTCAGAGGGGGTGCTATCAATTAAGCTACTGAGATTATTATCTATTCTTATATATTAGAATTGGACTATCTATTATCTATTATCTATTCTTATATATTAGAATTTATATATATCTTTTTTAATAAAATATGCTTGTTTGTGTTGTGTCACCTGCAGTGAGAAATCTGAACTTCGAACAGCGTTGAAAGTTTATACATAGGTACTTAAAGACCCTGGAAAATATGGCTTTGTGTTCTTTTAATTTGAATTAGTTTTTTTTTTTTGCCATTTTATGTTTTAGAACAATTTTGAGTGATTTTCACACATTGGTTTCTTAGCGATTGAAAATATTACAGAATTTCCATCTTAACATCATCGGGAAGCTTGAAGAATGTTCTTTTCTTTGATCTAACCGAATCTATAGGAATCTATAGAACAGCATTAAAATTTTATACATAGGTACTTAAAGACCCTGGAAAATATGGCTTGGTGTTCTTTTAATTTGAATTAGTTTTTTTTTTTCCATTTTATGTTTTAGAACAATTTTGAGGGATTTTCACACATTGGTTTCTTAGCGACTGAAAATATTACAGAATTTCCATCTTAACATCATCGGGAAGCTTGAAGAATGTTCTTTTCTTTGAGCTAACCAAATCTATAGGACAATTCCTTGATATTTATTTATTTATTTATTTTTATATTAATTGAAATTTGCATTGTTTAGGTTATCTGATACTTATTTCATCGCATCCAAAAAAGAAATATTAGCACAATTCTATAGTTTTAAAAAAATATGCATATATTTCTTTCTCTTTCATAAACATTTTCTTTCAGATCTTCGCATTCTAATAAAAAAGAAAATATTTTTAGTTACTACATTATTTTATTTTTTGTGACTTCTCAAGCAAACACATAAAAATTGAAATTCTACTTTTCATTAATAAAGTGCATTTTTCTTCCCGGTGAATATTTGTGTGCAAGCCCATCAAATGATTGTGCATTATGTACATACATTGGAACTAGCAGTATGAATTGAGGGATGCCTTCTCTCCTAGAAAGGATTTCATTTTTTCATTTTGTTCTTTTTATTTATTTATTTTTCTTTTACGGTTGTGAAGTGGGATTTTGGATTCAAGCGATGGTTGGAAATGATTTGGAAATGGAAGCAGTTTGAAGGTGATTTGGAAATTGGGTGATGTTATCTGTAAATGTATTAAGTATTGGTCAATTTTTTGTAGGGTATGTATATATATATAAACATTCTCTTTTAGATCAAGGTACAACTTCTGATCTGTATGACCTTATTTCTCTGTTTTTTTAATCCATTTTAATAAAGACACTTCAATTGCAATGCCTGTTTACTGGATTGAAATGATGACCATTCCTTTTTCGGTTTTCAGGAAAGGCAGCGGGAAGTATTTCTGAGAGACATCCGGAAGCTAGTTGAGCCAGTAGCAATTTATTCTGGAGATACTAGTCTCAAGTATGCACTACCATTTAAATCACTTTCATTTTGTTTTAACTTTATCAAGAATATATTTATTATCATTGTTATTTTTATATAACGTAGAATTGTTGTAATATAAATTGAAGTATAGGATTGAAAATATGAGATTTTCTCATAAATTCATATTCCATATTTTTTATCTTAAAATGATTGAAATTATAATAAAAAAAGTGTACACAATACAGTACAATGTCTCAAATCTGGAATCCTCCAGACCTCGGTGATTCTGAATTTCAGACTTCTGATTTTAGGTCATTTTTGAAAAAAGAAGTACTGATCTCCCCCCCCCTCCCCTCCATAATTTGAACCATCAGAATTGCATTACAAAACAGAAATATGAACAGTTAAGTAAAAACATGAAACAAACAAACAAAAAAAAATACTAAAAAAAAATATATATATATATACTCAAACAGACCTGGCCCAGATGTTATCCACGGACATTTTCTGACCCATCTTGGAACCTTGGGTAGGGAGAGACTCTTACATATTTTTAACTTGTCATGGAAAACTGGTAGACTTCTGAGACAGTGGAAATCTGCCATTATTATTCCCATACGCAAACCCAGCAAGAAAGCCAGTTCTACAGAAAGCTACCAACCTATTTCTCTTACGTGTGTTACTTGTAAATTGATGGAGGGCATTGTACCGCGGAGATTGACTCATCATTTGCTTTCCAGTGATTTACTGCCCCCGGAAAAATTTGTTTTCCGTAAGGGTCACAGCACTATTGATCAAATATTGTACTTCACCCAGTGTGTTAGAGATTCTCAAAATCACAAACCAACGTGACACACTGTGGCGGTATTTCTAGATTTGTCCAAGGCATTTGATAGGGTATGGAAATATAAGCTCCTAAATAAGTGCTTTAGTGATTTTGACATCAGAGGTAGAGCACTGCCCTGGATCTCAAACTTTCTGAATAAACTAAATTTTTGTGTCAGCTTTCAAACTAATCTCTTGGGTTTTTACAAAACATATCAGGGAATTCCCCAGGGCTCTGTTTCGAGAGTCCCACCCTTTCCTAATTTTTTTTTTCTGGGATTGAAAAATGTATTAATCCTTGTCAAATCGGACTATTCGCTGAGGATGTTGTAATGTGGTGCAGTGGTTCAGATACTTGTAATATGGAATCTCAGTTGAATAGATCCTTAGTTGCAGTTCAGGAGTTTGCTGATTTAATTAAAAATTAAAAATTTATTGAATACTTTAGACAGATACATAAAAAGGGCAATTCTAGTCCAAATAAAAATCCTTCCCTCATGGCAAAAAAAAGGAATTAACATTGGTTTTCTATGTGACCAAAGCTACCCAGGGAATTTAAAATAAAAAAAAACTAATTAAAAAGGTCATCTGAGCACTATCTCTAATGAGGGCCCCTCTTAAAGGGCATGATAAAATAATGACTGGGGGAATTCCCCAAAGGATAGACAAAATCTCCTATGCTGTGGCAGCCTGACATGTTGGGAGACAGCAAAAGCCTGTGAAAGAGTTTATTTTAGTGAAAACTCACCAATCTTCGCCCGCAAAAGGGGCCTGACATCATCACTTTATGTGCCGGAGGAGTTAGAGCTCCGCATCTCGGAGAGGCGACGTCGGCCCGGTCATAGGTGGCGACATGGACGTCACAGGGATCTGCAGCTTTACTGGGTGTCCAGGAAGAGGGTAAACACGGTGTCCAGCCCGTGTGCACTTAGTGCATTTGGTCGAAGAGGGTTACAGGTGTGAGCCGGCCGAGGGTGGTACTCCGCAGTGGTGTCTAGTCTGATTCCGCCATCCACAGCTCCGTCGGTCGAGAGAATGCCACAACCGGCTGGAGGCCTCAGGCCAGCGATCCTAGTGGGGTGGTTCCGGTGAAGTGCATGATGCCGTGCAAGAGAGATGTCGGCAAGTAGATGTCCCAAAAATATCTTAAAAAAAAGTTCGTCAGGTATCGAGCAAGAAAAAGTGTCAAGCTTCGATGTGTAGGTGGAATATATTAACAAATTGGCGTGCATTACGCTTGCCATCACGGGGGTCTCCAGCTGGAGGATTGCAGTAAAGACGATGTCTTCCAAGATTCCAGTACCCCTTGACTCCAATCTCACAAATCACATGGCCCCCAGTTCAAAGAAAACATAACTGTCAAAGGGGATTAGAGGTCCCGACGTCATAACGCTAAGATAATGCCTCGAAAATCGTAAAATCGACGTCATCTTGGCCTGGTGTGATATTTTGAATTTAAAGTGAGTTTTGATCCAAAAAATAAAGATTCTAAATTAAATTATTTTTCAGGGACATGGGAAAATATATCATACCATTAAAAACATTTAAATTTAACCAATGAATATTCTCAGGGCAGCAGTGGTCACTTAGTGGTTTCAACACTTTAATACATCAGTTGTCCATTACGAAATTATGATTTACAAAAATAGATTGTCGATTAAATAATTGTTTCTTTATACAACAGTACGACAATTATGCATGTATTCAGTTGGTTTGCACCATTCAGGGTTCTTTACTTACACTGTAAAAATATTTCTCTTAATTGTTAAATCCTTGCTTAATCTTTCTCATTTATCATTCCTACTGTCTCACTAAATAATAAAAGTTTAGCTTTAACATAAGTGAGTTATTTCCCTATAATTAAGCATAATTAGTCTTTATGAGATTATCTGTATTCTAAATAAGTTACTACCTGATTCTAGTTACTCCTTAACTTAAACACCAATTAAATCTTCTGAAATTATATTTTAATCCAAAATGTTTATGATTTAAAACTTGAAAATATAGTTTAATCTTCTTTTAATGCAGTTTATAATAAGTTAAACTCTTGTACTTCCAAGTATAGTCAAGTATTTTTAACATTAAGTGTTTTTTTATGCTGTCTCTTTGTATCACAACTTTACTTTTAAATAGTTATAACTCTTTAATTATAAGCAAATAAAATTATTTTTAAAACTTTAAACATTGAAATTATATCCCTACAAATTAAATAAAAGCATTAAAAAGGGAAATTCTAAACTATTAGAATTTTGATACCACAATAGACGATCCCTGTGGATGCCTCCCCCACTGGGTTCCGGTCTAAATTGGGTGGCACTTCCTGGCCGTCCAAACGGTTACCTTACACCTTTCTGGTAGGTCGGACGGTCTGGGTCTCAACAACAACCACAATAAATGATAGAACGAGCCCTTCCCCGCATTCTCCTTTGAGATACTCTCCTTCCACCGAGGGCGGATCCAGAGGGGAGCACAGGGGACACACTCATCCCCGAGAATAGGAAAATTTAAAAAAGGGCAGAATTAAAAAAATAAAAATATAAAATTAGAAAATAAAAATATAAGGAATAAATAAAAACATTACAGGAATGAAATATGCTTAAAAACTCTAACAACACAATCTAAAGTAAAAAATATAAGCTGATCTTAACTGGAGGAAGTATCTAGAAATAAAAAAAAAAATTGAGGGAGGAGGTTGCAGCTTGGTTAAAGTAAGTATTCGATTCTTCACACAGTTTCAGAGCTTCACTTTCACACAGAGGGCAAGATTTTTCTCAAATTTTCTAAGATATTATAATACTAGGTGTGCTTTCAGAGCAGTAATAGCTAACAGAACTGAGCAGGCTATTGAAAAATTAAAAATTTTCAATTATGCTTGATTTTTCGTGATTTTGTAACTGGGACAAACCTTGCCAGAAGTTAAATATAGTAGGAAAGTAAAAAGCTTTTGGAGTTTAATAAATGAAAAGGAAATTAATGTGAACATAAAACTGAAACTCACAGATTATAGAGTATTGAAACCTGCATACATTGCAAACAGGGCATATTTAGGGGTGGGTGGGTCAACCCCCCTACCTGAAATTGAAAAGTTCTAAACTTGCATGTGATAAAAAAAAAAACTCTACTGGAAGCCTATTCAGTTTGTCATTCTGAAGACTTTGAACTAGAAAAACAACTCATTTTAATCTCCAATAAATAATAATAAATAGAAAAAAGGAATAAGTAAGTCTTTAGAAACTCAGAGTTAAAAAAAGTGCTCCGGCTGCTGCATCACTGGGTAATAAGGGAGAAATTCTCCATTTGCATGTAGTCTCCAAATTTGGAAAAGTCTCCAAATTGTCAGTTATTCAGAGACTAGAGGTCTGCATGGGTCTAATTTAAAAATTCACCCAGTCCCGAAATATTAAGGCTTGACTCGAGCAAAGCTCAATCTTCAAACATAATTCACCCGTCCTGAAAGCCAACTCCAATGCGGCCTGGCTCAGTCCGAATTTGTTTGCAATACACTGAAGCCTGTTACCTTGTATCATGGTCCGAATTAGCTATTTAAGGAATGAAACACAAGTTGTATTACAGATAGTAATAAATCAAAACGAACCCAAATTTGCAAAATCTGTACAAGTCAAGAATGAGTATTACTATAAAGTGAGTTTGTATTCATCATTTTAGTTTGATAATATTAAATAAGAAAATGGCTCTTCACTGAGATTATGTTTAAAAAATGTTTTATTCATCCATTTAAGTTATCAGTATAAACACTGCAATGCCCCTTTTGTTAGAGCTCATCAGCACTAAATGTTCTTGCCTGCAGTAGTAGCAAAGCAAACATGTCGTATGCCACAATTGTTAGTGTTTTTAAAACATTACAATGCAATTAAACGTTCTATGTAAGTATACATAAATATATATTTTTTTTATTATGACAGTTATAAATATTTTTAAAATTTAATAATTTTAAATTAAAAGTATAAGATTCTAAACATCTTATACTTTTAATTTAAATAAATCTTATACAAATATAAATAAATTCAAGAATAATAATTCGTCTTATCCATATATTAATTTTAAATTATAACAGTTTGCTAAATTATAACATTTCCTTCAGATAACAAATATTGAATCAAATAAATTTGCATTCAATATTTGTTATCTGAAAGAAATCGACAGAACTGTGTTTTAATTTAAGAATAGAATTTATTTAATTTTGATAATTTAGAAACATTCGGAATCTAATAATTGAAATTAAAATCACAGAAAAAATAGAAAATAAAATATTAGTGTTAAATAAACTTTAAAGGAAACAGTACCTACAAGGATTTCATATTTTCATCACCAGTCAAGCAATCACAGTAAAGTGATTAAACTTTATGCGATAAATTTAAAAATATAACAAATTGAAACTAGCACTTGACTAATGATAATAACCGAATGATTATTTCCTCAAAAATTTAAATTAGAATGCATTTCTTCCGTATTAAATTTATAGATTACATGATGTTACAAAACATGTCATCTGGTAGATAGGTGTCGTATATTTATTTTGCTGCATCCAGGCCAGAACAGATTTTCTGTTACTGTAGTAGCAAAAAACTTGAATGTTGTGAAGAGCAATGTTTTATTTTGACTTTGGAATGTTGTCGAATAAATAAGTCTTCAATTTTTTATCTGGAATTGTGATTTTTCTGTATCCGGTTCTAGCTGACCCATCTGCATTCTCCATACAGATCAAACTTTTATTACAAATATATGTGTGCCAATTTAATGTGCCTATTTATTGTCAATTATCCTTATTTATATATTTTATCGAAAAATACATTTAAATTAAATTAATCATTAATTAGTAGATTAATCATACATGTAAAATGCTCTAAAACTTTCTGTTGTGTACATTGCGTTGGTGGCCGCAAAACCCACCTAAATTTTACATAACGGGATACTAAGTTAGAACTAAAAAAGGTTAATAGTAAAGGAACAAACATTTATTTTATCACATAATTATATTACACTCTTTAAATTACAAATTGTATAAGTATCATTATATTCGAATACATCTCAAAGTAGTTTGGAGGGTGTAATGCCAGATAATTGAGACCTTTGGTTGGATCAAGTGATGGGACTCATTAACTAGTTAACTAGTTTTTTTTTTCAACACAAATTTTGAAAAAGTCATCTTATAAAAGTCATCCTATATAATTCTAATTGTACTGTACCTGATTTTCGTCTTTCACACCTTGAAGAAGTGCACCAGGTTTTTTCGCCATTTACACTTTCCTTAACATCTGAAGACCATGCAAGCTCTCCTCCGAACTCATTCCACACACCAATTTAAACTGCTGCTGCATTGCTCTTCACAAATGCAACTCCAACAGACTGACTTGACCAAATGGCTTGACCCCCAGCTTGACCTCATATTTATTCCTTTTCTTCTGCTGGATGGTCTACATGCCTTCTCTTTTGGTAGGTAGACACCCGGGCACCATCTTGGTTTGGTTACCGACAATGGGCTTAGCATGGGAATATTCACTCCCCCCCCCCCCCCCCCCCCCCCCCCGCATTCACCCTGCTTCCACCATTTTTTATTCATATCAATTCTTTAATATTTTATATTTCTGGCATTACATTCTCACCCCACCCACCCTGCGAAAAGAAAATTGAAAGTTACTCTTCCAAAGTTTCACCCCATTGGTATGAAATTGGGTTTACCATGGTTGATACGAAAAACACATAAGTTCATCCATATTGATAAAGACTGCATTCCACGTTTTAGACTCGTAGAATTCATAGCTGACAGCTAGTTCCCTGTCAAGTTAATCCATACTTCATACTTGACATACTGTACCATAAATTATATGAGGATTACCAACATAGTATTCTAATTATTATTAAATTGTAAATTTTTGATATATTATTTGCAATGCATAATTTTCATTTCTCCTTTTGCAGAATTATTTAAATACAACATACAATTATATAACAGCGTTCATTACCTTATTATTATCATACATTTTCTTTTCATCATTTCATTTTATAACATAATGTAGTGCAACTATCAACTTCCAATTTTTGGTTATGGTTGAATTACATATCACTCATATTATTTATTAATTAACTTTTGTTATTTCACTTTTTTTTTGTGTGTGTTTAGTTAATATTTAATTGAAAATTAAAAACTATCTTTTATAAGTCTGCATTAAAATTGCTTATTATCTGCCTGCAGATATTACGATTTTTTTGTCTCCTTACATATATAAGATTTTCCAATGGGCCCCTATGGACAATCTTTCAAGATTCAATTAATTTCCTTATTTTTGAAATTTTTGAAGAAAAAATTTAATTAAAAAAAATTTTTTAATCAACAACTTATAATAGTTTATTTATTAATCTAATATTTATTTCATACTGCTATTACATATTATTATATCACTTTATTTAAGTTAATTTTCTTAAATGTTTTAATTTGTTAAAATCTATATCTTATTTTTCTTAATTTAATTTTTGATTTTTATGCTGCTATATATGTATCTTGCAACACCATTATTTTTCATTCATAACCATGCTACATTTTTTTTTACTTAATATTGATATCATTTGTTTACATTGCAGTTCACAATTTCTTTATAACTTGACATATATGTAATGTCAGAAATATAAATATACTTTTTGAAACATACTTATACATACAACTTAAAACATATACATATACATTCAATTATCAATTTCTATTTATGACATTAATTACTAACTTTTTAACATATTTTTCACATTCTTTGTCTTATGAAATTACTATTTACAACAATTCGAGGGCAAAAATTATACCCTCTGGTATTATAACCAACTTCATCATCATTTCTATCATCTTCACAGTCTAATTGCTTTTCTTTAGTGACCTTCCCTCCCTTATTTTGATTTTGATAATTATTTCTAATCACTTTCTCATTTTGATTTATTTCTTTGTCCTGGTTTGATTCACTTTCGTTACTATTTTTTAAATATTGTTTTTGCTCCGCTGCCATGTATAGTTTATTTATCTGCACTTTATAAGTTTTATTTTCATCATTTTTGAGACATATTATAACATTATTATTTCAGTCTATTTTTGTAATTCTAAATGGTCCATCATCCTCTAATACCCTTGGTTTTAAGAACTTTTTTAGGTAGACTGTCGCTCCTATAAATATATCGTTTTTTCTCACTATTTTATATTTCTTTATTTGCTTGTCATTTTTCAGCTTTTGCTGTTCGGATGCGTCTTTCACGACTTTGTCTATATTTTTTAAATGCTGTGCCACATAATTTTTATAATTATTTACATCACTATACATTACATCTATTTCTTCCTTACTTGGCATATTTGTTTGTTTAATATTTTCAAATGGCAATGATAAATCTGTAAAATAGAACAGGAATGAAGGCTCAAATCCTGTATTACTGTTAATAGTGTTATTCACATAACATTTAAACCATTGTAAGGATTCATCCTATTCAAGCGTTGTCTTTGACAAACACATTATACACTGTTTCATATCTCTGTGTATTCTTTCGCAACGACCTAAAGAACTTGGGAAATAAACTGAACTGTATCGTCTCTCAATATTTAATGCATTTGTAAAATCGATGTATTTCTTTACTCTTCAAAATTTGAGCTTTCTCGCTTTGAGTAATAATTGGAACTCCATAAGTTGTTACGAAGTCTGTTAGCTTATTCACTGTTGTTTTAGCAGTATTGTCTCTGACTGCATATGCCTCAAAGTATCTTGAAAACATGTTTACAATTGTAATTACAAAAATATTTCCTTTACTACTGCGCGGTAGTTTTCCTACGCAATCCAGTTGTAAATATATTCCTGGTTTTAAAATTTTTGGCATAACCTAAAGTCTGGCTTGTGGGATATTTTTGTGTTTTACTAACAAGCATTGATTACAAGACTTACAAAAATTTTCCACATCTTGGAAAGCCCCTATCCAAAAATATTTTTTTGAAAGTAATTGATATGTCTTTTTCACTCCGAAATGTGGGAAATGTGTGATTTCTGTTATCTTTCCCTTTAATGAGTGAGGTATTACAATCTTATTTATTTTCCTATATGTTTGTCTTTTATGTTCCTTCTTTACCATTAACAGTTTATTTTGGCTATCAATATAGTATACCTTATTATTGTGATATCTGTTTCTTCCTTTTTGTAATTCCTCTCTAATTTTATTTAATTTTTCATCTACCATTTGTTGCTCTAATATTTTCTCCACATTCATCTCGTCATTTTTAAATAAAGTATTTATAAATTTGATATGGTTATCATTGTCAAATATGTATCTTGAGCAATAATCACTTGCGCTATTTTCACCTTTTTGATATTTGAATTTAAAATCATACTGACTTATTTCAGTTAGCCACCTCTATGATATTTGGCATTTTATCTAATTTTATGTGGTGCATAAGGGATTTTGCATCACTCAGCAAGGTAAAACTCTTTCCGAACAGATATTCCCTGAAGTGTTGTAATGATGCGTGTATAGCTAACAATTCTAGCTTTATTGCAGGATAATGCTTCTCTGCCGGGTTCACAGGTCTTGAATAAAATTCGATAACATGATCGACTCCCTTTACACTTTCTTTAACACCTGAAAACCATGTGAGCTCACCTCCGAACTCATTCCATGCATCAATCTAAACTGCTACTGCCTTGCTCTTTGCAAATGCAACTCCAACAGACAGACTTGACCAACAGGCTTGCCCCCTAACTTGACCTCATATTTATCCCTTTTCTTCTGCTAGACTGTCTACATGCCTTCTCTTTTGGTGTGCAGACATCCGGGCACCATCTCGATTGCTGACAATGGGCTTAGCGTGGGAATATTCACTCCCCCCCGCATTCACCCTGCTTCCACCATTTCTTATTCATATCAATTCTTTAATATTTTATATTTCAGGCATTACAATATGTTTGAATATGGGACAAGGAGACTTTTATCCGCTAATTGAAAATTTTGTCTCGCATGCAATTTCAAATTTTCCTGTTTCAATTTTGATCTATTTTTGGCTTTTTTATTTATTTTGACCTGGCCTAACTCGACCTGAATTTAATAAAACATGACCCGAGCCCGGCCTGTTTATCAAGTCAGGCCAAAGCCTGTGGACCAAACCCGTGCTGATCTCTAACTTAGACCTCTTGAGATTGAATTGATACTTAAAACTGCCCCCCATCCCCCCAAAAAAATTAAATTTCAAAATACACCACTGATTGCAGATTCTAATCTTTTGGGTGCAATAAGAATTTCTATCTTGCAATGTTTGTAATCGTGCAAATTTGACCTTTTTAATTGGAAAGGATGTGTGGTTGTTGATACCAAACTGTTTTGATTCTGGGAATGTCTTGAACAATAATTCCTCAAGCGTGCGAACATCAGACAGTGCAACACATGTAAGGTAAATAGAAAATTGGGGTTTGCCAATGTTTGCAACGCATCGATATCAACACGCGATTACATGATTTACAATACACTGATATAAGGTGATCAATGCATTTATCACCTTATCTAAACACCATTTAATTTTGATGTTTTGCATTCTTTTGTAAGACTCCTTTGGAAAAAGAATGGATACTCATCATAACACACATCCTAAATTTTCTGGATTCTGTCACAAATACTGTATTTATAAGGTGTGTAGAAAAATGTTACTAAAACAATGTAAATTTAACATTTGATATAATGTGAGATAGTTTGTGGTTTATCTATATGAAGCAAGCAGCATCATTCCCATTAAATAGATTGTATTGAATTTAATAGCTTCTCTTCTTTCAGAGCTTACATCCCGCTTCATGACCCTGATACAAATATGCTGTTTCTTGTGGCTCAGGTAACTTTTATTTCTTTCGTTTGGTGTTAAGGAAAATCTTAAGTATACAAATGAGTAGAACTGTTCTACTGAAAATTATATTTATTCACAGTTATTTGCATGTCAAAACCCAATACACATCACTAGACACGAAATATTTTTTAAATTAAATTTAAAATCAATGAAACAATTGTATAGCGTTTAAAATAAGAAATTTTTTTTTTTTTTAAATATAAATTTATAGTCTATTTGCAATGAATTAAAATAGTTATTATTTTTCTGTATTATACATATATAACCAAGGTATATAGAACAATTTTTATCTTTTTATAGGCTGACCATGCTGTAATATTTTGTGAAGTTTTAGATTATGCACCATTTTTGCAAGAAGGTAAAATTCTAAATCTTTTGCTTCTTTTATGTAATATTTTAAAATTTTATTTAGAAATATACTGTAGGATTTTTTGCTTATAAAATTTGTTCATATAAAATTTGTTCATTCGTAAAAGTGTAATATCTTGATCATTAATACATTCTAGATTTTAAGGATTCTTGGAAATGCCCTTGAAATTTGTGAAAACTGATCAAAAAATTACTTTTATTACTGCCAATTTACATGAATTTTAGCCTTTAAAATGAATGTGCCAAATGAACTGCCAAAAATTCTAAATCCAGGTAAACAAATAGAAGTTCATATGAACTCAAGTAGATTATGGAGCTGCAGATTAGCATTTACCACATGCTGATTGGCAAGTAACTTTTTGAGAAAGGCTGGTAGGTATAAAAGGTAACTTTTAAAAAATATGCACTACTGCTGTGCCTTTTTCAACATCAGCATATTTTAAAATAAAACGGAATAACTTATTTAGAGTTTAATAAAATTGGCCGTGAAAGTACAAGCTGCAAAACTAAACATTAGTTATTAAAAATTACTTAACACTAAAAAAGAGATAATTTTGAAATAAAAATAAACATTTATTAGACTTAACTTGATATAAAATTGGAAAAAGGGTTACAGGAGATTACATAAAAATTGGAGGACGATGTTTGGTACCAGTAAAATATAAAAGTAAAGGAAGTCATTGTAGACAAAAGGTGAGTAGTAAAAATGTAAAATATAAAACTAATTTTAAACTAAGCCTCCCTTTAAGAGGTGAGACATACAACAAAAGGTGTAAAAAAAAAAAATGAACTAATTGAAATTTCATCTCCCTTTAAGAGGTGAGATGTAAAATGTCCAAGTGACTCCATGGGCTTCCATTGGGGAGAAAAACTGCGAAGTTGAATCCTTGGGTCGATTTGTTTAAGTAGGTAATCACTTACCTCAGGGCGTCACAAAAAAATCATCGGGTTTACCCGTCATCTAGAAGTGCAGCGGGATTGGCATGGTGAATCTGGTGGATCTTGGCTTAGCAGGTCACACTGGGCACGACATCGACGACTGGAAGACTGACTACGTCGGGCACTGGAAATTGGCACAGTGGCACTGGAATTGGCACAGTGGCATCTAAAATTTGCATCGGCTGAACGTCAGCTTCGGAGGGTTGATGGGGGAAACACCGGCTCAAAAACAAGCCTCGGGCTCGAAGTTAGGCTTCAACCAAAAGGATTGTTGTAGGGTTCATTTTTCTCTGAAGAGAACGTGCGGCAAGTTTTATTTCATCCAAAACTGTGTGAACCAATGTGAGTTTTCGTTCAAGGAAAGATCGATGAGAGCTACATCTCGGTCATAAAAAGGATAATTTTGGCTATCTTACATGGGATTTCCCCACAAAGCAGAAAAGCCATCAGAATAGCAAAAACTTCCGTGATCTTCAGCTCCAAGTCCCCGAGTCAGTAGCTCTCTCTCGCTTGGCATGAAGTTCTGAATCGGCAACCCCTTTTGGCAGCACCAATCCAAATCTAACGTGCCAAAAGTCTGCGAGCTTCCAACGAAGAGTCCACACTCTAAGCCTAAAATGTTCCTCTCATGAAGCTAAGCACGCCAAAAGTATCTACCATACTCCCATAGATGTTAAAGCGATCAGTAACCTAATACTCTTGTTTACGATGCCGGGATGCTCGGAAATTGAGGCATCAGGGCAGCCATATTGAAAAAAATGGAAATTGACAAAAAGAAACTTTGAAAAAAATTATAAAAACCTTCCAAAGAGGCATAAAAAAAAGTTTCATGAACGAAAATTATGTTTACAACATATGCGCTATTAATAATATTTTATAATATACAGTTATAACACAAAACAGATAATTCTCCTTATCCTGGGTGTAATAGAAAGCAATACATAGTTCATGGTGTTTTTTTGTACATGGATTGTTTACAGATGTTTGACGACTTCCTGATTACAATCTTTAATTGCTTTCAAAGCAATTTGCCCATTTGGGAAGGGGAAAATTCCAGTTTGACCAAGTACATATTCAGAAAAGGTGCATTAAAAATTATTATAAGATCCTGTTATGCAGGTAAACAGTTATTTAAATTAAAGTTTGAATTTATTTTCACCTTTTCCAGCTAGCATAGCATTATTAATCCGAGCAATTTACTAGAAAACAATTATTTTCAATATTTACTTCTTAATTTGATTGCTCAGCCTTAATTAATTTTAAAGTAAACACAAGATTAAATCAGAGTTCTTATTAAATAAAAATCCTTAAGATTAAAATCATTAAGATATATTTGAATAGCAATTTACTTTTTAATTCAATTACCTTTTAATTACGATCACTTAACATCATAGTATCAAGAGTACATGTATTAGGTTTGAAATATTACAAAGTTCCTAGTTTAAATAGGATTAAATTAATTTATCTTTAGCAAAACAGATTATTTCTGCTTTCTCAAAAATCCAACACAACACTACTCTATAAAAACTGACGTAGTAGAAATGAACAAATATCCCCCCTACAAAAAAGAAAAAGCCATCCAAATGAACAAATGCAAAAAATTTATTATAGTAGAAATGAACAAACATCCTGCAATATTTATTGTAAAACTTGCATATAAGTATGTATCATCAATATATATATATATATATATATATATATACATATATATATACTGTCAATATTTAATCTTGAATTTGAAATTCAAGAGCATCCCACAGCGAAATTTTCAGATGCTTCAACCCAAATTAAATACAAACGTCAATTTTATAAGATACCCACAGTTGGAATAAAGGGTCTGAGTACTTATTGCATGTAAAGGTGAAAAATAAAATTTTGTTTCAGAATAATTACAGAGAATGACATACAATAAATAGTTTTTAAATGTAGGCATACAGTAAATAGTTCTTTATGTTTCAGTGGGTCACGTAATGATTTTATACATCTCGATAAGCATCAGAAAAGGTAGGGAGTTCTTGAATGGAGTCTTATTTCACATGTGGCCAAAGGAGTTTCCTTTCTAAATCCCCATTTTTTCATTGTTTGATGTATGCTGCCATCTTGACTTGAATTTAATGGAGTATAGCTGGAGGTCTTTCCAATGAGTCACCCTTCTTAAACGAGGTTGCCTTTGGTATACTATGTTTACAAGCTTTGTGCATGCCCATTTGCTTGCTTTTCCTATACCACCATCTTGACTTGAATTTTATGGAGTATAGCTGGAGGTCTTTCCAATAAGGCACCCTAAGAATGAGGTTGCTTTTGGTATACTATGTTTACAAGATTTGTGCATGACCATTTGCTTGCTTTTCCTATGCTGCCATCTTGATTTGAATTTTATAGAGTATAGCTGGAAGTCTTTCCAATGAGGCACCCTCTTACACAAGGTTGCTTTTGGTATACTATGTTTACAAGCTTTGTGCATGGTTATTTGCTTGCTTTTCCTATACTACTATCTTGACTGGAATTTTATGGAGTATAACTGGAGTTTTTCCAATGAGGCACCCTCTTAAACAAGGTTGTATTTGGTATAGTATGTTTACAAGCTTTGTGCCTGGTCATTTGCTTGCTTTTCCTATACCACTATCTTGAGTTGAATTTTAAGGAGTATAACTGGAGGTTTTTCCAATGAGGCACCCTCTTAAACAAGGTTGACTTTGGTATACTGTGTTTACAAGCTTTGTGCATGGTTATTTGCTTGCTTTACCACTATCTTGACTTGAATTTTATGGAGTATAACTGGAGGTTTTTCCAATGAGGCACCCTCTTAAACGAGGTTGCCTTTGGTATACTATGTTTACAAGCTTTGTGCATGGCCATTTACTTGCTTTTCCTATACTACCACCTTGACTTGGATTTTATGGATTATAGCTGGAGGTCTTTCCAATAAAGCACCCTCTTAAACAAGGTTGACATTGGTATACTATGTTTACAAGTTTTGTGCCTGGTTATTTGCTTGCTTTTCCTATACCACTATCTTGACTTGAATTTTATGGCGTATAACTAGAGGTTTTTCCAATGAGGCACCCTCTTAAACGATGTTGCCTTTGGTATACTATGTTTATAAGCTTTGTGCATGGCCATTTGCTTGCTTTTCCTATGCCACCATCTTGATTTGAATTTTATGGAGTATAGCTGGAGGTCTTTCCAATAAGGCACCCTCTTACACAAGGTTGCCTTTGGTATATTATATTTAAAAGCTTTGTGCATGGCCATTTGCTTGCTTTTCCTATACTACCATCTTGACTTGAATTTTATGGAGTATAGCTGGAGGTGTTTCTAATGAGGCACCCTAAGAATGAGGTTGCTTTTGGTATACTATGTTTACAAGCTTTGTGCATGGCCATTTGCTTGCTTTTCCTATACTACCATCTTGACTTGAATTTTATGGAGTATAGCTGGAGGTCTTTCTAATGAGGCACCCTAAGAATGAGGTTGCTTTTTGTTATGTATCTGGCAACAGCCAGATGAGAGAACCTTCCAAGCTGTGTGAAGCGCGCGTGCTTTGTTTACCTTTTTGGGTTCCGTAGTTTTTCGTTTTGTACATGTTCGGTGTAGTTGTTGTTATGCTCGTTCGTGCCTGTGTATCTTAATGCTAATAAATGTCTTTTGCGTGTATGTAAAACGAATCGTATCGTCTCTCGGTCTACCTGGCATACATGACAAAAGAGTTGGCGACGAGGATGGGATCTTCGAACATTAATTTTGAATCTTATGATGCGTCTGTGGAAGACTGGTCCAGTTATGTGGAACGTTTAGAATCTTACTTCGTTGTTAATGGGATCGAAGATAAAATGAAAGTCCCTGCTATTTTAAGCCTTATGGGAGCAACAACGTATAAATTGTTAAAGAATCTGGCCACTCCGAACATTCCTTCTGAATTGACTTATCAATATATCGTAAAATTACTTTCGGAACATTTGAATCCTAAACCACTAGAGATGACAGAACGGTTTCGTTTTTACAAGAGGAAGCAATTTGAAGAGGAGTCCATTGCAAATTATTGTGCCGAATTACAAAAACTGTCGATACACTGTAACTTTGGGAACAATTTAAGTACGATGCTTCGTGATAAATTGGTGATGGGTCTCAAAAACGGAAATATACAGAAAAAGCTGTTAGCAGAGGATAAGTTAACATACGAAAAAGCTAAGAGCATTGCATTCGCAATGGAATCTGCTCAGAGAGATGTGTGTGAAATTCAGAATCAAATGGTATCGATAAAAAAATTACATAGTTCGCAAGATAAAACTATCAAAAAAGATTTTTCTAAATTTAAGAAATCTGAACCTACAAAGAAGTTTGATAAATCTCGGAAATGTTACAGATGTGATAGTACTCAACATTTAGCTCACGAATGTAAGCACAAGAACACTCAGTGTAAGAATTGCTTAAAGAACGGGCATTTGGCAAAAGTCTGCCGCTCAAAACGTAACGAAACAGTTAAACAAATAGAATCTTGTTCTGAAACTGTACCAGTTAATAGCGTTAAATCACCACGACATGCAAGGGATAAGATTTTATTAGAAATTTTTGTTGAAGGGAATAAATGTTTATTTGAATTAGATACTGGAGCTGCTATTAGTTGTATGAATGTGAATGAATTTAAGAAACTTTGTCCGGATGTAGCCATTAAGCCTACCAAATTATTGCTTAGGAATTTCGATAATTCTATGATAACATCAGCTGGCCAAGCAGTGGTGCAAATTCAATACAAAGATCAAATTAATACAGAAACTATTTATTTGGTACATGCAAAAGTAAACGCAGTTTTTGGTCGTGAATGGTTGAGAAATTTCCAATTAGACTGGAGCTCAATTAAAGCAGTTCGGGTTGAAAATTGTAATTCTCGAACCAATAAATTAAATATCTTGCTTCAAAAGTATGAGAAAATTTTTTCTCCGGGTATCGGGAAACTGGAAAAGTTTTGTTGCCGTCTTCAAATGAAACCTAATTACAAACCGGTATTTTTTAAACCTCGACCAGTACCATTTGCTTTAAAAGAAAGAATAGAAACTGAACTTAATAGGTTAGTTGCAGAAGACATCATTGAGCCGGTGACATATAGTGATTGGGCTACACCAATTGTTCCTGTTATCAAACAGAATGGGAACCTACGAATCTGTGGTGATTATAAGGTGACTATCAACCCGGGACTAAAAATTGAGCAGTGTTATGCCGAGATTTGACAGTTCTAAATTTAATTATTAGTTCAAAATTTTGTAATAGCTTAAAATTCATTAATTTTCCCCTTTCCCTTCAAAATTCTAAATTTATTTGTTGTTTTGGAATATTTCGGTGATTTATTTCCCCTTTAACGTAATTTGTTATCTTTTTAATGTTTTTATTATTCAAAATTGTGCGCAATGTGCCTTTAAACGTTAAATAATCTTTTGTTAATCCTCATAATCTTCGTTTTCAGCTGTTAACTTCATTTCAGTTCATTCACTAGTCTGCATAAAAAAGGCACTTTTTAAGACGAAATTTGGCTTTCGCCCGCTTATCAGTTAAAAACACCTGCAAGAGGAGGGTGCCAGCACATCCGGTGGGGCTGGCGGGTTGCCATTTCGCGGCGGCTTGCCGCTTGGCGGAAGTTATCCTTTTTTTTGATTCTTGGCATAACAGCGTTTTTATTTCCGCAGTGTATGCGTGGGCGCTCGGCGCGAAGCGCAGAGTTTCGCTCGCCAAGTTTGGCGTCTCCTGGGAAGGCAAGCGTGTTGCCGGATTTTCCGATTCCTGACCAGCGTAGAGCGAGGAGGCGTTTTTTGCTTTGGAAGTTCCGTGGAACGGGCCCATGCAAGGGCGCCCGTATCCCGCGGTCGCCAGAAGTATGTTTATAATGATGCAGAATTGCCTGACATCGCAGGGGCGTGCTTCATATTTGGACAACTGCCACAGAGTATCAACAGAACGTAAGAGGTGGCCTGGATCTATGAACCACGGACTACCCTCTTCGGGAAGCGCTCGTAGTTGCACTGGCAGTATCAATTGCTCTATCATCTACCTCATTGCCACCGTACTATGGTCAACACAGATTATCACCTATTTTCATGCCATCATTTGTGAGCGCTCTTAATTGCGCTGGCAATATCAATTGCCCTATCATCTGCTCAGTGTTACCGCTTTATGGTCATCACTCATCATGGGCATCACCTACTTTCATGCCATCATTTGTGAGTGTTCAAGTCTTGGGGGAGCCCAGTGTGAACAGGGCTAGTGTTCAAAGATCAGTGTGCAAGCCCTCAGTGATCGTGTGCGTGCAAGCAGTGTCATTTAATTTTTAACGTGATTAAGTCCAAAGAAGAAAAGATAGTTAAATAATTTGTTTAAGTGTCAGCACCGAGAAAGATTTAGTATCTAGAAAGAAAAATGTTTAAAATGAGTTACTAGTCTATTTTTAACAAAGTTGTATTGCTGTAATGTAAATGAAGAGAAATGTGATTTTTAATATTTTCCTTTTATTTTCAAATTCAAGTTTGGGTGGACAGCTCCTCAGGCAGACCAAGCTCTGATCTTCAGACCAGAGTGGATTCTGTTTCCTGGGTTAATTTTAATTGGTTCTAGGGTTTTCTTGAATTCCAAATTTAATAGATGTTAATAATAAAATAATGCAATGTACTATCTGTTTTTCCTTGGCCACTATGGGTCAAAGTTTGTTTAAAGAACCTAAATTTTAATTGTTGAAAAATAAAAGTTAATTTTTTAAATTTAATATTGAGTGTCATTCTTGACTTGTGTTGGCTGTGCTATTTAATCATTTAAAGGTAAGTGGTACTTCTAGAAGTTTTATGTTGAGATGTTTTTAAATGTGTAACATGGTTGAGCACAGACCAAGCTGTAGGTAATAACCAAAGAAAACAAAGAAACAAAATAAATAATAAAAGCAAACTTTATTAATAATTGTATAAAACTATACGATCAGGCTTAATCTCAATATCATAGAATGAAAATGTAAATAATATTAAAATAAATTAATGTCATAAGTAAATAATGTATGAAGAAAATAGAGTAATAATTTGCAAAAGGGAACCAACATAACATGTGGTGCCGTTCACCTTTTTGGTTCTGCCTGAGTTGTCTGTCCACTGTATAAAATATTTAATAATGGGCTGTCCACCATAATAATATTTTTTAAAGGTAGTTGAAAATGTTTTATTTGGATGTTATTATATGTTTCATATGTTTACTATGGGGAAGGGCACAAATTAATTAAATAATTTCATTAATTTAGTTTGTTTTAAAAATAATATTGTAGTTTTTTTTTGAAAAGTTGGAAAGATTTAGGAGTTTTTTTTTCTTCTCTTCATTAAGCTTTGTTAGTTGAATTTTTTTTTCTTTTCACTCCTGTGTAAGCTAATCATAGCTTGTTGTTTTAAAGATATTTTTTTTTGTTTTGAAAATTTTTTTTTTTAAAGTAAACTTTGGAGTTTGACTCATGTAATTTTGGAATTTGAGTAGGATTTTTTTTTGACTTTGAGAGATTTTTTTTTCACCTTTAGGGATCTTTTGGCTATTTAGTTTTGTAAGTGTGTGGTAGAGAAGTGGTTGTTTGTTGTGGGGATTCTGGGAGATTCAGGTTCAAAGGAGGCCTTGCTTTGCTAAACCATTCCTTCTCAACTTTTTAAGTGGGTAAAAATTTTTTTTCTCAGTCTGCCCAGAATGGCTACTTCAGTGCTTTGATGCCACACAGTTTTCAGGTGTTCACTGGGGAATGCACCTTTTTCCCTCGGGAATTAAATCACTTGCCCATGATGTTTTTGTGTATTGTGTTTTTTTTTTGGGAAGGGATTCACGACCCCTTGCCCACTGTCAGATTTTTTTTGAGAGAGAGAAAATGTTGCAACAGTTTTTATGAGAATTGAGATAGATAGTTATTGGAAATAAGGCTAAGAATAGCGAAAAATGTATGTGTATTAGTAGTTGTGTTTTAAGTGTATTGAATTTAATGTGTGTTTAAAAGTAGATAAATATGCCAAAGATCTGTGTTAGTCTTAAATGTTGGGAATTTTTTTTTTCTCTTTTGGAATATAGTTTGGACTTGAGTTTCAGTTCAAATTTTGGTTTTAAAATTTATTAAAGGGGGAGAACAGTGATCAAAAGTTTTCTTTTGTTTTTGTCTTGAATAATTAGTCACAACTCTTGGCTTTGGGTGAAGTTAAAGGTACGGCTAATGGGTTAGTTTCATGGTCACCCGGAGGAATTTTGAGGTCTGGGAAGCCTTGTTTTCATTGAAATTCTTCTTCACAGAAATGTGTTTGAAAAAAAAAAAAATTTTTTTTTTTCAGTAGGCCATGTTAACTGTCACTTTGGTGCTTTGAAGCCGCCTTTAAGGTGCTCAGCTGGGGAATGCACCTTTCCTTTCTAGGAGAATTACTTGCCCGCTAAAAATTGTTTTTTTTTCTTGTGTCATTGATCCTTCAGCCAAGCGATCGACTTTGGGTAGTGTAAAATTTTTTTGTTAAATTGTGCAAGTTCAGTCTCATAATGTTTGTTTTGGGGGAGAATAGAGATTGTTCTTTGAGAAATATTCCTTGAGAAAATTTTTTAATTCGAGTTAGTTTTGTGAATTTTTTTTTTATTTTATTTAAAAGTGTTTTGGTTCTTAAAAGTTTGTTGCTGGGTGATTGTGTATTTCTTCGAATGTGGGAGAGGAGAATTTGGAATTGGGTTTTCAGTTGTTTAGTTGTTAATCTTGGAATTCCTCAAAATTTTATGTTTCGACCTTTGAATTCTTCGGCTGGTCCAAAGTCTTCATCAAAATTTATGTTTATATTGTAATGACAAGTAATTGGGAACTCTGTTTTGTTTTTCTTCTTTCCGACTGTTTGGGTGATGCACTCTACAAAAGCAGATTTTTTTTGTTTGGGAAAAATTTTTTTTTTGATTGAAATTTTTTTTTTCCTTGTTATGATTGGGAGTGTTAAGATTGAATTGATGGACTGGGAGGTTGAATTAAATTTTGCTTTTGTTTAAAAATTATGTTTTGGAAATTTTTTTTTATTTGCTAGAATGTGAATTCTCTGGGAGGTTGAGTTAAAACTTTGGTTTGCTTGAAATTTACATTTTTGGGATTTCCTTTTTGTTGAAGTTTGTAATTCAAATTTTAGACAGGGGTTTGATTTTCAAAATCTTACCATTTGTGGGAGTTCTTCGAATTTGTTGGATTTCTGGGGACCTTTGAGTTAGTGAAATTCTAGTGGAAGTACACTTGTTGATGAAAGTCACTGCTGTGGAGATGTTTTTTTTTTGGGAGAATTTCTCGTTCGACAGGATTTGCTTTAGGAAATTTAATGGGATGTTCAGGGTTGTGTGCTACATTGGGCCTACAATAGTTTTTTTTGAGGGATTTCGATTGTTCGACTCCTTCGACTTCAAGTTAATTTCTTCTTTTACCCGTCTTGGAAGTACATAGCTCTGGCAGTCCTGTTTGCAAAATTTTTATTTCACATTATTTCTATTCTAAATTTGTATTCAACTTTTTTCATTGTGAAAATTTTGAAATTGTCGACTATTCATTAAATTTCAGTTTTAGAGGGAGTACAGACGTGTACTCTCGCCTGTTGGAAACACTTGATTTTTTTTTGTGTTTTGTCATTGGGAATTTTGTTTATTGAGGAAGTCTGGCAGGTTTTGGTTCTGTATGACTTTTGCAAAATGGAGGGGTGTGGAACGATGGTTTGACAGACTTTTTAAGTGTTTTGAGATTTTCTTTCACCTGGGTGCAGTGCAGTTTAAATTCAAAATTTTTGTGAACATTTGCTTTTAAGTGGGTAGTGCAAGGCTAAGCTGAGGGTGGTGTAAGCATGAGGAAGCTAAACTCATGTTGTATATAGGGGAGGCGGACCCAAAAGCTAGGAATGCTTGGGGGCGCCATGAGAAAAGAGGATTTTTTTGGAGAAAAATCCCCCCGGCCAGGATCAGTGTATTTTTATGTCACATTGCCCAGGCTCTGCTGCACACTACTGGGGTTCTTTGGCTTTTGTTTTGATTGGGAGGGATTTGATTTTTTTTTGTTTTATGAGCAGTGTATTTTTCCCTTGTTGAGTTTCAAACTTTTTTTTATTAAATTTGGTGAGAATTCAGATATTTTTTTTTCTTTCGTCAGGGTTAGTTCGAGCTTTTGAAAATTTTAAAATTTGGAGTTGTAATGAATGTTTTCTTTTTGGAGGTTTTTCTCCTCTCTTAAAGGGGAGATACGAAATTTTTTTTTATGGAAGTCTAAGAAAAGTGTAAGTTTTAAATTTTATGGTCATGATCAGTGTGCCTTCCCTGTACGTAAAATATGTATTGTAAACATTTTTCAGATTTGTAATCCCAGGAGTTGCTACATGAAGCGAGTGTTCTCGTAGGTTTACAATTTCTCTGCCACCAGGATGGTGTTCTCTTTTGGTGATTTTCGGCTCTTTGTTGTGAAAAATTTTATTCTAAAAATTTTTTTCCGGTGGTCGAGAGGAATTATGTTATGCCGAGATTTGACAGTTCTAAATTTAATTATTAGTTCAAAATTTTGTAATAGCTTAAAATTCATTAATTTTCCCCTTTCCCTTCAAAATTCTAAATTTATTTGTTGTTTTGGAATATTTCGGTGATTTATTTCCCCTTTAACGTAATTTGTTATCTTTTTAATGTTTTTATTATTCAAAATTGTGCGCAATGTGCCTTTAAACGTTAAATAATCTTTTGTTAATCCTCATAATCTTCGTTTTCAGCTGTTAACTTCATTTCAGTTCATTCACTAGTCTGCATAAAAAAGGCACTTTTTAAGACGAAATTTGACTTTCCCTCGCTTATCAGTAAACACCTGCAGAGGGGTGCCGGTAGGGTTGCCTCGCGGCGTCCGGTGACCATGCGTCACCACGGCTCGTGGTTGCCGCCTTGGCGGAAGTTATCCTTTTAATGGTTCTTGGCATAACAGCGTTTTTATTTCCGCAGTGTATGCATGAGCGCTCGGCGCGAAGCGCAGAGTTTCGCTCGCCAAGTTTGGCGTCTCCTGGGAAGGCAAGCGTGTTGCCGGGTTATTCGATTGCTGAGCGGCTTGCGAAGGAGGTGTAATTTTGGCTGCTGAGAGATCCGCGGAACGGGGCCCCAATGCAAGGGCGCCCGTATCCCGCGGATGACCAATGATTTTTCAGTATATCATCATGCATTGAATCTGCATTTTTTTTCAAAAGGGTTGTGTGCAACAGTACGTGCTCAGCGGACTGTTTATGCTTCATGTTGTACAAAGATCATCGACATCATCCTGCGGGTTTTCATAGCCGTGCTTTCCCATCAGCATGGCAAATTTGTGTCCCTAAGTGCGTGATCAACAACGGTGCAGTGTCCAACATCATCCAAGAGTGTCAGTCCAAGCCTGTTTCTATGATCCTTCTACAGGTGTCCTTGTGTCTTCAAATGAAATCTTAAGTTTTCCCGGATTTGTCCGGTCATCCCTTCAATGCCGTTTCCACAAAAATAGCGTCCTTGTGTCTTCAAATGAAATCTAAGTTTTCCCGGATTTGTCCGGTCATCCTTTCAATGCCGTTTCCTCAAAAATAGTGTTCTTGTGTCTTCAAATGAAATTTAAGGGTTCCCGGATTTGTCCGGCCATCCCTTCAACAATTGCACCAAATGCCGTTAATTTTGATATGTACGAGTTGTGTTTGTTTCATTTATTTAGAGAGTTAATATTAAACATTTTGAGTTTTTAACATTTTTGGGGGTGGACAGCCAGCTTCAGGCAGACCAAACTCTGGTCTTCAGACCAGAGTGGATTCTGTTTCCTGGGTCATTTAAATTGAATTGTCAGATAATGCAATGTACTAAATTTAATGGATCTTAATATTAGTTAATGTAAGGAACGACTTACTGCTATACATTCGACATAAATAATAATGAAATCAAAGAGTTCAGATTGTTTAAATTCTTAAGTGTTGTTAATAAAAGTTAATTTTTAAATTTAACAATTAGTGTTTGTGATTCTTTAGTTATTGTTGGCTGTGCTATTTATTTAGTTAAAGGTAAGTGGAATTATTAGAAGTTTTTTATGATGTTAAGTGTTTTTAAAAGGTTTACATAGTTGAGCACAGACCAAGCTGTAAGTAAAGAAACAAAATAAATAATATTAAAAGTAAACTTTATTGATTGATTTGAAAATACTATACGATCAGGAATAAATAAATTAAGGTAAATATAAATAGTAAATTATATAATTAAGTAATTAAAGAGGTTAATATATTGTAAGGGAAGTAAAAAGCTATACAACAGCAGTATCCTTTACCCCGTATCGAGGACATTTTTGCTGAACTGTCAGGAGGGGAGTTCTTTACTAAAATCGACTTATCTGAGGCATACCTTCAAATGTTAGTTGATGAGTAGGACCGACATCTATTGACGATCAATACTCACAAGGGTTTGTTCCGTTACAAGAGAATGAATTATGGCCTTAGCTCCGGCAGTGTGGCAGAGAGCCATTGAACAAGTTTTATCAGGTATCGCGGGGGTACACGTATTTTTAGACGATATTACCGTAACGGGGAGAAATGATCAAGAGCATTTTGAAAGGTTAGAATTAGTACTACAGAGACTAGAAGAATATGGTCTCAGAGTAAATAAGCGGAAAAGTGAATTTTTTAAGAAATCTGTGAATTATTGTGGTCATACAATTGATAAATTCGGCCTCCACAAAACACAAGAAAAAATCGATGCAATTACGAAGGTACCAGTTCCAAAAACTGTATCTGATTTGAAGAGTTTTTTGGGTTTAGTCAATTACTACGGAAAATTTATTCCCAACTTATCTACTCGTGTCGCTCCTTTCAATAAATTACTGCAGAAAGGTACTAAATTTTTGTGGACTGCAGAATGTGAAAAAGCTTTCAAGGCATTGAAACAAGAAATTGCTTCAGACCGAATTTTATGCCATTATGATCCTAAGTTACCTCTTGTATTACAAACTGATGCATCACCAGTTGGAATAGGAGCAGTTTTAAGTCACATTATGCCAGATGGTTCAGAAAAACCAGCAATGTTTGCATCAAGGTCATTGACTAAAACGGAACGTAATTATTCGCAGATAGACAAGGAAGCATTGAGTATCGTATGGGGAGTAAAGAAATTTTATCAATATTTATTTGGTCGACATTTTGATCTCGTAACCGATCATAAACCCCTAGTATCAATTTTCGCACCTAATCGTAGTTTACCATGTCTATCAGCAACACGAATGGTTCATTATGCACTTTTTCTCCAAGCATTCAGTTATACAATCAAGTATCGAAACACTAAGAATCATGGCAATGCCGATGCACTTTCATGGTTACCACTAGCAGTTGACAAGGACTGTGAGTACTTGACTGAAGCAGACGTAACAAATATTTCGCAAGTTGAATTAATGCCTGTTACAGCAACTGACATAGCTAGAGCTACTAAAACTGATAGGAAATTGTTCGAACTGTATGAAAGTTTAAAATCTGGAACTGAATTACCTGTGCCTTGGAAAGGTAGAGAATCTGAATTTTCATTGCAAAATGGTTGCATAATGTATGGTCATAGAGTATGCATTCCTGAAAAGTACCAGAATCAAGTTTTGGAAGAACTTCATGTTGGACATCCTGGAATTGTCAAAATGAAGGCCATAGCTAGAAGCTACTGCTATTGGCAAGGTATTGATGCCAGTATAGCCAATTTTGTTCAGAACTGTTCAGCTTGTATCGCAACGAGGAACGAACCAGCAAGGATAAATCGACATCCGTGGGAATGGCCAAATGGACCTTGGCAAAGGATACACGTTGACTACGCTGGTCCTTTTATGGGGAAAATGTTTTTTATAGTCTCTGATGCATATTCGAAGTGGATAGAAGTCATTCCGATGAAAAATACTACAGCTAGTTTTACAATTCATCATCTTCGTATTCTTTTTGCTCATTATGGAATTCCCTTAACTTTGGTTAGTGATAACGGCGCAAGTTTTACTAGTTACGAATTTCGACATTTTTTGAAACTGAATAATATTAAACATATAACTTCAGCACCGTACCATCCTGCTACGAACGGACAGGCAGAAAGAATAGTGCAGTTATTCAAATCTTCGTTGAAATCGAGTAGAGGTGATTCTGGAGATCTAAATGTGAAATTACAAAGATTTTTATTACAGTATAGAATAACTCCACATTTTCTCACGGGAGAAACTCCGAGTGCCTTGTTTTTGAAGAGATGTATTCGCACTAGGCTTGATCTTTTTAAACCAAATTTGAGAGACAAAGTTGTTCAGAAACAGAGTTCGAGACTTGACACAGAATCTATCTTGCGTGAGTTTCGGGAAGGGGAGAAAGTAGCCGTAGGTTGCTTTTGGTATACTATGTTTACAGGCTTTGTGCATGGCAATTTGCTTGCTTTTCCTATGCCACCATCTTGATTTGAATTTTATGGAGTATAGCTGGAGGTCTTTCCAATAAGGCACCCTCTTACACAAGGTTGCCTTTGGTATATTATATTTACAAGCTTTGTGCATGGCCATTTGCTTGCTTTTCCTATACTACCATCTTGACTTGAATTTTATGGAGTATAGCTGGAGGTCTTTCTAATGAGGCACCCTAAGAAGGAGGTTGCTTTTGGTATACTATGTTTACAAGCTTTGTGCATGGCCATTTGCTTGCTTTTCCTATACTACCATCTTGACTTGAATTTTATGGAGTATAGCTGGAGGTCTTTCTAATGAGGCACCCTAAGAATGAGGTTGCTTTTGGTATACTATGTTTACAAGCTTTGTGCATGGCAATTTGCTTGCTTTTCTTATGCTGCCATCTTGATTTGAATTTTATGGAGTATAGCTGGAAGTCTTTCCAATGAGGCACCCTCTTACACAAGGTTGCTTTTGGTATACTATGTTTACAAGCTTTGTGCATGGTTATTTGCTTGCTTTTCCTATACTACTCTCTTGACTGGAATTTTATGGAGAATAACTGGAGTTTTTCTAATGAGGCACCCTCTTAAACAAGGTTGTATTTGGTATAGTATGTTTACAAGCTTTGTGCCTGGTCATTTGCTTGCTTTTCCTATACCACTATCTTGAGTTGAATTTTATGGAGTATAACTGGAGGTTTTTCCAATGAGGTACCCTCTTAAACGAGGTTGCCTTTGGTATACTATGTTTACAAGCTTTGTGCATGGCCATTTGCTTGCTTTTCCTATGCCACCATCTTGATTTGAATTTTATGGAGTATAGCTGGAGGTCTTTCCAATAAAGCACCCTCTTAAACAAGGTTGACTTTGGTATACTATGTTTACAAGCTTTGTGCCTGGTTATTTGCTTGCTTTTCCTATACCACTATCTTGACTTGAATTTTATGGAGTATAACTGGAGGTTTTTCCAGTGAGGCACCCTCTTAAACGAGGTTGCCTTTGGTATACTATGTTTACAAGCTTTGTGCATGGCCATTTGCTTGCTTTTCCTATGTTATGGAGGGATCCTCCTTTACTATTATTACTTATTATTTATTTAGACATAAGTTATTTATATTTATGTTAATTACATTTAATTTTTCTAAGTTATTATATTTATTTAATTATTTTTACAGTAGTTTGTGATCGTATAGTTTTAAACAATAAAGTTTACTTTTATAATTATTATTTATTTCTGTATTTACTTTATTTTTTTTTACCTACAGCTTGGTCTGTGCTAAACTATGTTACACTTTTAAAAACACTTCAACATCATATAACTTCTAAAAATTCCACTTACCTTTAAATAAATAAATAGCACAGCCAACAACAACTAAATCACAACACTAATTGTTAAATTAAAAATTAACTTTTATTGACAACAATTAAAAAATATCATCCTATTCATTATTACTTAAGTTGAATGTATAGTGTTAGTACATTGCATCATTTAAGATTACATCTATTAAAGTTAGAATTCGATTAAAGTAAAACAAATTAAAATAACCCAGGAAACAGAATCCACTCTGGTGTGAAGACCAGAGTTTGGTCTGCCTGGAGCTGGCTGTCCACCCCTACAAAAATGTTAAAACGCAAAATAACAAAAACAAACACAAATTGTGAATGATAAAATTTTCTACATGTATATTCAAACTCTCGAAAAGGAAACAAAACAAATTAAAAGGGTAAAAAATCCCAAGTTACATTAAGACCAAGGCTTCACATATCTCTTTGAAAAAACTTTAATTATCATTTTGATATTTTAACGTTTAAGATGCATTGCATATAATTTTGAATAATGAAAACAATTAAAAAGATAACAAATTACGTTAAAAGGGGAAATAAATCGCCGAAATATTCAAAAACAACAAATAAATTTTGAATTTGAAGGAGAAGGGGAAAATAATGAATTTTAAGCTATTACATAATTTTGAACTATTGATTAAATTTTGAACCAAAAATCTCGGCATAACACCTATGCTACCATCTTGATTTGAATTTTATGGAGTATAGCTGGAGGTCTTTCCAATGAGGCACCCTCCTACACAAGGTTGCCTTTGGTATACTATGTTTACAAGCTCTGTGCATGGTCATTTGCTTGCTTTTCCTATACTACCATCTTGACTTGAATTTTATGGAGTATAGCTGGAGGTCTTTCCAATAAAGCATCCTCTTAAACGAGGTTGACTTTGGTATACTATGTTTACAAGCTTTGTGCATGGTCATTTGCTTGCTTTTCCTATACTACCATCTTGACTTGAATTTTATGGAGTATAACTGGAGGTTTTTCCAATGAGGCACCCTCTTAAACAAGGTTGTCTTTGGTATACTATGTTTACAATCTTTGTGCATGGCCATTTGCTTGCTTTTCCTATGCCACCATCTTGATTTGAATTTTATGGAGTATAGCTGGAGGACTTTCCAATAAGGCACCCTCTTACACAAGGTTGCCTTTGGTATATTATATTTACAAGCTTTGGTCATGGCCATTTGCTTGCTTTTCCTGTACTACCATCTTGACTTGAATTTTATGGAGTATAGCTGGAGGTCTTTCTAATGAGGCACCCTAAGAATGAGGTTGCTTTTGGTATACTATGTTTACAAGATTTGTGCATGGCCATTTGCTTGCTTTTCCTATGCTGCCATCTTGATTTGAATTTTATGGAGTATAGCTGGAAGTCTTTCCAATGAGGCACCCTCTTACACAAGGTTGCTTTTGGTATACCATGTTTACAAGCTTTGTGCATGGCCATTTACTTGCTTTTCCTATACTACCATCTTGACTTGAATTTTATGGAGTATAGCTGGAGGTCTTTCTAATGAGGCACCCTAAGAATGAGGTTGCTTTTAGTATACTATGTTTACAAGCTTTGTGCATGGCTATTTGCTTGCTTTTCCTATACTACTATCTTGACTTGAATTTTATGGAGTATAACTGGAGTTTTTCCAATGAGGCACCTTCTTAAACAAGGTTGTCTTTGGTATAGTATGTTTACAAGCTTTGTGCCTGGTCATTTGCTTGCTTTTCCTATACCACTATCTTGACTTGAATTTTATGGAGTATAACTGGAGGTTTTTCCAATGAGGTACCCTCTTAAACGAGGTTGCCTTTGGTATACTATGTTTACAAGCTTTGTGCATGGCCATTTGCTTGCTTTTCCTATGTCACCATCTTGATTTGAATTTTATGGAGTATAGCTGGAGGTCTTTCCAATGAGGCACTCTTTTACACAAGGTTGCCTTTGGTATACTATGTTTACAAGCTTTGTGCATGGCCATTTACTTGCTTTTCCTATACTTAATACTACCATCTTGACTTGAATTTTATGGAGTATAGCTGGAGGTCTTTCCAATAAAGCACCCTCTTAAACAAGGTTGACTTTGGTATAATATGTTTACAAGCTTTGTGCCTGGTTATTTGCTTGCTTTTCCTATACCACTATCTTGACTTGAATTTTATGGAGTATAACTGGAGGTTTTTCCAATGAGGCACCCTCTTAAACGAGGTTGCCTTTGGTATACTATGTTTACAAGCTTTGTGCATGGCCATTTGCTTGCTTTTCCTATGCCACCATCTTGATTTGAATTTTATGGAATATAGCTGGAGGTCTTTCCAATGAGGCACCCTCTTAAAGGATGTTGCCTTTGGTATATTATGTTTACAAGATTTGTGCATGGCCATTTGCTTGTTTTCCTATGCCACCATCTTGATTTGAATTTTATGGAGTATAGCTGGAGGTCTTTCCAATAAGGCACCCTCTTACACAAGGTTGCCTTTGGTATATTATATTTACAAGCTTTGTGCATGGCCATTTGCTTGCTTTTCCTATACTACCATCTTGACTTGAATTTTATGGAGTATAGCTGGAGGTCTTTCTAATGAGGCACCCTAAGAATGAGGTTGCTTTTGGTATACTATGTTTACAAGCTTTGTGCATGGCCATTTGCTTGCTTTTCCTATGCTGCCATCTTGATTTGAATTTTCTGGAGTATAGCTGGAAGTCTTTCCAATGAGGCACCCTCTTACACAAGGTTGCTTTTGGTATACTATGTTTACAAGCTTTGTGCATGGCCATTTACTTGCTTTTCCTATACTACCATCTTGACTTGAATTTTATGGAGTATAGCTGGAGGTCTTTCCAATGAGGCACCCTAAGAATGAGGTTGCTTTTGGTATACTATGTTTGCAAGCTTTGTGCATGGCCATTTGCTTGCTTTTCCTATACTACTATCTTGACTTGAATTTTATGGAGTATAACTGGAGGTTTTTCCAATGAGGCACCCTCTTAAACAAGGTTGTCTTTGGTATACTATGTTTACAATCTTTGTGCATGGCCATTTGCTTGCTTTTCCTATGCCACCATCTTGATTTGAATTTTATGGAGTATAACTGCAGGTTTTTCCAATGAGGCACCCTCTTAAACAAGGTTGTCTTTGGTATACTATGTTTACAAGCTTTGTGCATGGTCATTTGCTTGCTTTTCCTATACTACCATCTTGACTTGAATTTTATGGAGTATAGCTGGAGGTTTTTCCAATAAAGCATCCTCTTAAACGAGGTTGACTTTGGTATACTATGTTTATAAGCTTTGTGCATGGCCATTTGCTTGCTTTACCTATACTACCATCTTGACTTGAATTTTATGGAGTATAACTGCAGGTTTTTCCAATGAGGCACCCTCTTAAACAAGGTTGTCTTTGGTATACTATGTTTACAAGCTTTGTGCATGGTCATTTGCTTGCTTTTCCTATACCACTATCTTGACTTGAATTTATGGAGTATAACTGCAGGTTTTTCCAATGAGGTACCCTCTTAAACGAGGTTGCCTTTGGTATACTATGTTTATAAGCTTTGTGCATGGCCATTTGCTTGCTTTTCCTATACTACCATCTTGACTTAAATTTTATGGAGTATAGCTGGAGGTCTTTCCAATAAAGCATTCTCTTACACAAGGTTGCCTTTGGTATACTATGTTTACAAGCTTTGTGCATGGTCATTTGTTTGTTTTACTACTATCTTAACTTGAATTTTACGGAGTATAACTGGAGGTTTTTCCAATGAGGCACCCTCTTAAACAAGGTTGTCTTTGGTATACTATGTTTACAAGCTTTGTGCATGGTCATTTGCTTGCTTTCACTGCTTCTCCTGCCTCTTTTAGTTACTCTCTTTTTCACGTAATCACACACCACTTTTCACTTTAAGTAAAATCTAACAGGAGCTACGCGACAACAAAAGATGAATAACAAAGGATCGCGACAAGTGAATGACCGGATTTCACTCGTCCCTTTCTTTCGAGTTCCACTTATCCCACTCCACAAAAAACCTGGGGTAAGTGGAACCCACCAATTTCTCACTCACAATTAGTATAAAAGTGTTTCATAAAACTAAAAATAACAGTATTGTAAACAGAATAAGTATTTACCAGTAGAAACACCGATTTAATTCATTCGCATTTTTTGTTTTTTTGCTTACATTTTTTGTGCAGTGACTTCAATACTCGATGTTGAGCTCAAAATAGTGTCTCGCATAAACATGGCAAACTTATAATGTAGCAGTGGAAATATTAACTACTCTCACAGGCATTGGCTGCACCAGTGCCGTTTACATTGTTTCTTAGCAGAAGGTAGCCAGGATACTATATGGAGTGTAATTTTTGCCCAAGGTTTCAACTTATCCCATATTTCCACTTACCCCAATATACCTAATTTACAATACTTTGAATGGTCATTTTATAGATAGAATGCAAACAATCCTTTCTACATTTCTAAGAAGAAATCTAAAATTCGATCATTTTTACATAAAACCAGGGTTGTAGATTCTAGTAAGTAGGAGGGTTGTTGAGTGTTGAAACCCAGACCGTCCGACCTACCAGAAAGGTGTAAGATAACTGTTTGGACAGTCGGGAAGTGCCACCCAATTTAGACCGGAACCCAGTGGGGGAGGCATCCACAGGGACCGTACCCTCCTTCCCCTACCACCAACCTCTCGGAAGGACTTTCGGACCCACATGTTTAACGTGATCGTACTCCGCATGAACACGGTGGCAGTTTTGGCAGTGGCTGGGATCGAACCCGGGCCTACCGAGTGCAACTCCAGCACGCTAACCAATGGGCTACCGCGCCCAGTAAGTAGGAGGGTGGCAAAATTCTAGTATACAAAAAATAAAGCTTGTAACGAGTGAGCTGCCAGCTCGGTGACACTTGGGAAAAAGAAAATAATAAAAAAGAAGAAAAACAGGAGAGAGAGAGAGGGACTCACAACATCGGCTCGAGGCTGAAGCCCACCAGTTTTGTTGTTGAAGGAGTGTTGAAAACCCAGACCATCCGACTCATCCTGAGGACATGAGCAACAAATTTGACGGCCGGGAACCAGTTTTGTTGTTGAGACCCAGACCGTGCGACCTACCAGAAAGGTGTAAGGTAACTGTTTGAACGGCCGGGAAGTGCCACCCAATTTAGACCGGAACCCAGTGGGGGAGGCATCTACAGGGACCGTACCCTCCTTCCCCTACCACCAACCTCTCGGAAGGACTTACGGACCCACATGTTTTGTTGGAAATAATCAATACATCGCGATTCACGTTCCCGTGAACGGGCGTTTATGCAAATTTAATATGAACGACTCTTCCCGTTCACCGGCGTGAACCGTGACGTTTTTCAACATGAGGTTTCATGCAAATCAGTTCTCAATGCGTACGCATCTGATTTGCATATCCGGGGGCGTTTCCGGAACTGTCCATTCTCGGATATATAGGGCAGAGGTTTCTTGAAGCAAGCAGATCGATCGAGTGTTCGATAGATCAGATCCAGACGTCTTGAGACGATCGAGATAGACACTGATGGTCTGATGCAGGCAGACAGAAATGTTTTTGACAGAAGTACTGCGGAATATCGTTTGACGACGGTTAATAGTCAAAACGGATGCAGATGTGGTCAGTTTGGACCAGCATGTATTGAACGTTAATTTTACTTACAAACGTTCGGAAGCCGCTTTAAATATTTTCCTGATGTTCTATCCTTTGGTTTCCCTTTGTCGCAAGTGATAGAGGTAGTATAGTAACTTACTACTAAATGCTTCAAGGAATCTCTGTCTAGTCATTTACAACTACAAACCTTTTTGTACATAGTATATTTTGATGTTTTACGGCATGGAAAATTACCAGGTACGTGTAATATGCCGAGTTGTGTTTTTCACCAAATAAAGTGAACGAAGTTTTCCTTTAAAACTGGACTTGTGTACTTTCATGACCCAGCCAACACTTATTGACTCTGACAGTGCGTGCTTTGCTATCTTCAAATTTTTTAAATTTCGTCAATATCTGACAGACGGTTATGGGCCTGTTTAACGCCCAATAGAGTCATAAGTGTAAGTATTTTTAAAGAAATCGTTCCAGTGTTCAGATGGGGGCCGCACCTGGCACCATTTTGAAGTTCGTGTGAATAACGAAACGCAACAGTGTAAACGTAAACATTGTACAAAAGAACTTTTACTTCTGCTTCTTCAAAACTACGAGTGGCCATGGAGGCAAGTAGAACGGAGTTGCTGACGCGGGACAACTACGTCACCTGGTGTACCGACATCTCCTTCGTCCTCAAGGGAGAAGGATGTTTCGGACATGTAGATGGAAGTGTTAAGCCTTTAGAAGAAGATGCCAGTCGTCGCGACTACGATGATTTTTATCGCCGGAAAGACCGAGCATTAGCCATCATCTATCAAAGTTTATCCTCGGAATACAAGGAGTTGATAAACGTCACCGACGAACCTAGTCAAGTATGGAATACCTTGAAAGAACATTTTCAAGCGCCTTCCAGAGCCAACCTGGTTAGATTACTAGACGAATTCTTCGACATCCGGCCGGAGCCAGACGAGCCTGTTGACATTTTTTGCTCAAGACTGCGGAAGGCCGTGACGAGGCTTAAAGACGCAAAACACCCCATTGAAGACCTATATGTTGCACTCCAAGCAATAAGATATCTTCCGGAAGAATTCCGAGGTATCGTTCAACTTATATACCGATGGAATGACTCGGACTTCAAGCTCAGCAAAATACAAGCAGAGCTAGCAGCGGAGGAGAGCCGGCTTAGGCAGCAACCGAGCGACTTTTCCAAAACTGTGAGTTTAAATTCTGCATATCTTACTTCTAAGAAATGTGTAAATAGTGTAAAAGTGTCTAAATTTAAATTTTCAAATGTATCTCATAAAGTGTCTAATGTAAATACTTCTAGTAATATTGTAAATAGTTCTAAAAGTAAAAATAAGTGTTTTAAGTGTAACAAACTAGGTCATACTAAATTTAATTGTCCTAGAAATAATGGATCTAGCATTGTGGAATTTCTTGGGTCTCCACAGATTGAGGCCAATACTGTAATCGATCCTAGCGATAGACTCAGCTGGGTAGTAGACACTGCTGCTACGCGGCATTTCTGTAATAACATTAAGTTATTTTCAAAATTTAATGAGTGCAAAGGCACTTCAATGTCGCTAGCAGTAGGGGATGTCGAAAGTCCAGTTGAGGCTATCGGGACGGTGGAAATGTATGTCCAATTTAAGGATAAGCAAAGTATTATCAAATTGGAAAATGTTATGTATTCTCCTAAACTTAGGAGAAATTTATTAGCTGCATCTGTTCTTGAGGAATAAAATTTTAGTTTTAATGGAGCTAATGGGGTTCTATGGTTTTTTACACCTAAAGGGGAGAAATTCTTTTATGCAAAAAGAAAGGATGGGTTGTATTTTTTAAAACCTAAGTATAGTACCCAGGAACAACATAACTTAGAAACCCGTCAATCTAAAGATAGGGATCGAGATGGAGACAAGAAACACAAAAAGGATAAGAAATCCAAGGATAGGGATCCTAGTGCTTCCAGAAAAACACCTAAAGTAAGAATAGCACCTAATCTTAAAGAAACTAAATTTAAATCTGACAAAACAAAAACTAAGCAGAATAAAAATGTGAATAGTTCAATATCTAAGCCTAGCAGTTCAGTAACTGAACTTAATAGTACAAACTGTCTTTGGCATAAACGATATTGCCACATAAACGCTGAATATCTCCTCCAAACCAGCAAAGTTTCTGCTGTAAACGGACTTCCTAGGCTTAAATATAAAAAGTTAAATTGTAAATCGTGTAAATTGGCTAAGTCTAGGAGAGTATCGTATAAACCCACCGGTAGGATAAGGTCCACTAAACCATTGCAATTGTTACACATGGATGTGTGTGGTCCCTTACCCACAGCCTCATATGGTGGGAACAAGTATGTCTTAACTATAACAGATGATTATAGTAGAAAAGTTTTTGTTTACCTCATGAAACAGAAGTCAGAAGTATTTTCACATTTTAAAGAGTTTCAGGCCAGAGAAGAAAGGCAGTTAGGTACTAAAATTCTATGTATCCGGACGGATAATGGAATGGAATTCTGCCATGATAAGTTCAAAAATTACCTGAAGGATATCGGTATTAAGGCTGAGAGGACTAACACATATACCCCACAGCAAAATGGAGTATCAGAGCGATTTAATTTAACCGCGTTTGACTGTGTTAGAGCCATGTTGAACGACAGCAAATTGCATGACAGATTCTGGGCGGAAGCAATATTGTGTTTTGCATACACTAAAAATCGAATATGTCACAAATTTAAGACAAAAACTCCACATGAACTCTACAGTGGTAGAAAACCTTCAGTCAAACATCTTAGAACCTTTGGTTGCAGAGCATATGTAGACAAACCCAGTCAGCTCAGAAAAAAGTTAGACATGAAAGCTACAGAAGGGGTGATGGTAGGCTATGCTACTAAAACTAAAGGATATAGGATATTTTTGTCAGGAGAGAAACGAACAATTGAGACCTGCAATGTGAGGTTTGATGAGGGTGATGTAGTGGAAGGCATCCTGGACCCAATTTGTCCCAGAAATATCTCCTTAGGGATATCAAGAGATAACCTTTCAGAATACTCCGACGGGGAATATCCGAGAGAGCAGTCTGATGGGGGGGCAGGAGAGAGTGATGACACTGGTGACGATTCGTCTGAATCCAGTGAGGAAACGGACTCTCCTGCTGACTCCAGTATGACTCCTTGCTCGGATATTGCTTGGCAGCGAAAGACGGTTCAAAGACCCGATGGGAGTAGAACCGATGTGTATTATTACGCTCAAGGAGATAATAAAAGGCTGAGGTCGCACAATGATGTTAAGAAATATTGTGAGAAAAGGAATATACAGTTTGATCAGCAACTGTTTAATTTTCGGGAAAATAAAGGTCTTAAAAGGGTCAGAGGCAGACCAGAAGCAAGCAATATTGAAATAAATATACCAAAAGGGTACAACGCTGCTATAAAATCTTCCCAGTCCGAAAAATGGTGTAAAGCCATGGATGAAGAAATGGCCGTAATGCAAGAGAGGGGTGTCTGGGAACTAGTTCCTGCATCCACCTCACTAAAGCATATAGGCAGTAGATGGGTCTACACCATTAAGAAAGACGAGAATGGGAAAATCAAGAGGTTTAAAGCTCGTTTGGTAGCCCAGGGGTATGGTCAGCAAAAGGGAGAATCATACGATGAAGTTTTTAGCCCTGTTGTTAACTTCAACTTAATTAGAGCATTCTTCTCAATTTTCGTATGCATGCTTGGCTGGATGCATTTCCAATTAGATATCAAATCTGCCTATCTCTATGCTAAATTGAGTCAAAAAGTATATATGAAACAGCCTCAAGGTTATGTCAATCAGGAACAGCCTGATTATGTTTGTTTGTTGAAGAAAGCCATTTACGGTCTTCATCAAAGTGGAAGAGAATGGTTTAATGAACTTGACACCAAATTAAAAGAATTAAATTTTTTAAAACTTCAATGGTGTAATTGTGCATATATTTACAATAGCAAAGTTCTTATGCTAGTCTATGTGGATAACATAATTCTCTTCTCAAAGTATCAAAGGGACATAGACCACATTGTTTCGTTACTTAGCATAGAATTTGATATCAAGGTATTAGGAAAAATTAGAAAACTGTTAGGCGTCGAATTTAAAGTGTGTGACAATAAATTTTTTATACATCAAAGTCAGTATATAGATAAAGTATGTCAAATGTTTCAACAGTATAAATATCCAGTTACTTCACTTCCCATTTCTAAAGGGAATATTCTAAGTAAAATAGATTGTCCAAAGACAAGTGAAGAAATAAAGCAAATGCAAAGTTTTCCTTACAGGAGCTTAATTGGGTGTTTGGCTTTTATATCTAGTAGGACTAGACCTGATATTGGTTACGCCATCAATATATTATCTCAATTTCAAGAAAACCCTGGAATTAAGCATTGGGATGCATTGTTAAGACTTTTAGGATATGTTGAAAAGACTAAAAACTATATGTTGAATTTATCTAACATTCAGGAGTTAAAATTGAATTGTTATTCAGATTCTGACTTTGCTGCAAACCGAGATGACCGTGTTTCACTTGGAGGCATGATACTCTTTATTGATAATGTACCTGTTTCTTGGCGTACCTTTAAACATAAGTGTGTCAGCTTGTCAACCATGGAAGCTGAGTATGTATCACTAACAGAAGCCGCTAAGGAAATGATATGGGTACAAAACATAATTGAAGAATGTCATTTACTTGGGTTAAATTTTAATAAAAGTAACAGTGTTATTTTTAGCGACAATCAAGCAGCCATTAATTTTTCTAACTCTCCAATTGAAAACAATAGAACTAAGCATATTGATGTTAGATATCATTTCCTAAGAAATTTAATAGTCAATGAATCTTTTAATGTTAAATTTGTAAATAGTAAAGATAACTTAGCAGATCACTTTACTAAACCAATGACTAAGGAAATAATACTTAAACTTTGTAATAAAATTTTTAAAAACTAAATCAAAACTTTTTGAGATTAAATGTTTAGTCCAAAGAAAATTTTAAATACTAAATTGAATTTACAACTTGGGAATTTTTTAAAGATGTCATATATATACATTATTGTTTATCTTAAACCTCATTGATATAAGATAGTATATCTTGACTATAAATTTTTGTGACATTGAATCTTTTTCACTTTACACCTTTGTATATACATCCATTTTCTATTACCCGCATAATGCTAAATAGTAGCTTATGTGTATAAAATTTTGTATTTTTCAACTTGGTAAAAAGTATGTGTTGAAAGTTTTGATAAAGGAATTTTATTATCTAATTACTTGCATCATGTATTTTTAAATATTTGGGATATCAATGCAGTCTAATAGTATTAATTATGTATACTTAAATTGTATTAATAGACTAAAATTTTTTTAAGCTTTTTGAATTATAGTGTTTATACTCAAATTTAAAGTAAACTTAAATTATATGCTTATACAAAATCTTAATCTTTTAAAGTTGACTTGTTTAATATGATAATGTGCTTATACTTAAATTTTGAATACTTATAATTAAATTTAAACTAAAATTTAAATTTTTGAATGCTGATACTTAAGCATTGAAGTTGTGTTGTATATAAATTTCTACTTGATGTGAAATGTTGTTGTTACAATATTGTCGACAATACTTAACTATTTTTCAGATGCTATAAGTACTTATGCATTTTATTTTAAATTTAATAATGATATAATACTTTAAATTTTTCCTTCATTATATGTTTGATAGGATACTGGGGGCCTTGGTGTTTATTGATATACCTTGGTTTCTCAGAGTAAGTTTTCTTTTGCATATGCATTGAGACTTAAGGATTTGCATGAGGGGGCCGATTGTTGGAAATAATCAATACATCGCGATTCACGTTCCCGTGAACGGGCGTTTATGCAAATTTAATATGAACGACTCTTCCCGTTCACCGGCGTGAACCGTGACGTTTTTCAACATGAGGTTTCATGCAAATCAGTTCTCAATGCGTACGCATCTGATTTGCATATCCGGGGGCGTTTCCGGAACTGTCCATTCTCGGATATATAGGGCAGAGGTTTCTTGAAGCAAGCAGATCGATCGAGTGTTCGATAGATCAGATCCAGACGTCTTGAGACGATCGAGATAGACACTGATGGTCTGATGCAGGCAGACAGAAATGTTTTTGACAGAAGCACTGCGGAATATCGTTTGACGACGGTTAATAGTCAAAACGGATGCAGATGTGGTCAGTTTGGACCAGCATGTATTGAACGTTAATTTTACTTACAAACGTTCGGAAGCCGCTTTAAATATTTTCCTGATGTTCTATCCTTTGGTTTCCCTTTGCCAAGTGATGGTGGCTGAAATACACGCAAGTGATAGAGGTAGTATAGTAACTTACTACCAAATGCTTCAAGGAATCTCTGTCTAGTCATTTACAACTAAAAATCTTTTGTACATAGTATATTTTTGATGTTTTACGGCATGGAAAATTACCAGGTACGTGTAATATGCCGAGTTGTGTTTTTCACCAAATAAAGTGAACGAAGTTTTCCTTTAAAACTGGACTTGTGTACTTTCATGACCCAGCCAACACTTATTGACTCTGACAGTGCGTGCTTTGCTATCTTCAAATTTTTTAAATTTCGTCAATATCTGACATGTTTAACGTGATTGTACTCCGCGTGAACACGGCGGCAGTTTTGGCAGTGCCTGGAATCGAACCCGGGCCTACCGAGTGCAACTCCAATGCGCTAACCAATGGGCTACCGCGCCCTACCAGTTTTGTTGTGTAAAACTTCTTAACTTTGTAATGTTTGTGTTGTATTTGTGAATAGTTTAATACTGTCATTAAACTTCAAAATGTGTACAAGTGTATCCGTGTCAATCCTGTACAACTAGCGGATATAGTCTGGCGCCCAACGTGGGGCTGGTGTTTGTGCGTTCTCAAAACGACGGACAAAAAGAACTCTTGGTTTAACCCCATACTGATGTGTTCGTGTGAATATGGTGTTGGAATATCCCTTCCATGCCAAGGATGTTAACAGATAAGTGTTCAACCTGTTTAAACTATTTTAAGTAGTTGTACTTCTGTTTTTGCCATCCGGCAATTGCAGTAGTGAAACCTATTGTTACAAAAACATTCTTTTGTAAAACGAAGTGCTTGTCGTTCTCGTCTGAGCATCGCTTTCATTTTCATTTGACTGGTGACGGAATGTCTGCGATCGGTCTAGTGGAATAATGGATGTGCTGCAACTGTTTTCATTTTCTTTCTTGCTTTTAGATCAGAATTATTTATTACGTTAAAAAAAAAAAGACTGTTCTGTGTTAATTTGAAGAATTTAGAGAGTTTACGATAGAAATGGCTTATCTTGGTAAGGGATGTAAGGAAGATCTAAGATTGCTTGTCCAAGAGTTGGGATTAGAGGGAGCAGACACTCTTAAGATGGTGGAGTTAAAAGATTTGATCACAAGTTCTGAAGGCTATGGTGAAGAGTTGACAAAATATATGTTGGACAATATTATTGAAAATCGAATAGCAAGGGAACAGGAAGTCAAATTGGAAAAGGAAAGAATGTTTGAATTGAACGTTTGAAGTTGCAACTTGAATCTCAGAGGGTCTCGCAATCCATAACCGCAACCCTGGTTTTGGAGACGGAGCAACCCAAGTGGACCATGAGGAGAATTCTCCCTAAATATGACTCTAAGGACGATGATATGGCATTATTTCTTAATTTATTTGAACGACAACTTAAGTTCTTAAAGATTCCAGAAGTGACTTGGGTCCCATATTTAATTGGATCTTTACCATCTGAGGTCGGACAACTTATGGCTAGAGAATCAGAGGAGGAATGTCAGGATTACAATAAAGTGAAGACAATTCTGTTGAAAAGATATAAGTGTACTGCCGATAAATACAGACAATTGTTTTCCCTGTATCGTAAGAGCCAAAACAGTACTTGGCGTGATTTTTATTTTGAATTGACCAGTTATCTTGACGACTAGCTTACTGAACTGAATGTCAAGACATTTGAACAATTAAAGGAACTCGTCCTGGCTGACCGAATGAAGAAACGAGTACTTCTGGAAACCAAAGACCATTTCCTTGATATTTGGCCAGAGCTAACCAACCCCTTCGATTTGGCAGAAAGGTTGGATACTTACGACTGTTTAAGGACTAATAAGAAGAAAAGTATGATTCTGCCGTTTCTGAGGAGAACTAATACAGTCATAGATGAGGTTACGAAACCTGTTATGCCTAAGAGGTGCTCTCAGGAAGGCAGAACCGATCGAACAGATGCTGGATCCAACCAGGAACGAGCAACGTTAACCTGTTATGGCTGTGGTAAAGCCGGATTTATAAAATCAAAATGCCCAACTTGTAACCCTCCCACGCGGGCAGCAGATTTTCTTCATCATTTTGAGAAGATCCAAATCCATAGTCCAGGGGTACTGGAGCGGGCTGCAGTCGTGAGTGTCACAATAAGTGGTATAACAGGTACAGCGTGCGCGGATAGTGGAGCCAGGCCCGGTTTAAGGCGTGGGCGGCGTGGGCAATTGCCCACAGCGGACGAATTAGGGGCGGCCATTTGGAAGTGAAATTACGTGTAGTAAGAATGACTTTTGTGGTCGTATTAAAAAAATATTTTGAAAATGAACCAATTTTGTGCCACTTTAATATAAATGAATTTACTTTTTTAGATAGTATTAAAATATAAAAAGGATAAAATCGTTTTTCTCCCATAATTATATCTTTTTCGAAGCAATGTACAGTTCTGCTTGAAAGTAGGTACGCTCAAACACTTGGGAGATTACCAGATTTTAAACAACTTGCAGCTGGGTGCAGCCTGCAATCCCTTAGGGGACTTTGCTTTCCCCAAATACTGGGAAAAACCCAAGGGCTGATTCTCAGAATTTTTTCCTGGTTTCAAATTCAAATTGCAAACACATGGATGCGGCCTCTATGATCGCACTTCTAAAAGGACGGGAGGGAGTAGATTAGTCCAGATGGTCATTCTTTTGGTCGTCTACCGTTTTAGCTGATTTAGGCATTGAGCCTAGCTGAAGACCATGTAGATAACAAACACAATGACTACAAGTAAAAAGCTACTTATTGTTCAAAGTGTTGTGTTATGCTGCCGTGCGAGATTCACAAATCCATCGACAAATATGGCTGTCTTTTAAGTTCTAACTATTCGGGTAACTTTTTCTTTCAATTATTTAAAATATTTTTGCAAAATTTCTTAATTGATTACATTTTTTGTTGATTTTTAATGTGTTACAACCAATAAAATTAATTTGGTACTGAATTTAGTCTTTGGTATTAGCCCCAGAATAATATTGATAAAAGAATAATTTTTCATGTTTTTATCCAAAATAATATGCCCCGTGGCTGTTCTATGAGGAATTTCAGAGGCAAATAACTAAGAAATGGTGTAAAATGATCTTAATTTTGTATTTTTTCCAGTTTCATTGCAAAATGAAAAAAAAAAAAATGGTACAAAATATTTTTGCGAAGTAAAATATTCCTTTTTGAATATCTGCATGAAAGAGCAAAAGTTGTTTATAAATTGTTAGAGCTGTTTCATAAATTAATAAATTTATTCTATAGACTCAATCTAGGAATTATATATATTCTTTTGCTCATGCATACAAATTTCTGTCTAGATATACGTTCAATAATCCGTAAATACTATTTTATTTTTTCATAATTACACTTTTAGTTATAATTTAATACACTTTTAAGTAAAATGTTAATTAAACAACCTTAAAATTTATAATATATAATATACATTTTGATATTGAGATTTTTTTAATTTCTACTCAAACAATTCATTTAATATCCCCATGTTCTAGTCAACATTCGATTTATTATTATTCTTATATAAAGTTGTATTGTATGATATGTAGTATTTTTTTGTCCATTTTTTATTTCAAAACCAAGAAAAAATGAAACATTGACGTTCCTCTTTTCCAACGAATGGAATTTATTTTTTGTTCTTAATACACCCTATTTTTATTACCCCACTCGAAAGTTCATATTTTTTAATTTCTAATCTTCTATTTCTTCTTTTTAATTTCTAATTATTGTATAGTACAAAGTGTAGAAGCTTAGGGAAATTTTAAAATTCAATTATAATTATTAGTAATAAAAGCATTATAAAGAGCTAAAATTACATCATAAAGATCAGTAATATTAATAAAAAGTTTGAAAACCTATAAGTTTACCAAGAGATGTTAATTTATTCTCTATTTCTTTACTGATATTTAGAATAAAGTATTTATTACTAGAATAACGTAAACTATCATTTAGTATGTTTTAAATGTTAGTAATTTGCTAGCAGTAGTATAATAAAAATTATGATCACTAGTGACAGTTTTAAATTTAATAGGATTTTTATGAAATTTAGGAATAAGCACAATATATGGAAATTTCAGAACTTTAGAATTAATATTTAAATCACTACATATTGATGATTTTCTGTTTGATACTAATTATAGAGTGTGATTCAAGTTTAAATAAACTATTATTCATTAAATAATCTAACAGAAGTTGTATATAGAATTTTTTACGGATAATAGCATTATTATTAGAGGCTTTATAAACATAAGTAATAACAAAATATTTTTGTAAATCTATAAGAGTTTTTTTTATATTATCAGTAGCATATATAGATCTAGACAATTTAACACTGCTAATAGTATTTTTAATAAAATTTAACAACGTAAATTTCCACATGTTAAATGCCTCTAATGGCAGAGCATATTTACAACCTAATTTATAAATATTTATTAAATGTCAAGATTAATTGACTTTAATACATTAGAAGAGTTGTTACAAGATTGTAACCTGAATTTAGTACCAAAGGACATAACAGTTCTTAAAGAATCGTCTTAACTATGCCTAAGTCTCCTGTAATAATATGACCCAATAGTGGATTAATATAATTAGCATAATTAACATCTTTGAAAATACAATCCTTATATATATATATATATGTGTGTGTGTGTGTGTGTGTGTGTATACTGCTGGACAATTGCTAAGGACGGATGATACTATCACCCATAGCAACCACAAAATGAAAGGAAGCAAATGTGGAAAATTAGAATAAGTGCGGGATACATAAGTGCGGGATACATTTTGATATTGTGATTTTTTTTATTTCTACTCAAACAATTCATTTAATATCCCTATGTTCTAGTCAACATTCGATTTATTATTATTCTTATATAAAGTTGTATTGTATGATATGTAGTATTTTTTTGTCCATTTTTTATTTCAAAACCAAGAAAAAATGAAACATTGACGTTCCTCTTTTCCAACGAATGGAATTTATTTTTTATTCTTAATACACCCTATTTTTATTACCCCACTCGAAAGTTCATATTTTTTAATTTCTAAACCCCCCCCCCCTGTCCTTTTTAAAATGAATTTGGAAGCATTTGGATATTTTCCTGTGTTTCTGTTGGGCCCATGTATCTCCAAATTCTTTTCAGATGTTTTCTTTTATTATTTTTTTCAAAATTACGAAAATAAATATTACGTGTTTTACCGCCTTGTTCTCTAATGATTGCAAATATGATTTTCCCCTCTCTCTTAGTTTTGTTATGCACTTTATCTTTCGGCAGAAAATTAGAATATTTTTAATTTTTACCCCCTCCACCTTTTTTCCTAATTGTTGTCCCCTTTTCTATTCTATATATTTTTCCTGCTTTTGAATTAGGTTTTGTATCTTCGAACATTTTTTTATATTTTTTCATTCACTTGTCACAAACTCAGGGGCATTTTAAACATTACATTTCAATCGTCTTCACTCCCCAGTGAATCTATAATAATGAAAAGAAGAATTTATCTGTGTGTTTGTCCACAATGCCGACCGATATCTATCTCATTGAATTTTTTCACACAGTCTCATCTCTTGGGCGCGGTAGCCCATTGGTTAGCGCGCTGGAGTTGCACTCGGTAGGCCCGGGTTCGATTCCAGCCACTGCCAAAACAGCCGTCGTGTTCATGCGGAGTACGATCACGTTAAACATGTGGGTCCGAAAGTTCTTCCGAGAGGTTGGTGGTAGGGGAAGGAGGGTACGGTCCCTGTGGATGCCTCCCCCACTGGGTTCCGGTCTAAATTGAGTGGCACTTCCCGACCATCCAAACAGTTACCTTACACCTTTCTGGTAGGTCGGACGGTCTGGGTTTCATCAACAACACAGTCTCATCTCCGGCCATCCATTTTGTTACTCCATGTTTTCGGACGAGTCGGTTGGCCTGGGCTTTCTACACAGTCTCATCTATACCTGAACTAATGCATCTCGAAGGCATTTTACCAAAATTTACATTCGATTTTTAACGAATTTTTAAATTCCAAAATCAGATAATCTCCAGCTACTGATATGACCTAGCAGCTTTATTCTCGATTTAACAGTTACAGAATCTCCAGCCATCGATATGATCTAACAGCTAATCATACGATTTAACAGCTACCTAACGATCTAATGCCACGTTAATCTCCTAGAGGTTATTTATCTTTCATTCATTTATATTTTGCATCACGGAGAGCGTTTATGTTTTTTTTCGCTTTGCGGATAGCGTACTGGTAATTTGACGTCGGTTTAGGATTTGAAGAAAATTGAGTAGTGTTATTTGTAAATGTAGTAACGGGGGTTTATTTGCATCCCAGTCAATACCGGGTAATTCGTTCCAGTGATGCAATAAAGCAAATGTTAAATTAGTCAAAGTGTAAAATTTTGTTGTAATTTGGATAGTATTCCATTATTATGTATATTTCCGTATGTATATTTCCACCTATTCTGTTCAAACCTCACCAATCATTAAACATCTTTAGAATCCCCCAAGTTCATTTGACTTTCTAATTTTTTTTTTTAAACAAAACAAAATATCTCGTGTTTGTGCACTAATATTTCACAAAAGAATAAGTAACCAGACTGATGTGCAACAATCGTGGCATTTCAAATATTACAGCTTTCTCACCCATTAGAAAACTTGATTTTTGAAGTATAGTTGTTATATTCTATGTTCCTTCTGTATGTTAATCAGATTTTAGAGGGGCTACAATGGACAGTCATAAACTGCTTCGAAATAGAATCCCAGATTTTTATCTGCGAAATCAAAAACCAACAAATTTAAATATTTTTGCATTTTAAATTTAATATTAAAGATTAGCTATTTAAATAAATTGCTGATAATATAACCGGCAAAATTCTGAATTGTCCTTTTATATTATGTCTTAGCTTCGTAGGGATTGAAATGCTTTTCCTTCATCTCTCCTCTTTCCTAATTTATTCATAAAATCATTTCTTTGATTTGCTTATAATGTTTTACTGCTAAGATATACAAATTATTCATAAGATTTATGCAATTAAAAATTCAAATTTTATTAAAAAATGGATGAGGGCAACTTTCATGACACTACATAATGAGTAAGTTACTTTTGATTCCTGATAAATTCAGAAAAATATAATCGGCGGTGACTGTAGTCCGATGGAACCGAAATTGCTTTGCGTGAATAATATTTTGTAAGATAAAACTCCAGTAAAGTTCGATAAGTTTATTCGATTATTTCAGACTCATTTGTTTCGTTTATAGGCTTTCAAAGCAATACAAATTACTAGCAATACAAATTAACTATTTGTAACTAGCTAGCGCTTTTAATTTTCACCCCGATTTCATCTGAAAACTCCGACCATAGACTCCACTTTTATATATTCGATTATTTTACTAACTTGATTTGCAGTATAAAAATTAAACTTACTGTAGAGATTTTACATTCGAGTTAATCTATAAACGTGTCTGGCGGCACATAAATACGTAATTGAATGCGTATATTTCCACCTATTCTGTTCAAACCTCACCAATCATTAAACATCTTTAGAATCCCCATATTCATTTGACTTCCTAATTTTTTTTAAACAAAGCAAAATATCTCGTGCTTGTGCACCAATATTTCACAAAAGAGTAAGTAACCAGACTGATCTGCAACAATCGTGGCATTTCAAATATTACAGCTTTCCCACCCATTGGAAAACTTGGTTTTTAAAGTATAGTGGTTATAATTTCGATATACTTCAAAAACCAAGAAAGTGACCTAAAATCCAATTATATACACTTGTAGGAATTTTAAAGAGCAATAAATTCATACTAATTGTTTATAGTTATTAATTGTTTATAGTTTTTAAGGTATAAGCATTACAAACTTGAAATACTTCAAATTTTCAAACTTCTTCCACTTGACAAGATGATTACTCGAAAACTATAAAAGCTTTTTTAAATATACATATAAATTTAGAAACTAAATTTCCTCATACATATTTTTTTATCACTTAATATAATTCTATCGATCTTTTATAATTTCGAAGATATTTCGAGTGAAAGTATGAAACATGGAAAAAAACTCATTTTTATGTTTCAAACTTTAAGCCACCCCTCCCCCAAAAAATAGAGTTCGATCCAAAATCCAAATATATATACTTGTAGGGCTTTTACAGAGCTACAAATTTATGCTTATTGTTCAAAGCTAGTTCTTTTAGTTTTTGAGATGTTACTAACTTGAAAAATGAAAAAATTTCAATCTTCTTCAATTTGACAAGACGATTACTCGAGAACTATAAGAGCTTTTCTTAATAATAAATATAGATTTTGATACTAAATTTCCTAGTACGTATTTTTGTCGTTTAATATTTATATCTTTATTTTATAGTTTAAAATGAAAACAAGAATAATAAAAACACTCGCTGGGACAGCGTTTTCTAGAAAAAATTTTTGAATATTAGAATATTGATATTATTATTATAAGTGTCCAAAAGGTTTACATTTTTCATAACACTTCGTTTTCCCTACACAGAAACCCCAAACATAGATGTTATTCCCGTAAATTTACATATAATATGATTGTTTATTTAATATTTTTGAATGCCGTTTTCTTCTTATGATTTAAAAGAAGTTTGAAAATTTGCGACCTTCCGAGTGTTCATTTCCCTTTAAAATCATAAATTTTGTTCACTTCACTCCATTTGTTATAGAAATTTTGTCTCTCTAGACTCCTATACACACCCATACATACATTACACTCACGCACAGACACCCATTTAAAAATAATTGATATGGGTTAAAGGATGTCCAAAACGTATATTAATCCATCGAAAATTCGAGTTTTCGACCCCAACATTATTTTCCAATACATCATTTGTGTGCAGAGAAATTACAAATAAAGTCCAAAATTCAGTTATGTATTATAAATTACTGCTGCATTATGCATGCATGTATGCATGTAGAAAGAAATGTAAGGCATTACATTTTCTAAACCGCTAATTAAAACTCTAAATTTAGATGAGAATAAAATTTGATAGTGTGAGATCAGAAATAGATCTCACACTTTGATGAGACAAGCTTATATGTGTAATTTATTGTGCACAAAACGGCAAACAATACTGTCAGTCTGGATGGCATCGAGTTTTACAACACGGGAACCTAAAAGGTCACAAAATCATAAATTTAGGGGCGCCAAGACAACGGAGGGGGGGGGGGGGCGAGCGGACCCTTACGAGGATGTGAATCATGCCATTGGATAAAGATTAACCAATGGAAAATGGGCTTGTTGCGTCACATTAAGAAGGAATTATTAAGGAAACATTAAGAAAATTTTTATTATATATTTGTATTTTATATTTATATATACGAAGGGCGGCCCCAAACTGTCTTGCCCACACACGAAAATATCCTTGAACCGGCCCTGAGTGGAGCGACACACTCTATTGCGGGTGAGACCCTGTACCATTTGCTGAAAGATGAAGGAGTTGAGTTTGAGAAAACATTTATTATGATGACGCTTGTTGATGGTGACCAAACTGAGAGGGGCGTTTTTACAATGTGTGTGACGGGTATATCTGAAGGGACGTTCTTTCCCAGTAACTCTTTTCGTGCTACCAGAAGCCAAAGGAAATCGTACCCTATTGGGAGCAGATTTTTTGAAGAAATCCGGAGTCGTGTTGAATCTTCAAAACCATACCTGGTTCTACAGTGATAACCCAAATGAATACTTTCCATTCGCTGAAAACCCTACTGTCCAGTCCTGTGACATTAAGGAAGGTACGATGGCAGCAAATTCTTGTCTACTCCTATCCAACAAAGGTGAATATGTAATGGAGGACCAATGCCCAAGACTCAATGCGTTGCTTACCCAGTGTGAAGACACCTTTAGTCCGGGGGGAAAGCCGATGCCGTATATGGAACATCGGATAGACATGGATGATTCTTCCCCAGTTTCCACTACTCCCTATAGGCTCTCTCCTGCTAGAAAGGAAATTCTGAGAGAACAGATCAACACACTTCTCAAATCGGGGGTAATCGAGGAATGTGACTCTCCGTATGCTGCCCCGGTGGTGTTAATACCAAAACAGAATGGGGATTTCCGCCTTTGCATCGATTACTGGAAACTGAATGCTGTAACTAAGCCTGATCCATATCCGCTACTGTGTATGGATGATCTTTTGCATAATGCTAAGCCGACAACCTACATGTCTATCATGGACTTAAAATCTGGTTACCATCAAGTCAGAATGTACCCTCCCGATAAGGACAAGACAGCCTTTGTTTGTCCATTTGGAGTGTTCTTATTTACGGTCATGCCCTTTGGTCTAAGGTCGGCCCCTGCAACCTTCCAAAGACTTATGGATCTTTTCCGAACGGATTGAAAGTCAACATCCTAACCTATCTCTGGATGACATTATTGTGATGTCCTCTACCTTCGAAGGACATTTGGAGGACCTTCGGTTCATTTTTGACCGGTTGCATAAATTTAGACTGCATGCCAATCGTGCAAAGTGCCACTTTGCTTGCCCAAAGGTTAAATACCTCAGCCACTACATAATGAGAGATGGAATCGAGGTAGACCCCGGGAAGATAGAAGCAGTTCTACAGATACCCTCTCCAAAAGGTGTAAAGCAAGTACAGAGTTTTCTCCAGACCTGTAGTTGGTATCGACGTTTCATTCCTCTGTTTGCTGAAACCTCCAGGCAGCTGAGCAACCTTACGAGGAAACGAACATCCTGGAAGTGGGGGCAAGATGAGCAAACAGCTTTTGAAACTCTGAAACAATGTTTGGTGTCACCACCTGTGTTGAAGCAGGTCGATGAGGCAAGGCCTTTTATTCTCAGGACTGGCGCTTCAAGTTATGTTCTGGGTGCAGTCCTTACTAAAGGGCAGGGTCCCGAGGAGCATCCATCGAGTATGCTAGTCAATTGCTGACTTCTGTGGAAAGAAACTACTCAACTACCGAGCGGGAAGCCTTCGCCGTGGTCTGGGTGCTAGGAAAATTCCGCGAATACATCGAAGGAGCTGAAATAACAGTGGTTTCCGATCATCAACCCTTAAAATGGCTGATGAGCCTGAAGTCGCCAACAGGACGACTGGCAAGGTGGTCCTTACAGATTCAATCGTATAATTTGAAGTCTGAGTATATTGCCGGTAGAACGAATGTTATTGCCGACATGCTATCCCGCCCTGCATGTACTACACACGAGGGGCCCAGCTGCGACATCAGTACTGTCACCATAGACTTACCGGCCTGGAAAGCGAGTGATATCCGGGATAAGCAGTTGAGAGATGATGACTTAAAGAAAATTATTGACTGTTTTGAAGGTGACCACAGAACTGAAAATTTCGCATATTGGACGAGCCATGGTTATCTTATGTCCTAAGGAATCCTGTATCATTACTCCCCAGATACTGAATCCGAAGAGGCCCAGTTAGTGGTTCCGATCCAAGAGCACAAAAGAGTCTTGCAGGAGTACCACGATACTCCGACCAGCGGACATTATGGTGCTGAGGGTACTTACTACAGGAATGCCTCCTGCTATTACTTTCCTGGAATAAGAAAATACATTGCGGACTACGTAAAGAACTGTGTTGATTGTAATAGATATAAGCCCAGTAACTAAAACCCTGCTGGACTTTTAAGGACACCCGTGTACTCCCAACGTTTAGAAACGCTTGCTCTAGACCTCTTCGGCCCCCTGCCGAAAACGCCGGATGGGAAGAAATGGATTTTCATACTGGAAGACATCTCTACTAAGTGGTTGGAGCTCTTTTCCCTCCAACACGCCACTGCAAAAGAATGTGCGGTAATTCTACTGGAAGAGGTGTTTTTGAGATATGGATTGCCTTGCTGGCTTATCAGCGACAATGGTACCCAATTTGTTAGCACTGTCCTTTAGCAAGTGTGTAATGTGCTCGGAATCAAACAAGTACTGACTCCTGTTTATTGGCCTTAGGCGAATCCTGTGGAATGGAAAAATAGAGATCTAAAACCAAGACTGGCCATCCTCGAGGGAAACGATCACACCTTGTGGTCCGAAAAATTTCCAGCTATACGTTTTGCCCTCAACACAAAAAGATGTGACACTACTACTCATACTGCAGCCTTCTTACAGTTCGGAAGAAAACTTAGGACTCTGGACGACGTTCAGCATGACATACGAACCGTGATCCATAATAACAACTTCGTTGCCCAAATTACGCCTATCTGCGAAGATTTGCAGATATGAGTGCCGAGATAAAGCATTTGGTAGAACAGAAACAGGATCGGAGGAAGAAATATGCTGATAAAGGTAAAAGAGGAGCTCTGTCGTATGCGCCTGGGGACGAAGTGTGGATAACCTCCCACCCGATAAGCAATAAAGCCAGCCAGAAAATCAGGAAGTTTGCACCTCGGTGAGATGGGCTCTTTGTCATACTAACTCAGCGTTCTCTAACGAGTTATGAAGTGGCCGATCCAAGTTCCCCAGATATACCAGTTGGGACTTACCACACCTCTGCCCTCTGACCTTGCTCCTTGCCTCTCGACATCGTAGCCATGCCAATCACACCCTTGCGTAGGAGGGGCTGATCCCGAAAGACTAAAATAAACCAGAACAGCCCTAGTTCCCTATCTACCACTTCTGGCTACTCGTCGAGTCGACTTCATGGCCAGGGGGGGGGGAGACTGTAACTAGTGATCTGCCATCACGGTGACACCTGGGAAAAAGAAAATTAAAAAAAAGAAGAAAAAAAGGAGAGAGAGAGAGGGACTCATGGCATCGGCTCGAGGCTGAAGCCCACCAGTTTTGTTGTTGTTATTGAGACCCAGACCGTCCGACCTACCAGAAAGGTGTAAGGTAACTGTTTGGACGGCCGGGAAGTGCCACCCAATTTAGACCGGAACCCAGTGGGGGAACCAGTTTTGTTGTGTAAAACTTCTTAACTTTGTAATGTTTGTGTTATATTTGTGAATAGTTTAATACTGTCATTAAACTTAAAAATGTATACAAGTGTATCCGTGTCAATCCTGTACAACTAGCGGATATAAGCTTTTAAAAGTGCCATAGAGAAGAAAATGAAAACGTCATATATAGAAAAAGGTCAATAATTAGTACCTCCAAAACATTCTTTGTTTAGCTTGCTTATTTATCTTTCAGCTGCAAAGCATATTAGTGACATACAAGTATTAGGAGGTGCTATGATTTCCAAAAGAGCCCTTTGTTTGATGGATGCCGAGGTAAATCGCTTACTGCTGTTGGGGAAAGATTGTGTGGCACCCCTCTCTTTTCAAGTTCCTAGGAAGGTGAGATTCTTGTGAAATGCTTTTTTCAGAAAAATCTAGTGACTTTCTTTCATTGTTTATCTTGTTTACAGAGACTCACATGGATGCGGATTTCAAATTATGAACAGTTTTATTCAAAAATAGTTTTTTTTATTGGCTATGATAATTGTGCTGTTTGAAATAATTTAAATAATTAAAATTTGACATTTCTAATTGGGATATAACTATAAATTCAAAGAGTCAATTTATAAAAAATATATTATTTTAAAGAGTGATGCTATTTAATGTGTCATCAAGCAATTTTAATATAGTATTAAAAAAATAAAAAAAAAAGTTTTAGATAACTTTTCAGATGAATGACTTGTACAGAGTATTTAAAAAAAATTTCACACCTAAATATTTTTTGAACTATTAGATATAGACCCATAATTCCAATGTGGTATTGGGAAATGCTTCAATGTCAGACTATGGCAATTTTGAGTGCTATACTAGTCTGACCATGTTAGTCTGACTTTTTATACTAAAACATGACTTGACATGTTTTAGTATAAAAAGTACAAAATTTAACTTTTTATATGGGACCCCTACAAAGGCGCTCCAATTATAAAACAATTTCTTACTGATTAAAAGATTTAAAGATTTCCACATTTACATGCCGATAATAGTATTTATTTATTTATGTGAGCAAAGTATTCCTGTTATTTTTATCTATTCATTGCTTATTTATACTTCCTTTAATTTTTTTACAAGCAATTAAAATGCACTATAGAATTGGGAATTTTTACAGACTTTAGATCTGTGAGAAAATCATATAATTGAACAGACAAAAATACTTAGAAATTTTATGAATTACTAAAGTGAATTTGCCAAATATAAATTTAGAAATGCAATTCCACCTAAAATGGCCGTGTTGTAACGAAGAAAGCTTATTATTTATTTTTGTTAATTTTTAAACTTTAATTTTAATAAAGTTTATTTATTTATTCAATGTTAGTTTAGGTTTATTTACTAAACTACTGAACATATAGTTTTAATCAATAAAGTTCTTTTTAATGTATTAATATTATCTTTTTGTTTCTTTTACTAATCCTGGCTTGTGCATGTTACTTCATTGTTTATCTTTAATAGTACACACCAACTATCAACTCCTCACTCTAAAATTTCCACTTACCTTTACGTACAAAATAAAAAAATGCACAGCCAATACACAAGAAAAAACAACCAAATTTCTACAACTAAACTTTTATTATGAAACAATTTATAAGTTCCAAAATTTTCACATTTAAACTTAAAAGCTTCTACACACCTTCCAATTCCCCGGCCAACGGCCGTACCGTGCTGAAAACACCGGTTCTCGTTAGATCACCGAAGTCAAGCAGCATCGGGCGCGGTTAGTACTTGGTGGGTGACCACCTCGGAACACCGCGTGCTATTGGCCATCTCGGGTGCGGTATCCCCGTGGTTTGCGCGCTAGATTTGCATGCTACCACAAATGCCGCCGTGTTCATGCGGAGTACGATCACGTTAAACATGTGGGTCCGTAAGTCCTTCTGAGAGGTTGGTGGTAGGGGAAGGAGGGTACGGTCCCTGTGGATGCCTCCCCCACTGGGTTCCGGTCTAAATTGGGTGGCACTTCCCGGCCGTCCATACAGTTACCTTACACCTTTCTGGTAGGTCGGACGGTCTGGGTCTCAACAACAACAACACCTTCCAATTCCCCGGCCATCCAAATGGTTGCTCGTGTCCTCTGGACGAGTTGGACGGTCTGGATCTTCAACACCTTCCAATTCATTAATATATAAATTTCGTATAATGCATATTTAAATTTAGTACATTACGCTACCCAAAAAGAAAACAACAATTAAAACCCAGAAAAACAATTTAAACCCAAATTAAAATAAACCCAGTTATCAGTTTAAATCCCAGGTTCAGATTTTACTCTGGTCTAAAGACCACAGTTTGGTCTGTCTGGCGCTGTCCACAAAAACGTTAAATGCTAACCAAAACATACTAAAACACAAATTGTAAATGATAAAATTACAAATGATCAAAATTCAAAATAATAAAAACAAACACCAAATAGTAAAAAAAATGCAAAATACTAATTTGCACATGTAGCTAAATATCATTCTTCAAGGCAAAAAAAACGAAGCTGCCTTTGTCAAAAATAAATTCACAATGCTGGCTCCTTTTAGAAGCCAGAAAGACCATTGTTAAATGTGCACTATGGATATGTGGGTTGGTGGAACAAGGATGGCAAAATATGTGATTAAAACATACTCTGCTGGTCAGATACAGTAATGCATCACTCTCGCTGATGTTACACACACATACTCTGTCCGGCCGTCCAACTAGTTACTCTAAGTCCTCTGGACGAGTCGGACGGTCTGGGTCTTCAACACACATACTCTGCTGGGCACACACACTGCCAATCAGATGCTGCAAGGACCCGACTTGCCGACAAAGGCCCGAAGTAATGATCGACGGCCACAGACATGTTTTAGCCACCCGGTACCTTGGTAGTCCCTCCTGACTTTATATTGCCGTCTGCAGAAGGCTTGATGCACAACCTCAGCAATCCAAAAACCAGGAGTGGCCCATTATCACCACTTTCAATTGAAGAACCCGAGCGGTATTGAGTTCACAGCAATGTAAACATTGCAATATAATAAAATATCTATATACACCACTCCAAAACACCTTTCTGGTGACTGCGGGCCCCGGGCGCTCAGTGTGAGTTCTGGGCACAGCCCTCAAAATTCTTTCAATCTCACTGCTCAGGATCGAATGCCTTGTCAACAAAATTTCTGCTTCCCAAGAGCCACCAATCTTGGCGAGTGAAAACTTGCGCCTCATACAGAGCACCTACGCACACCATGTGAATAAAATAAAAATAAGGACTCTTCACCAAAATCCGCGAGGTGCTGCCAACCGTGCGAAGTATGAAATTGCCGCCAAAACTTCGCTATCACGTAAGATAACTCTACAGAATGTCTAGCACCCCTCTACATCTGTTTTACATCTGGTTTCTACTGATAAGCCGAGAAATGGCCAAATTCAAGCTTAAAAAATCTGATGTGGGCAACACATGACTTTCCTTATATAATGCAATGAATTTACTACTTTAACAGTAAAAAAAATAGGTTTTTCTTATAGTAGATACTTATATTCTTTCCAAGATATTGAAATTTGGCGAGATTTTTGTTAATTTGACAACATTTCAAAAAGTCGCCAAGTTGGCGACATTCCGCCAAATTCGTCGCCAAAATCTCGCCAAGCTTTACTGACGGAGAAATAAGTTATTCTTATAGCAGATAAATGACTATTGGCGTTCAAATTCAAAAGTATTACTCGAAGTATCTTTTCTCATGAATGGAACGAGCTAGATCCACGTGAATGATGTCACCCAATTTATCGCATGGTATTACATATGAAAAGTAAATATGTTTCTCAATAGGAAATATATTTTTTTATTTTATATGACTTTTTGATAATTTTTTTGAAAAATGTGCAATATCTCGAACGGTTCATGTTAGCGTTCTAAAATTTATGTTAATCGTTTTCTAATGAAAAATTACATGAGAAATCTCTATTTGCGTAACTTTATTAGCGGTTTTGACTTTTTGATGATTTTTTCAAAATTTCACTCGAAAATTTAAGGGGGGGAGGGATTCTGAGCATTCGATTTCCAGTGTTTTCGGATTGTGATTTTTGTACCAAATTACCAAATTTCATTCAAATCGGTACATTCGTTCGTCAGTTATCGTCTATACAGACTCACTGACACACACGCACACATACTTTCACACACATGCACAGACATCAAAAATGTTTGATTCGTGATCAGGGATGCTTGAAACGTGCTCTCCCGTCAAAAACTCGAATTCAGATTTTCGACCCCGTCACAATACTTTCCTTATACATTATGTATATAAGGAAAGTAAAAATGTACTTTTTCCATGATCCGGTAAATATAATCGTCACTCGAAAGTGAAGGCATAAGGCTGGAAAGGAAAATTACACGGACATAGGTGATTTAGCAAAGAACTTTATGGATACATTTAGCGTTTGTAGATGCATCGCATGCATAATTTAAAATGTAGGAATGCATGAAAGAGGCATAAGGCTGGAAAGTTAAATTACAGGGACATAGGTGATTTAGCGAAGGACTTTATGGATACATTTAGCGTTTGTAGATGCATCGTGTGCATAATTTAGAATGTAGGAATGCATGAAAGAGGCATATGGCTGGAAAGGAAAATTACAGGGACATAGGTGATTTAGCAAAGGACTTTATGAATACATTTAGCGTTTGTAGATGCATCGCATGCATAATTTAGAATGTAGGAATGCATGAAAGAGGCATAAAGCTGGAAAGGAAAATTACAGGGACATAGGTGATTTAGCAAAGGACTTTATGCATACATTTAGCGTTTGTAGATGCATCGCATGCATAATTTAGAATGTAGGAATGCATGAAAGAGGCATAAAGCTGGAAAGGAAAATTACAGGGACATAGGTGATTTAGTAAAGGACTTTATGCATACATTTAGCGTTTGTAGATGCATCGCATGCATAATTTAGAATGTAAGAATGCATGAAAGAGGCATAAGGCTGGAAAGGAAAATTACAGGGACATAGGTGATTTAGCAAAGGACTTTATGGATACATTTAGCGTTTGTAGATGCATCGCATGCATAATTTAGAATGTAGGAATGCATGAAAGAGGCATAAAACTGGAAAGGAAAATTACAGGGACATAGGTGATTTAGTAAAGGACTTTATGCATACATTCAGCATTTGTAGATGCATCGCATGCATAATTTAGAATGTAGGAATGCATGAAAGAGGCATATGGCTGTAAAGGAAAATTACAGGGACATAGGTGATTTAGCAAAGGACTTTATGGATACATTTAGCATTTGTAAATGCATCGCGTGCATAATTTAGAATGTAGGAATGCATGAAAAGGATAATAATTTAAAGTTAATTCGAGATAAATCGCCGAAATACACAATAACCATAAATTAGTTTAGAATTTTGAAGGGAAAGGGGAAAATTATGAATTTTGAACATTAATAATTTTAGAAAGCAAAAATCTCTGAATCTAAGCACAACAACCATTAGCAGGTTATCCCATACTGAATTTTCTCTTCCCATTGTTCATAAGGGGAAGAAAGCATGAGACCCGTTCAGATGGAGTGAAGAGTATTCATCCTGCTATGGGGCAGAAGTCACTTCTCTGAGTACCTTGAGTTTTGGAAAGGGTAGACATTATAAAACTGAAAAATGCTAGAATTTTTGTATGAAAGGATAGTTCATCTTAATACCGTACCTGATGAACAGGAATATGATTAAATCCATTCAAGGGTTCTAAAGATTTTTCCAACAAAGCACTTTCTTGCTTAAAATATCTTCTGTTTTAATTGTCATCCAAACTTTTAATGCTGTTTTTCAACACTTTACAACATAGTTGAAAAGTGTTTATGACTTTGGTCATTTGGTCTATCTGTCTGTCTATCTATCTATCTGTCTGTTCGCACGATAACTGCCATAAAAATGACTTTATCAAAATGAAATTTTAGTATGCTGTTGAGACGGTCTAGGAGACATATGGGAATGTAAATGAATTAGTTTTGCATTGAACCCGAGTTGAAAAAATGAAATACATTGAACCCTATGGGACCTCATTTTTCAAACATTTTTTAAACGAATTTAAAATTCACAAATTGCTTTGAAAGTTTTAGGAAATATTTAAATTATCTTTCAAAATATATAAAAAAAAATTCAGCAAAATAAATGCAGTAGTTTTTTAAATAAATTTAAAATAATAATGACATCCATATTATATGTAGCGATCACGTGACCCACTTCAAAATAAAATAGGACATCCATCTTGTTTTCTAAAGTAAAAATTGTAACTTCTAAAGTTCTTTTAAATTTAGATTCAGTGTTGCATCCGTCCTAAAATTACTTTTTTTTTTCTGTGCATCTATATTCTGCACCAACGCAATTGCTATATTTTTTAGTTTAAATGATCATCAACCTTTGATTATTTCTACAACAAAGCCTAATTTTAACATATGCAGAATGTAAACAAATCAAGCTATAAGATGAGTTGTATAAGAATTGCTGATTTTTTTAAACACAAAATTGCTTAACTCTGGAGTCTGGAATATAGGTGATATGAATGAAATATTCATTGATTTCACATAGAGAAACAGACAATTATAGCATTGCCTTTTTCGATGAAGTTTTAAGCATGGCATTAGAAAGTACTTTTACCTCCATGGTTTTAAGTTTCCAAGTAAAATAAATGATTGTAGTACTGTGATAATTTATGAGAATGTAGACCAGTGATTGTAAGAAGAGTTGTATACGAATTGCGGAATTTTTTCACACAAAATTATTTAACTCTGGAGTCTGGAATAAAAGTGTATGGATGAAATATTCACTGCTTTTACATAGAGAGCCAGGCGATTTATATTTTGATGACGTCATTTGAATAAAGTTTATTTTTTTATGAAGTCTTCAAGTAAAATAAATTATTGTAGTTCTGTGATCATTAAAAAAACAACACCGCTGAATGGATCGCATTTTAGAGATGCGATATATTCAGCGGATTGCATTTGAGTCGGAAAGTGTTTCATAATCAATATTTTATGCATGATTGATCTTTCTTGTTTTTTCTAGTCCTATAGAAATTTTCATGATGACTTGTTCCCAGACACATTTGCTCCAGAGCCTAGTTTAACATCCTCTCAGTGGCAAAATGGAGAAAATTCTAAGGTATGCATACAATCTATTATAGAATTATGAAAGTCTGCTGTATTGCTCCCAAACCACACACCCGACATCCACCGGACTGGGTATGCTACCCTTCTGGAAAAGGGTTTCATCCAAGAAGTTTTCAAATTCTATGCCGGATTAAACATTTTGTGATTTTTGTCTCAATACAATCCTGTTTAAATTTGAGTCGAATTGACAGTAAAGTGGCTTTAGTTTTTAGGAAATGTAACGTTTATGATTGCCATTAAAATATTCAGCAATACTCTAGTAACCCATTAATGCCCAATTCAATATTTTTAACATAAAGCATTTATGTTGGTCAATTTTACGTTGATCAATGAACATTATGGATTAAACCAAATTTTTCTAACTTCGTTTTATACCTTTGAGTTAGTTCTTTTTAAGTGGCATCAGATTTTTTATTTTTTTCGTTTAATAATTCTGAAGTAAATTTTACTACCAAATTTGTGGTAAAATTGGGACCACTTTTCAATAATTTAAATTTCCACAATATTTTGTTTACTATTTTGTTAAATGTATAGATACAAATTTTAAAAAGTTTCCTCACACTTTTAAGAAATTCAAATTTTGAAAATGTTTTATTTACATTTTAACACATTTTTTTAAAAAGAAAAGTAGCCTTTCAGGAATGGCCCCATTTTTCCTGGAATTGAAGCTGTTAGGAAGGTTTGTCCCATCCCAACTATAATATATACTTAAAAATACTTCGAAATTTCAATTTGATTGGAGAAAATAATGCTATGAATGGCTGTGAATTAATTTACTATTAAACTTTACATGACATTTAAATCTGCATCAAGACAATCAATTAACATATAAAATAAACATGTAATTAGAGAAATTATTATCTTCTACCATTTGGTAAACATGTTATGATAAAAGGATTAAAATAAGTTGAGTAGAAAGTTAGTACTGAGCTTAAATCCATAAATGCATTTTTTCCTTTTAATTAGAGATTTTGATGAACTTGTGATAGTTGGGAGTAATAGGATTTAATGGATAGTCCAAGAGTCTGATAAAATTTGTTTCTTTAGGTTTCAGAATTTATGGTTTGGGATTTTGGCTATTTGAGAGTTTTTAAAGCTGTTTGAATTCTTATATGAATTTTTTGGGGTGTGCACTTGTTCTTATTAAAAGTTAAAATCCCTGCTGCAGAGAATCCTATTTTCAGGAAAGTTTTGTTTTATGGATGTTTTAGTCAGGTATGGAGGTCTGGCATAGTTAAGTTCTATCCCACTAAGATACATATTTCTGTGTTCCATGCTTTGGGTTAGCATGGAACACAGCAGGCAAATCTCCCATGGACGCATTGTGTGGGATAATCTCTTAACATCATTGCACATACTCTATATTTTACATTCAGTGGTCTGGTTAGAAAATATTGGGTAGGCACAACGGTTTTGTGATGGAGTTTTCTACATTTTATTACTAAATCAAACATATTGCAAAAGGCATTTGGCAAAAGCGAGATTATGCTGTGCCCTTTTTGACATCAGCATATTGTGGAAATTAAATGAATAACTTACTTAATATTTAATGAGATTAGGCCGTGATCGTAAGCTGAAAAACTAAAAATTAAGACATTAAAATGACTTCACAAATAAAGAGATAAATTTTGAAATAGAAAAATAAATGTTTATTAAACTTAAAAAAAATGGAAAAAGGTACAGGCGATTACACCCAGGTTACAAAATATTGGAGAACAAAGTTTGGTAGCCATGAAATATGTAAAAAGGAATAAAGGAAGGCATTCGTATACAAAAAAAAATGTGTGTTACAAAAATAAAACCTAATTAAAATTAAGTCCACCTTTAAGAGGTGCAACATACAAAAAAGATCCCCCTTTAAGCGGTGAGGCACATAATAAAAGGTTTAACAAAAAAAACACAACAAACAAATGAACTAAAAGTAATTTCATCCAAAAAGGTGTGTATAAAAAATGTAGGGTGTATATAAAAAAAGTTATAATAGAAACTAGTTAAAACTTTGATTCCCTTTAAGAGGTGAGACATACAAAAAGTGTAACAAAAAAGACAAACAAATAAACTTATTGGAAAATCATCTCCCTTTAAGAGGTGAGATGTAAAATTGTCCAGGTGGCTCCGTAGCCTTCCATTGGGAAGAAAACTGCAAAGATGATTCGAGAAGAAAACTACGAAGACGAGTCGACATAAGTAGGTAATCACTTACCCCAGTACGTCACTTAAAAAAAATCATCGGGATCTACCCGTCACCTGGAAGTGCTGTGGGATCAACATGGAGAGTTCAGTTCGGTGGATCGTGGCTTAGCAGGACACGGTGGTCACACTGGCGGTGGCCAGAAGGCTGTCTACATTGGGCATGGTGGCGAGTCCTCTGTAAAATTTACATCAGCGGATCGTCAGCTTCGAAGAGTCGATGAGGGAAACTCCCCGGCTCAAACTTGGGCCTGATGGGCATCAGCGGATCATCAGCTTTGAAGACTCGATGAGGGAAACTCCCGGCTCAAACTCGGGCCTGATGGGCATTCCGCCTCGCGGCTCCTGCTGTATCAAAAAGGTGGATCTGGTGTGTTGTCTGGGCCAAGGAAAAGGGTGTGCGGGCTCAAGTCAGGCTTCACCACGAAATGCTGTTGTAGAGTTCATTTTCTCCGAAGAGGCTGGCGTGTTAACTGGCCCCCAAAAAGTGTATGGGCTCATAGTCAGGCTTCATCGTGAAAGACTGTTGTCGAGTTCATTTTTCTCCGAAGAGAACAAATTCTATTTCATCTAGGAAAGCGTGAGCCAATCTGGACTTCCAGAAAAAGACGAGAGCTACATCTCGGACTTAAAAAAAAGGGTAATTTTGGGCATCTTTCGTGGGATTCCCCCCATAAAGCAAAAAGGTTCGTAAAAAACCTCGACCTTCACCTTCTAGAACATCGTCCAGAGTGAGGAGCTCTCTCCCGCTTGGCACGAAGTTCCGAACCGGCAACCCCCTTTTGGCGGCACCAATCCGAATCTAACACGCCAAGAGTCCGCACGCTAGGCCTAAAAGGTTCTCCTCATGAAGCTAAGCACGCCAAAAGTATCTACCATACGCCACATGTGTTAAAGCGATCAGTAACTTAATACATTTGTTTACGACGCCGGGAAGCTTAAAAATGGTAGCATCAGGGCAGCCATTTTAAAAAAACGTGAAAATTTATAAAAAGGAACTTTGCCAAATTTATAAAAACCTTCCTAAAAAGCGTAAAAATATAAGTTTCGTGAATGAAAAATGATGTTTATGATTTGTTAACATATGCACTACTAATAATCTTTCATCATATACAATTATAAACATAAAACAAATAATTCTCCTTTTTCCTGAGTGTAATAAAGCAATACATTGTTCATGATGCTCTCTTTACATGGATTGTTTACAGATGTACAATGACTTCGTGATTACAATCTTTAATTGCTTTCAAAGCAATTTGCATGTTTGGGAGGGGGAAAATTCCAGTCTGGCCAAATATATATATTCAGATAAAGTGCACTTAAAATTATTATAAGGTCCTGTTATGCAGGTAAACAATTATTTAAATTAAAGTTCTACAGTTTATTCTCACCTTTTCAAGCTAGAATGACATTTATAATCTGAGCAATTTACTAGAGAACAAAATTTATGACTATTTACTTCTTAATTTGATTGCTCATCTTCAATTTCTTTTAAAGTAAACACAAGATTAAGTCAAAGTTCTTATTAAATAAAAAGTGATTAAGATTAAAAGTCCTTAAGATACAAATCATTAAGATATATATATGAATAGCAATTTACTTTTTAATTCAATTACCTTTAAATTAATGCTCACTTAAAATTATAGTACCAAGAGTACATGTATTAGGTTTGTAATATTATTAAGAGTTTAAATAGGATTAAATTAATTTATTTGCAGCAAAGCAAATTATTTCTGCTTTCTCAAAAATCCAGCATAACAATTATTCTTCAAGCTATTCAAGGTCAAAGAGCCCCCCCATCCCCTTAACATATAAATTCATTCTCTTATATTATGTTAATATTTTGGGTAGTAAATATAATTGAACCCTATTTCTATAAATTCCCATTCTTTGAATGTGTTGATATTTTTGCATGCCATTTCTTATCTGGGCAGGTTCAGAAAATGAGTTTGAATCCCGACAAACTGGTGTTGAAATCCAATCACTGTTTAGGAAGTGGTTCTGAGGAAAAGGACAACAAGGACTCCTCCAACAACAATTCTTTCATTAGAAACTCCAGGGAAGGCGATTTAGATCAGAGGACACAAACATCGGAAGAACTGTCAAAACCTGTGATACCTAAGAAAGTGAGCTATGATCTATATGTATAAAATAGTATTTACTGTGAATGCAGTTCAATATCACACTTTGAAATTTGGTAAGATTGTCTTATGTGAATAAACCTCATCCTTGTACATATTTAGATTTAAGGGTCCATGAGATCATAATGAAGTAAAATTGGCACAGTTTCTGCCTTTAAAGCTTTTTTTAATAGCATAGTTTAAATTGTTTTATATTCTATCACATTTATTGCAATGATAAAGTTTTCTTCCAATCTTTGAGAAATAACAAAAATATTAGATATTTAGCAAATGCACACTATTATTTTTTGACTTTGTTTAGCTTCATATTAAGAAGAGGAAGTAAATGAAACATTTAATGTGAAACAGTTTCATATGGTCTGAAATTTTGAAAATGGACGAGTATGGTAATAACTTTTAACTCCCTTCAAATAGATACATATTTGCATACTTTCTTATCAAACTACAAAATTTCAAATTGGAAAGATGACAGTTTACCCTAAAATCTTATCACACCTTTTCTTCTGGTTTATCAATTATTATTGCTCATCTTAGGAATTATGACAAATAAGTTTTAAAACTCAAGAGAGTCCTATATTCTGGAATTTTCTAGCTACAGCATTAATTTAAACTGTTTTCGACTGTAGCTATAGATAGATGCACATTTAAAAGCAGAGACAAATGAAAAACCAAAGACTGCATTGCATATACAAAAGGCCTAGCCATTCATTGGACTTTGGAGTTATTGCTGTTCATCAGCAATGATAATTCGACCAGATCATCCATGTTAAAACCTTTATATAAAGTGGAATGCAAGATTTTCAATTCAGGATAATGCGTATTTTGTCAGGCCTGTTTTCAGTGACACAACTGGAGATGTTAAAGCAGGTGTCAGAAAAACCATACGCTGATATGTGCTTTAAAATGCAAAGAATTTAGAAAGGAGGATATGTACAGTTCTAAAAATTATTTCCAGTTAAATTCCTGGCATTCACGTTAACTTCAGAATAAATGAACTATTAGGTGTCCATTTCTGGTAAATGGACATCAATAATCGTGATTGACTTTGAATGTAGTTCTTAGCATTTTTGTAGCTCAATTCAGGGCAAAATTTCTACTTCGACATATTCTGTTTATTGCTTTGAACATATTCAAATACCTACCATTTAATCCATGAATGAAGAGAAACTCTTCTAGAAAAATTTTAGAATTCCAGACATTATAAAGTCCACCTCATCCCCATACAATTATTTTCAATCAAGTCAGAACTATATGTACTTTAACTTACTGCATACAACAAAAGATAAATTGGAAGGAATACACACTATAAAAACAATATAGGAAGAAATATACTTATCAGTTTAATAAAAAACATTTTTGAAAATCAGAAAATATGGTTTATAACACTGTAGCCAATGATACTACATTTTGTGTGGTTTTATTTTTTTTTTCTTTGTGTTTTTATTTGATTTTTTGATGTGAGATAACTTTGACCAAAACAAAGTTATAAGTTTTTTATATTCTTTATTTTAAAAGTTTTGTATTGTTATGTTTTAAGTTAGTCTTTGGCACAGAAAGTCTACTACATACTGCTATGTGATATTAGAGACACACTGAGAGTTTTGGATTCCAATTACTATGTATTTATGCAAGAATTTTAAAATTCGACTTTGGATATTCCTATCACTTGGTAAATAAAACTGATTTTAGAAATAAAAGAAAAATATTTTTTTTCTAAACTCTAAAACATAGTCATAATATTAAAATGTCTATTATTTGACTAAAGTAAAATTTTTTGTTTTAATTTCTCATCAGGCAACACAAAATCAGATGTGTTGAAGACCACTGCTATGGTCAAACCTGCACAGTGGCCATATCTAACATTAACTGTGGCTACTAAACGGATTACCTGCTAAAAAAGTGACAACTAAAAATATGACTGCTAGTTGTGGGCACTTAAGTTAGTTTGCTTCAAAAGATTGGGAAGTAGCTAAAATGAAAAATACAGACTGTCTGACACAGGATGTATTATTAGTTGAAGTAGCTAAAATGAAAAATACAGACTGTCTGACACAGGATGTATTATTAGTTTGTGCCTCTGGCCAGATGTAATGGACACGAAGTGCTTGTATTAGGCTTTATTATACATATTAAATAAATAAATAGAGTCCAAGACAGAACAGCATAGGGAACAATTCTATCTCAAGCAAATTTCTATCTTACAGGCTTTCTACACCTCAGGGAGAATGTATAAAACCAGGAATTCTCAGATAATTTAAATTCAGCTCAAAATTTCAGAAAAAAATAATTTTTTTTCATTAAAAACCTGGAAAAAGCCTCTGTTTTATTATCTTGAAGGATTATTTGGAAGGATTGTTTTTCCTTATTGTATTTAAAAACAAAATTTTAGATTTTGAAATTTGAATGAATGTAATTTTCTTTTAACAGTTACCAATTTCTGAATTTGAACTTATTTCACTCAATTAAAGGGTGAAATGTTCTGATTCATTGTGAAATGTTCTGATTCATATTCTGAAAATTTGTAAAAATTCTTTTGAAAAACCTGGGGAACTAAAAAAAAAAAAAAAATTTACAAGTTTGAGTAGAAACCTTAAGATTTTATTGACAAAATTCTCACAAAAATTATATGAGAATTAAAATTTGTTTTATTCTGAATCTCTGTATTCATAAGTTTTTCAAAACCTTCTTTACAGATATTGTATATAAATTATTGATATGATTTTAGGACTCAAAAACCTCCATGGTTATGACTCCTTAACAAGTCGTTTCATGAATTAAGACTTTTTGACAGGTCCCTGCATAGTCCCTCCATAGACTTCCTAAGGTGTTATAAAATAATATCAAATGCATTCTATTCATTTTCAGCTGTTCTATAAATTAATAAAATCATACCTCAAATCATCAACACTTTAAAAATATAAAGACAACAAAAAATTAGCTATTATTAAAAGTCTAATTAAAATCTCCATCCACAACATACACAAAAATTCACAACCATAGCACTTTCAGGCATTATTATCCGTGGCAAAGTGAAAATAGTTCGAAAACATGAGCTTAAATACACAGGCCACAGCCGCAAGATTAAATTTGCATATAAATCATTGGTAAATCGGTAGAAAACCTCACACCTCATTTTTCTAAGTACAACATTGCGCCAAGTTGAAGCGTTTCTCAGTGCTTTGAAATTGACTCCTCCCAACTCGAGTGACGTATATTCCCGTGTTTTAAAATAGGCTCCTCCTACCAAAGTGATGTATTCTACAGTTTTATGAACTGGAATTTTGAATGTAAATGATAGTGAAATTTCATTTTAATAAAAGGAAATAATACTCATTAAAAGTGAATAATACTCATAAAAAGCTTACAAAATATGATTTTTGTGCATTATAAAAATATTACTTAATGGCAGAATAAAAAACTTTTAAAATTTTAGAAACCACATTGAAACACACGATACTTAAAAATATTTTTTTTATTTTAAATCAAAATAAAAAACGAACATAGAAAATTAAAAAAAAAAAAAAAAAAAAAAAAATACGAAAATTTAAAAAAACGATTGTACTTTAATGAAATACTTAGAAAAAAGATTATACTTTAACTAAATTTAAGAAAAAACAGAACTTAGAAAAAAGATTGTACTTTAACAAAATTCAAGAACAAACGATACTTAGAAAAAAGATTGGACTTTATTGAAATTCAAGAAAAAACCATACTTAAAAAAATGATTGCACTTTAACGAAATTTAAGAAAAAACAATACTTAGAAGAACCATTTTAAAAGCACAGAAAAATACAAAAAACAATTTCAAAACACTGGATGAATAAATAAAAGAACTAACCTTAAAGGAAGAACGCTTATATCCATATTTTCTCTTACATCCACACAAACACGTTTTCTTGAACATACATGTACATTCTACACCAGAACACGTTTCACACAATCCAATTAAATATACAAAAATATTCGCTCAAATCCATTTGCCTCTTACCAGATGTCATTTAGAAACTTTATCTGCAATACAAAAATATCTACTGATGGCAATTACAGCAATCTTTATGTACGTTAATTACGTGGAAAGAAACAAATATTTATTCGAAACAAGGTTCAATGAATTTGAACGAAAAAGATTTGATGAAATACACAGATTAAAATTGAAATACTATTCTGCGTGCTAATTAGACATCCAGAAAGTCATAGGCTACCAGATTGGTCAAGTAAGCTGAATGAAATTGTAACCCGGTGCATCGTGCCAACTTGGCGAAATTTTACACTTTGAAAAATAAGGTGTGGGCTATTCTATCGATCACCCAAATCATTTTACATTTAAAATCGATACATTTAAAAAACATAATTTAAATACAAAATGAAAAAAGGTCATAAATTGCAGTTTAACCAATAGTCATGTCATCAAAAGCAACAGAAAGAAGCTACTAAATATCCAGAGAGTATACAATGGTTTAACACACAGTAAGTAAACCATTGCATAATAACCTCCCTAATCTTTTGGATATTGTTAATGATTTTTCCCCGCTATTAATTTTACCATTGAACATGAGTCTTAATTTTTTTTTTTTTTTTTGTCTATTTGGGACTTTCTAGTTTCTCGTGACTCTCTTGGCTTTTGGCTTACTTTTTTCATGTTTTTCGTAAACCTACATTCTCTAATTCTTGTATTCCTGCTAACTCCTCTTGCCCAATTTCTTCTAGGAAAGCTTCCTTTATTGCTTATTTTAATTGTGCTTTTAACTTTGGTTCATCTATTTCGGCTTTAGTTACTGAAATTGAATTTATCTTTAACCTTGGCTGTGTAACCGCTTACTCTTTTGATTTTATTTATAACATCTTTTCCACTATTTGCTATCATTTTATTTATCCTAATACTAACCTTGCTCCTTTTTCTGAGCCTTTGCTGTATAAATCTAGAATTCCTTTTCATCCGGCGATTTTTCGTCCTCTGATTCATTTTTGTCATGAGTTTAAGCCTGCCCATTCTTCTGTTACTATAATATTTAATCATATTCATTCTGATAAACTTAAGAAATAACTTCATGTGTCAGGCCAGTGTGTACATTGTCCCCCTTTTATCTCCTGAAAATAATTTTAAATTGTACATTGGTAGTATAAAATATACTGTCAGTATTCTTTTAACTGAGCATGCTCGCAATGTCAAAAATTGAAAACTGTCTACGGCTCTTGCCCATTTTGTTATTAACGATCATTTTCATCCTATGTTCTATAAGACGTTTCTTTTAATTAGCTGTAATAACTACTGTAATATTTTACTTGATGAATTCCCTTTTCATTTATCTTTACCGTGATTCTATTTGCAATTTTGATCCCATTCAGACCTTCACTTATACTTGGCGTCTCGTTCTTGACTTGCTGCATGTTAAACCATTGTATGATTTTCTCGATATTTAGTAGCCACTTTTTGTTGCTTTTAACGAAATATCTATTAGTTACCCTGTAATTTATGACCTTTTTTCATTTTGTATTTTATAATTAAATTATGTTTTTTAAATGTATTGTATTTAAAATGTAAAATGATTTATATGCAAATTTTACCTCGCGGCCCATGTTTTCCAACTACTTTCACTTTATCACTGATGAAGGACATCATAATGCCTGAAAGTGCTATGCTTTTGAATTTTTGTGTATGTTGTGGATGGAGATTTTAATAAAGACTTTTAATAATAGCCAATTTTTGGTTGTCTTTATATTTTTGAAGTTCTATAAATTAGTTTACTCTGTATTTATTGTTTTTCAAAATGCGATACAGATTTATTTTCTTTTGAAGCCTGTTTTACCTGTGAAAACAGTTTGTCATTCAAATAATGTTGAACTGGAACCCACGAGAAACTTAAATGATGCTAAAGAGTCAACCAAGGAAGTGGCAAAAAACACAATCACACCCAATAGGAGAAAAGCGGCTCCATCATTTGGAAGTAAGATATATTGACCTGAATTTTTAGTGGTGTTAATTCTGCTCCCATTGCTTCACATGTATGCCTCTTCTTCTTAAAAAAAAAATTTTTTTTTAATTTTTACTACCATTCTGCCCTAAAAACTAATGTTTAGGAATTACTGGTATTAAAACTTTTATACGTAGACATCCAATTCATTATTTTTGGTTATAAATATTTAGATTTTGAAAAGTTATGCCATGTATCCTGTACTATAAAGTGAGCTTAATAAAAGATGTCTATCTCTCTTTTGTGTGTGTGTATGTGTCTGTTTGTAGCAGGAAATCTAAGCATTGTATAACTGGGAAATTTGGTATACAGGTACTTCAGGACCCGAATAGGTGCACTTTGGAATTATTTTTTTAATTTCAAATTAGTTTTTTTTATTTATATTATAGACTTAAATTTTCTTTACGACTTCTAAAATCTCAATAAAACGCATGTAGCTCGAATTGCATTCAAGGCACGATGGCAAGATCATAAATAAGTGTCTCGATCGCGAAACTGGGAATTCCAGACGGATGGTACTTCCTGTTTATTAGGGTGCATACAGATTTCTGCAGAATCATCTGTTTCATGAGCAACTGAATTTAGATCCATTGTGATTCTCATATGTTTTGTTTTTAATGAATGTGTGTGCAATTTGATTCATACAATTATTCGGATTGAAACCATTTTAAATTATGTTCAAATGTATTATTTAAGCAGCGTGTGCTTGTTTAATTATTTCTATGTAGTGGACGCTTATATAGAACTAGGGGAATGTGGGGTAATTCATGCTAGTTCTTGTATATTTGTTTGTAAAACTATAAAGCGAGTAATTCTTGTATGTTTGTTTATAAATTTTATCTTGAAAACGGACCTAAGAATTTTGCTAAAATGAGTTGAATCTACCATTATTGGGTATGCGAAAGCAATTTTGCGAGGCCTTGACTTGGGGGAAAACTCGCTCAGCCCCCACTCCTTTACCAAGTCTTTCAGCTGGTGTGTAATATACATTAACATGCGGTTTGGGGAAGCAGTGCTAAAAGTTGTGTTTTATAATGCTTTATTGGAAATTCTCCTTTAAATCACAACTTACACAACTCCCATGAGCATAAAGTAAATATATTTACCTTTTCTTACCATTATAATATCATCTTCAAGAAAATTTTTAAATTGTAGAATTGGATGGAAAAGGGCATTTTAAGGCTCTTAAACAATTTCAGAAAGATGTTTGTCTGTGTGTACATGGGGACAATGACCGTCTCAAATGGTAATGCGATAATTTTTGAATAAATTCATGCACTGCAACAAGATTTTATGTGTAGATACATTATGTGTGAATATCAGAACTAGCTAACATTGTTTGTAGTTTCCATGGCTAAAACTCGAATATGTGAAATTTAAGATTTTCAAGATTATTTCTTCATATATAAAAACAGGAGAATTCCTAGAGCTGTATATCTGGAGCATTACTTTCCATAGGAAGTAATGGTATGAGAATCTTAAAATTTTAATCATTTGAGTTCTACTCATATTGAATAAAAACTCTATCTAGTTTTAGTTCTTCACATGATTCTACATAAAAAATAAAATTTTAAAGTGATAGGAGCATTCTTTTTTGAGTTATGGTGTCCACATTTCACACATATTGCCATCTTTCCTAAAGTTCTTGAAATGGGTTCAGAAGATCTTAAATCGTCTTTATTTATCAAAATATCAAATTAAAAAATGTTCAAAAAAATTTTCTGTATACTCTAATGGAACCACCGTAATGGGAGGAGGCCAGAAAGATGCATTGCACAGGGATGCTTGAGAGGCTTAAGGGTCCTGATCGCATGAACAGTATATGTAAAAAGGCCAATAACTTTCAGAAAATAACCCCGCACATTTGCTGTGTAGGGACTCGAAAAATTCTGTTTCCGGTACTGTACAATAGTATGAGAAAGTAATAAGTATTTAGTACAATAGTATGAGAAAGTAATAAGTATTCAGTACAATAGTATGAGAAAGTAATAAGTATTCAGTACAATAGTATGAGAAAGTAATAAGTATTCAGTACAATAGTATGAGAAAGTAATAAGTATTCAGTACAATAGTATGAGAAAGTAATAAGTATTCAACTACAAATATATATACAATATAAATCAGCTACAAATACACAATATTTAGCTACAAAAATGAAACGAAGAAATTAATTAGCATACTTCTTTAAGTATTAAATGTACATGTGTAGAAAGCCCAGACCACACGACCAACCCATAGGCTAATGGTAGCTTTCTGTGTGGCCGGGAAATGTACATGTGTGAACATTTTGTATTTACTATAAAAAAAAAAAAAAAAAAAAAAAAAAAAAAAGCAGTGCTGGTTAAATACTGTTCTTTTTGTTTTGCTTCAATTTTGATACTTGATACATTTTTAATAAAAAAACCTACTCCTACAACATTTGATTTTCATTGCACGGACTTGCTTTTCTTCAAAATTCAGTGTGTGTGTGTGAAATAATGTTTTATTACTTGTGCATGGTCAGATTCCAATCTCACAGTACGGAGTAGCTCATATTAAGAGTGGAAGTACAAAATGCATGTTACTTACAACGGAACAGTTCAAAATTGGAAATGCTTATTTGACAGTGGTCCTCATTAAACACAATATAATAGTTGGAAGCGATTTCTGGTATTTACCAATTAACCCAATACAATTAGCAAACAATAGAGTGATCTGCAAAAGCCATGGAAAAACTCATCCTCAGAAAGCATAAAAAATAGATATAATTTTTGTAATAACCTGTTACGTTCATCGTAATTATGAATAAAGTCTTAAAGTGATGTAATTTAAACCAAATTTTCATGTGCATAAAGCTCATAATAAAATAGAAATACTAATTTAGCATAAAGCAGCAAAAAATTAGATATTGTGTAAACATCCTATCCATATCAAAATGTGTGATGCATTTGATATTTTTCTTTTTTTAGCTATGAAACATGAGCCATTTACTTGTCATAAATTAGCTGGTCAACTTTCTTTCAGTTTTCTGTATGAAAACTTGAAGGCTTAATGGTATTCTCTTACGGATATATTCTTTTTCCAGTAAGGGTGTCCAAATTCCGTCACTTGAATGGAACACTATTTCCAAAGGAGTACCAGATCACAGACTTAGCCTCCCTGACGAAGACAATGCCCGGTGAAAGCGATTGTTTCGATGCCAATGAGAAGAGAGTGGCTGTTGCTGTAGGTGCTGGAGGAAACTTTCTGGCAGTTTTAGAAGTAGGTATTTTTTAATACAATCATCAAACTATTTAACCCTCATTTCCAGTATAAAAATCCATATGTCTTCCTATACTAGTTTGAGTGCAAAGCAATTATGCAGGCAAGCCATTTCATATGGACAAAAGCACAATTATGTATATAGAGATTATTATGAGAATATACTAATTTATACATGAAAGTACTAATATATACATGTCTATAATATACAAAATTATATCTAAACTAGGTTTTTATGATGGAAATGCAAATTGTATCTAAACAACATGATAAGGTGACTGATTCCACTAAGAAAAACATTTCTTTTTAGCTGCTCAGTGATGTCACAAGAAGCGATAAATCCAAATAATGTCAACAGCTTTTAGTTTCTTCACAGGGATTTATTCGAAACCTAAACAGTAACAATATAAAGTATTCCATATCTCATGGCCTCAGCCCTGGCAGCAGCATAGCAACCGGGAATGTAGGATAGACAGTTAAGATCTTTGTCTTAACATGGATTTTGCAGTGGCAAAGCGTTATGGAAATAAAATTTCCATCATAAATGGCATTGATCTATATATTTTAGATTTCAAAAATGAATTAACATCTTCTCGAGCTACATTATTCCCGATTACAACCATACTTATGATCAATATGGTTTAGAAACATTCAGACTTAATACTTTATGAATAAATAAGTTGTTTTATATTAATAGAAAAGAACAAACTTACCTGTGTTATGCCAGGATTTATGACTCAACTTTAATTAATGGTTCAAAATTGAATAATAGCTCAAAATTCGTTCTTTTCCCCTTTCCCTTCAAAATGCTAAATTAATTTGTGGTTTTTGAATATTTCGGCGATTTATTCCCCTTTTAACATTAATTTGTTATCATTTTTATTATTTTCATTATTCAAAATTATGCGCAATGAGTCTTCAAACGTTAAATATCTTTCACTAATACTCCAGGTTTTCCTTTTGGTCTTGAATTTATTTCACTTCATTCACGAGTTTGAGGCAAAAAAACTCATTTTTAAGAGAAAAGTGGACTTCTTATCAGCTTTCCCTCTCACAGCTGCAAAATGGGTGCCAACATCCGGTTGGGTTGCTGTGCGTTTGACAGCGTAATTTTAATTTTCATGCCCGTCTCGCAGTTCTTGGCATAGCATCGTAATTATTCCGCGGTATATGCGTGAGCGTGAGGCGCAGGGTTTCACTCACCAAGTTTAGCGACTCTTGGGAGGCGAGCGTGTTGCTAAGGACATTCGACTCCGGACCGGCGTGGTAAGAAGGTCGAGAAAATTTGGAGGAGCGAGCCCGGGGCTCACGCTGAGCACCCGGGGTCGCCGAATAGGGGTTTGGGAGGTGATGGACAATTCTCACGTAAATTTAGTTCTTTGAGTCTACGAAGTGATCAGCAAAGATCTGGAAATGTGCTTCTAATAATGACATTGTAACTAACAAAGCCCAAGATGATACAGATACAGTTACCTTAGTCTTTGAACCTCCTAATCAAGAACAAAACTTCCGATTATGAAAAGAAACCTTTGAATTTGGACACTAAGCATCTTGGCATTCCTGAAACTGACTGCAGTGTAACTTGGGTTATTTTAAGTGTGATGCTCTCCCGCGTATGCTGCCTTCATTTGGATCCGTTATCAGCATCAAAAGTGCCGAAACTGAGCTACAGTTTTTCAACATGATATTTCCAGTGCTCACAGTTTTTAATATTTTTCCTCAGTATCTACAAGTTCCACACCATTAAAATAATGATGCTGGTTTTCAACATATTTCCAGTGCTCACAGTTTTTAATATTTTTCCTCAGTATCTACAAGTTTCGGACCATCAAAATAATGATGCCGGTTTTCAACATATTTCCAGTGCTCACAGTTTTTAATATTTTTCCTCAGTATCTACAAGTTCCGCACCATTAAAATAATGATACTGGTTTTCAACATATTTCCAGTGCTCACAGTTTTTAATATTTTTCCTCAGTATCTACAAGTTCCGCGCCATCAAAATATTAATGCTAGTTTTCAATGTGATATTTCCAGTGCTCACAGTTTTTAATAATTCTCCTCAGAGTGTCTACTAGTTCCACACCATCAAAATATGATGTCGGTTTTCAACGTAATATTTCCAGTGCTCACAGTTTTTAATAATTCTCCTCAGTGTCTATAAGTTTTGTGTCGTCAAGGCGATGATAATAATTTTTCAACACATGTCAACAAGGGAGATATTTCTCCCCCTTCAATTTCACTAAATGAGTATTTTAATTTCAACCACTTTTATGAATTTATTAACTAAGCTATTACAGACCGTGAATTTATTACTTGAATTTTTATTGGTGTTTGTTTTTGTTATTTTTAAGTTTAACATTTGCATTTTTGGTGGTGGACAGCTCTGGCAGACCAAACTCTGGTCTTCAGACCAGAGTGGATTATGATTCTGGGTTCCTTAATTTAATTCAAAATTTAATTGATTTAAATATAATGCAATGTACCGAAATGCTACTAGTATACATTTAATTGTTTAAGAATTTACAAAATTTAACCTGTTATGTTTGGAAGCACTTAAGTTTAATTGTGATTAATAAAGAAAATTTTTAATTTAACAATAATGGTTGTAATTCTTAGTTGTTGGGTGTGCTATTTATTTATGAGAATGTATAAAGGTAAGTGGTAATTTTAGAGTTTAATAAAGGTTGATATGCACTTCTGGTATGTAAACAAAGTCGAGCACAGACCAAACAATAGTAGATAATAATAATAAAGGAAATAAATAAAGAAACAAAGAGATAATTTAAATATTTAATAAAAATAACTTTATTAAGAAAAACTATATGATCAGGCTAATGAAAATATAATAATAACTTTAATCTGGAAATATAAATATAATCAATAAATTAAATACTTTAAATAAAAATATAATAATCTTTAAAAAATAGAATAAATAAATAATCATTAGTAAATTTAAATGGAAGGATTCCCTTCCAACACCTGTTATAAGTTGTTTATCACAAATTGAATTTTCAAGGATATGAGAACTTCAATTTTGAAGTTGTCAATATTATCCTTCCTCTTAAGAGCTGAAATCCCCCTTTTCACATCTTTCCAATTTTAATTTAATGTTTACGGTTTGGGGAATACAGGGGATTCTTAAAAAAAAAAAAAAAACAGAATTTCTATCACCTCGATTACCCCATTCCAAACAGCACAAAAGTTCTGCATATTTATAAACTTTTCCTTCAAATCTCATGCTTCTCTTACAAGATCAAATGGATCAAATCAATGAATGATCACGTGGTGTCCTGCAAACACTTTAGAAGCAGACGATAAAGAACGTACGACGTCCTGTTGGAAAGTTCAGACAAATGGGGCATGCACCATCTATCTGAGTGATCCTGAATGACCCATTGTGGTTTATTTATTGTTGGTCACTTTCTTTAAATTGCACCCTTTCATTTAACTTAAACATTAGTAAAGTATGCCTATCCATACTCTCCCTTGTACGCAGTTTAAGAATTGGCATTGAGTTATTCCCATGCAGTTGTCTTCTGACAATGCATAAGGAAACGCATGCTTTTTTGGATCATTATTCTCATCAGAAGCACCAGCAGTTTACTCAACGCCTCAACTTGACTACTAAAAGATTTGTGAGAATGGAATAAGATTCTCGCCCTGATTCATAAAGTACTGTTTAAATTTTACTTAAAATTTAGGGCAGCTTTTTTATCCATGGAAGATAAAGCAGCATGTAAAATAAAGATGGGATGGAAGATAACTATTTAAATGTGGAAAGATCACAGGACCGTAGCATGTCGATACAATATAGTGTTAATATGATACTATGAACAGAGATATCAATACATTACTAAACTATACATATTTATGCATTGTATAAAATTTCCCATTACCATTTTATGTATACTTTCTGCTTAGTTTTCCAAGCCTGGTCGTGCTCCTGCTGCAGCCGATATGCCTGGTATTTTGAGCGGGGCCTCCATTATGGATTTCTGCTGGGATCCTTTCGACTGCAACCGATTAGCAGTTGGTAACTACATTCTTGTCTTCTCTTTATGAAAAAATGGAATTTCAGCTTTATTTATTACTTGCTTCTTGTGTTCTTTGAATGAGTTTGGGCATTGTCTTTAACTATTCAGTTGGCTTGCCATCTTACAGAAGAGAGGGAATCATCGGTGAATATGAGAAAGTAAGTGTTTATTTAGAGGGATTGTTATAAAATTAAATAATCTTAAAATACAATAGCATCTCCTTATAACAAGCCTACATTTGATGAAATTCTGCATTTAATGAAGAATATATGAATCTTCAATTGGTACAGAGTTACGGGCATCCTAATCTTCCTACTAAAGTTAGAAAATTCTTGTTTTTGAGAAAAAGGGACCATACTTTTTGAAGCATTTTCATACTTTTTTGCAATAATTTTTCTTTATGGAAGTATTTAAATAATGATCCAAATAAACGCACTATTTTTGGTCATAGATAATGCTGTTCAAAAATTTGGTTAAAAGTACCTTTACAGTTGCATTTGAGAAAATGTCTGACCCCAGTCTGTTTGGTTCTTCCACATCGCCTAAAGATCCTATTTGGTAATGTTGTTGACATCACTATGGGTCACGCATTCCAGCCATTCTTCTTCTTAAACATAATACACATTTTAAGCAAAATGTCCTCCTTTTTATTTAACATTTTTTTTGTATTTTACATGACTGAAACGTTAGTTATTCAAAAGTTAAATACTTGATTAACATTATTAGTTGGGCTGTTGAAACAGGGATAAGTCTCGGAAAAATTATTAGTTAGTGACATGGAAAAATCATAGTTTGATTTGAATGTGTTTACCTGTGCGTTGGTCTAATACTGAAATTTACGACCACTTGATAAAAATTTACAATCCAGTGCAATTCAGATATGTTTTCAGAAAGACACAGAAATAATTATTAATTGTTCTATCTAAATGTATTGCATGTTGCATTATACAATGACTCACAGTTTGTAGTGTAATGTAATATTTGTAAGCTACATTCCAGTATTTCTTATTTGAAATAGTGTCCATGCTAGTATTCACATCCGTGACCAATAGGTTTTGTTCACCCAGTCGGGGGCTAAACATCGTTTGCAACATTAATTGCGCCATCTTATACAGATGCATACTTTGAAGCGTGTGTACTATTCAGCAATGAAGAAAGGAAAAATAAAATTGAAAGAAACTCATTTTCTATTCTGATCAGGTATTTTATATTCTAAAATGGTATTTCATATTAAATGTATTTAATAAAACAAAAGCATTGTACATCATTCAGAATTGGATGTGCAAATACAAACTAGTTTAGAGTAAAAGTAATTCACATTAACTAAATTTTACTTTCTATAAAACTAGTTAATATTCAAATCCTAAAAGATGGAGATATAAAAAAAGAATTCATATAACATCCTTACAACAAAATTATGGGAACATTGTGAACATCTTCTATGGTGTGTCATTTAAATCATTATGACACAGATGTTAACCAAACCAAGGAAAACTTGGAAATAAAATATTGTCATTGAAATTCTGGATGTTTGTAATGTTTCTTTTGTAAAACTTGTTTCAAGTGTCAGTACACGCCCTGAATTATAGTATGGGAAAGTGCCGATGTTTATATAGCTAAGATTTCTAATGTTTTTGAAGGAATGGTTATCATTTTCTCTTCACAGCCTGTGACAACGGCATTCTGCAGATCTGGATAATTCCTGATGATCTCTCTGTGAAGTTGGAAACGCCTAGTTTCATCCTCAAGAGTCACACAGAGAAGATAACAACCATCAAGTTCAACCCCTGTGCAAAGGACGTCATTGCCACTGCTTCCAATGATCTCACTATCGGCATATGGAATCTGTCACTCAAAGAAATGAGATATCGATTGTCTGGAATCACAGACCAGGTTTGTTTATTAATAGGGTTTGCCAGATATGAATTGACCTTGTACATGAATAGGCCTTATTGCGGGCTTAGAAAGTAGAAAAAATGCATTCAATGGTCCAAGGAACCATTGGCTTCGTGACATCACTGATCTGTAACCTTTATAACTGGCTTGTATGCAGGATTTTTAATCGTATTTAAAAAATTTAAAAACAAGAGAAATTACCTGAGAAATATTATGTTTTGATTTTTGTAGATACCTTAATCAAAATAGGTAAATAAAACTTTATAAATTGTAATTTAATTTTCGTGGAATAAACCAGTTAAATATATCCATAGTTGAAACATTAAAAGTAGAAAAATACATAAAGTGAAATTAAATGTGGTGGAGGATCAACAACTGAAATGCTATTTTCTTGCAGAAGCACAGAAAATTTCCTATTTGTCTACTTTCCAGCCACAGTGAAACTGCTGGCATCGGATCAAATGTTCAATATCCAAATATATTCTTATTTATTAAATGAAATAAACAGAATAAATATTGTTGCGAATGTGTAATATTCTCTCCCTGGCATCCCCTGTCTTGTTTTTCGGTTCTATCGCAGACCCAATGGTGCCATTAGAGCGTTTTATCCAGAAGACAGTGGTACGAACATTCTTTCCCTGTCGTCTCTATGTTTGCAAGAATTTCGAGTTAGAAGAAGGGTTTCCAGATTTGGCAATTTATGACAATTTGACGACATTTGGTGAGTTTCCGAAACTTCGAAAAACATCGCCCAATAACGATTATTCTATGAGATATTAGATAATTCTGGAAATTTCTACAGAGAGATTTCCAGAAGTTTCTGTAGAGGGACTATAAAAAGGACTCATCATTCCATTGGAGATCAGTTCACGAGCTCACAATATACCAGCTGCAGTGAATTGTGACTTTGTCAGTGTTTTGAGAATAGTAACTGTTGTTTTGTGAAATTATTCTCATCAGTATTTTGAAATTAATATCACTTATTTTGTGTAATGAGTGAAGTATTTAAGTGTTGTTTGATTGTATATCATTCCTGTTTACTTTGAACTTTGACTCCTTTTTGTAACCTGCTTATACACCCACGATTCTTGAGGATGCGTTTTAAAACAATATTATAAATGGGAGTTGTAGGGAGCTCCATTTTTTCCTCTTTGCCTTGAAGACAGTGATGGGGAAAGGAAAGGGGAGAACTGCTTTTCTCAAATGTGTTTAAAAAGGTTTTTAAAGCTATTTGTAGATTTAATTGGGCAAAGACTCTCACATTTATTGCAAGTCCGTAGATGGTATATGAAGTAGCATCTACATGTTTGTAGATCTCAACTCCTGGAGTTTGAACCTCTCTTGAACAGTGGTGAAGCATGATAAAATAATTTGGGAGATGGAAAATCGGGGACCAAAATTTGCAAACAAAGTTTCATGCTATATATTTTAGCTAGGTTACAATATATATATATATATATATATATATATATATATATATATATATATATATATATATATATATATATATATATATATATATATATATATATATATATATATATATAGTAAACTTCTGATAATCCGGCACATTCAGGACTTCAACGGTGCCGGATGTCAAATTAAAATGGGGTAAAATGTGAGAAAGCTTAATTTAAAACAAAATAATGGACAATAAATGTGATATTTTTTTTTCATGAAGTATTATACAGACTAAATTACACTGTACAGTATGTGAAAAAACATTCAAATTAATTTTTTTTTTGTGTACAAGAAAAAAAAATTACAAGGTAAACATTAATCAACATAAATCTGCATATAAAAACATTTAATCTATTTAGCAGATGTACCTCAGTACAGCTGAATGGACCGATAGAATGTGCAGTGCTGCCGAACAGTGCTGTCGATAGAATTTTTGGGACCTTTTGCAACAAATGTGCACCTCTCTACTACCTTTTATTTTTACAAATTATTGATTTTTTATTGTAAATTATTTATGCAACACAAGGCTCTGATGCAAGGCATCCTTTTGCCTCCATTTGTTAGCAACTCTGGACCCGAATGTGGTTAAAGAGATATGCCAGACTACTGGATGTTCCAAAACATTGGATGCCAGTTAAACCACTGTTTATTCCTTAAAAGTTTACTGTAATAGCTGAATTACAATGAAAATGGTAACGGCATTTTTCAATTTTATGATAGTGGAACCCTAATTTTGTGTTTCTCTGTGGAACCAATTAAAAAAAAATGTTATATACAGGAAAACGCAATACCCCAAAAACTTTAATTAAAATTTAAAAATTAAGGAAAACATGTAAGAAAATAAATAGATCACTCACAAAACTTTACTTTTTCACTTGTTAAAAATTTAATTTTGATTCACATAAAAAAATTCCAAACGCATTAAAAATGTGTATATGCTTGTTACATTCGTGATCGATTTGGTTTCAATAAGATTTTTTTTCCCTTGACCTTAATGCACAGACTTGTAAATTTCTGTGCTATAGCTAGGTAAAATTGCTAAATTTAAACATCTGGATATTTGAGAAGAATATCTCATATTTTTTAAAAATATCAATTCTATATGTCAAGTTTATAACTTTAAAAAATATCACAACCCCTATAATTTAGTGATTTTCTACATCAGATTTCTTGTTAACTTTTTAAATGACTCAGACAATAAATACTATATTTACGATGAGAAAAAAAATAAGAAAAATAACTCCTTTCTAGCTGTTTAGACATGTCTATCAAAGAACTGCCATTGTTTGGATAGTAGTTGCATGAATATTTTCTTTTGCTGTTATTTCCAATGAAATATGTCTTACCTTTGTTAGATGGAGAGAGATTCGTCTTTCCTGAAAATTCTGACTGATGCTTAGGAAAGAAGAAAGGAGTTTGTATTGATCTCTGTGGCAGACAGTGAAAAATACTTTGTTTATTTGCACATGCAATATTTTTTTGATTTATTTTGGTTAATATATATAATTAAAATAAAAGCTACTTAATCTTAAATTATTTGGATAGATGCTCTATACCTTGTCTCCCCCGATGCTTCACCACTGTTCTTGGATAATCCAAAGTGCATCTATTAGATGCAATTTGAATGCAAATGCACTGCATAGGTCACGGTTCAGATAGTACAATAAAAACAACCGTTTGGAATAGCTTAATGATGGGGCATATTCTACTGAATAACCAGAGATATCCCAAACTCATATTTTAATACAAACATTAAAAATATATTGCAATGAAAAAAATTGTTTTTAACTGCATTTTTGTTGCAGCCATTTTACATCCCAGTTTTTAACACTTTACAATATAGTTGAAGAGTGTTTATGACTTTGGTCATTCTGGCTGTTTGTCCATTTGTACGATAACTGCCATAAAAATGACTTTATCAAAATGAAATTTTAGCATGTTGTTGAGACGGTCTGTGGGACATATGGAAATGTAAATGACTAATATCACCCAATTAGTTTTGGATTGAACCCGGGTTGAAAGAGTGAAATATGTTGAACCCTATGGGACCTCATTTTTCAAAAAATTTTTAAACGAATTTAAAATTCACAAATGGCTTCAAAAGCTTTAGGAAATATTCAAATGATCCCATAAAATATATAAAAAAAAATCAGCAAAATATTCAGCCATTTTATAAATAAAAATTAAAACAATAAGGACACCCATATAATATGAAGAGATCACATGACCCACTTCAAAATAAAATAGGGCATCCATCTTTTTTCCCAGAATAAAAATCATGATTTTTAAAGTTCTTTTAAATTTATATTTTGTGTTGCATCCATCCTAAAACCACTTTATTTTTGCGTAATTTTTGTGCATCTATATTTTGCGCCAATGCAATTACAATATTGAGTTTAAATGATCATCAGACTTTAATTATTTCTACAACGAAGCCTAATTTTAATGGATGCAAAATGTAAACAAGTGATGGTAAAGATGAGTTGCATAAGAATTGCTGAATTTTTTTTCACGTAAAATTATTTAACTCTGGAGTCTGGAATAAAAGTGTGTATGAATGAAACTGCTTTTACACAGAGAGCCAGACAATTCATATTTTAATGATATCATTTAAATAAAGTTCATTTTTTTCCATGAAGTTTTAAATTTTCAAGTAAAATAAATTATCGTAGTTCTGTGATCATTAAAAAAATATCACTGCTGAATGTATCACATTTTTCATTTCAATTGAAAAGTGTTTCATAATCAATGCTTTATGCATGATTAATCTTTCTTGTTGATTCATTACTGCCAAAGTTGAAGCTCTCAATGCTGCTTCCTCATTTACTTATTTTGTGTTTCCAGATATTATGCATGGCGTGGAGTCCTGATGGAAGTCACCTGGCATCTGTGAGCAAAGACCAAAAAGTTCGAGTATTTAATGTGCGAGGATCTTCCAAGCCAGTCCAAGAGGGTCAAGGGCCTAAAGGATTGCGAGGTGCCCGGATCGTTTGGGTTTTAAATGGTACCTACCTGGCTGTATCTGGTTTTAGCAAGTAATTTTGCATTCTTAAATCAATGTCTATTCTATATGCTTGTGTGTAAGTCAACAGTAAAAATTCATGACCCACGTATACTAAGTGAAGTTGAAATGCTTGTTTTATTTGACTGAAAATGTATCGCAGCAGCATATGCAAGTAATTAAAGTTTCGTATAGAAGCAACTGCTTATATAAGGCAAAATGTGGACTTGCATTTTTATTATCGAACAACTGCTTTTTGTAAAATAAATTTTAAATTAACCTTATTCCTGAAAGGTGATTAATTTGTTCAGTATACTAAGAGCATGCATTCACAAAGAGTGCAACTGGTTCAAGGACTTTTAGAGAGAATGAATAATTAGCCTTCACAAAGCTGTGATTCAATGTGTACAGAAATGGTTGAGAGAAGGCATTAGAACATGTAAGGTAACTACGACTGTTCCTTTAATATTTGTGATTCCTCTTCTTAACCTGATCCGCAACCATAATAGTGTTAGCCTCAAACAAGTACATATAACTCCAATTGAGGCCAGAGAAGAAAGTCTGTTTCAAGCAGTTATCCTAAACTGATGTGGAAAAAGGGAGTCTGCCTCCTGATTTTGATGAACAGTGGAAGGGAGAGAATAAATTTCCATGACCTTGAGCCACCAATTGTAAAGAAACACTATAGTCAGTGTGATGATTGTCTAATTTGTCAACAAGTCCTAGCTACTCTTTTGTCCTTCCGATGAGAGGTGATCTTTGTCAAGAGTTAACCCATCAAACAATTTGTAATTGCATTCACATAGTCCACTGACCTCAACTCATTGTCTATAGTTCTTGGATGGGCGTCATTCCTATGTGAACTGGGATTCAGAATGGCAAGTCATCTTCAATGATGAATACTTAGCCTCCGGGAATGTTCAGGAATTCATATGGATGAGTAGAAATTCAGCCAACTGTGTTGAACAGCATATAGCCTGAACACAGGATGTTATAATCCGAAGATTAATCAGCTAATAACCGTTCCATTCTGATATGCATTGAAAGCAATTTTATATCTTGCTGAAATCTTATAACCTGCAGCAATCCCCTTCATAGTTCGCCTTATTTCAGCCCAATAATGCTGTTATATTGTAATTTTCAATTCCCAATATAACATTGCTCTTTTGAAAGTGGAAGTGGATCTAAGAGGATGGTCCCTCATACAGCGAGACAATTCATATAACGTTCCCTTGAACACAGCTGGACCGGACGTAGTTCGAGAGTGAAAAAGGGTGCTTCTCGTATTCACGTCAGCACTTGGTACTATATCAGACGGAAGGGGTTGAACCTCTTGACCCGAGAGGTCAATTAACTTCCTGATGGACATGGGAAAATGTCCGTGTGAACTTTCTGCACGAAAAAGACAATACTCAAATATCTGATATTTCAAGGGGGGCTTCGGCCAGTTAGATAGCCGGAAGGCGGAGTTACATATTTACGGAACCAATGAGAGTCTGGGGGCCTAAGAGAGAGGGGAGAGATGAAGAGAGACTTAAACTTTTAAAATTTGAAAATCGAGAGTGGAGTTAAAATTTTGGAGTGCTAAAAGGTGGTCGCACGAGAGCGACGATAAGACAGGCAGCCCATCGGAGAAGTCCGGTTCCTCATGCCGATGACGAGTTTCAGTCGACGGCAAATGTACGAGGTAGGCAATTTCTTTACATGTATTTTGCACGAAGGTCAATTGTTCAGTATGCTCGCTCTCTATTAATGCAGAATAATGTTAGGAGTGATAAAAGGTGTTATTGAATTTGATTACGCACGTGTGAAATGTATGTCACACGTAAAGACAGATATTGATAAAGGAGATTTTTCAGAATATGAATTGAAATATTGTATGGGAGACATTTTATCCTATAGGTAAAGTAGGACTGACACGGTGTGTTAATTATAAGGGTAGTGTTGTATGATTGTAAATTTAAATGAGTTATTACGAGTGCTGGAATTATTTAACATTCATTGTGGAATTGTTGACTTTATCAAATATTAAATAAGGTTTTATCTTAATGAAATAAATTCTTTGTTATTGTTTAAAATTAAGCCTCTTCATTTTAATTACTGGTATTATGTATTTTTTTATTTACTCCACTTTACGAGATCGGTCTATGTAGCGTCAATACCTGACGTGTGGGGACCCACAAATCATTTTGGTGCCGTTTGAACCAGTTTCGAATCTGGACTCAAAATTATTTCAACCTTCTGGCGACTTTGCTGTTTTAGACCAGTTATATGCCAGAATTTAAATTTTAATGAAGAGAATAAATATATTTGGAATTAATGAAAGATGAAAATATTGAATAAATTTTTTTTGTGTAAAATAAGGATTAAATTAAAGAAAGAATTTTAAAATTAAAATAAATATAGGTAAATTTAAGAAAATTTATTTCACAGTATGAGAAGCAAGCAAAAGAGTGAATCATTATGTGTTCTTAATGTAACATGCCATATTGTATTTGAAAAAATATTTATTAGGGAACTTGAAGCTTTTAAGAAATTTTTGAATTATGTAAATATTTGTGAAATATTTTAGGAGTTTATTATGAGGATTGAAGTACTTGCATGCGTAGATAGTGAAATGATTAGAATTATGTTTTTGAATTTATGTGATATTGTATTTAAATATTTTGGGGGAACATTTTGAGGTGTAAAAACAGGAGATAATTTTAGATATAGAATTTTTGCGAGAAAGTGAAATTTAGAATGGCAGAAGGCGGAGAAAGTCCTCCAACAACGAGGGGTAGGTTACCAGGACTTTTACACTTATTAGGGGAATGCAATGGCATAGAGAATGATGTAGAAATTTTTTTTGACCAGATCAAATCTTTAAGCAGCTTGGGGGATTGGTCAGAGGAGGAAAAGTTAGCAATTGTGAAATCTCGGTTAAGAGGGAATGCAAGAAAATTTTATATAGGGTCACAAGAATTAAGAAGGGAAACATCTTTCGAAAAATTTAGGGATAGGTTATTAGAGTTCTTTACAGAAAAACCGAACATTACAACGAATCAGATCCTTTTCACGACCGCAAAACAGACACAGGGAGAAACGATTAAGCAGCTGGCACACAGAATAACAACATTAACTTTAAATTATATTGGCGACACAGAGCACAGCGAAGCGACACAACAGATTATGGATAAATTAAGGTTAAGTAAATTTTTAGAGGCAGTAACACCTGAATTCCAGAAAGAAATAATAAAAACTAATGCACAAAATTTTGATGAAGCTGTAAAAATAACCACAAACTTGGAACAGGCAAATTTAGCTGCGATAACGGCAAATGTAAATAGTGCTACATATAGACAAGAAATTGAGACGCTCCGCAAAGAGCAACAGTAATTTAACGCACATATCCTAAATTCAATTACCCAAGAGATAAACACATTAAAAATCCAAGAAAAAGTACAAATTCCCATGACACAAACAAAAAAACTCGTAACATGCCATTACTGTAATAAACAGGGGCATTTCATGAGAGAATGCCGAATATACAAAGCTGATCATTTTAAGCAAACACAGAATCAAAACATAAACAACGCGAGAACACATTGGCATAAGCAAATACAGTCTCCTCCCCACTCATTTCAAACCCAGCCGTATGATGACCACAGAACTTACACCTCCCAGCCGGACACATACGATTATAGGCCAAACCACGCCTTTGGAAACTATCAACAGGGAAAAACTAACAACAACGATATAATAGATGGAAACTAACAACAACGATATAATAGGGATGAGTTAAACCAAAACAGAAATAGAGAGACGGGTGTACAAAGGAACGATGTAAGAGAGATGAATACAAGATTTGGATACAGAAACTTCCCTAATAGAAGAGATAATTTAAACTAATTGTGGGAGCTTTAAATAATAACTTACAAAGAGAGAAAAATTACAGGGTAAAGTTCCCGAGAAAAATTGAAATTCCTGTACAAACAGAAAATAAGAAATTGGAGATACATAACGATAAAAGTACTGAAAAACATGAGGAAACAATTGCATCTGTAGGAGAACAAATTGAAAAAACAGAATTGCCAACAATAATAGCTCAATTTAAAAATATACAAAGCGAACTCATGATAGACTCTGGAGCGAGCGTTAGTGTATTATCATTAGAATTGTTCAATAAAATTAAAGATAATGTCAAAATTAAATATGTGTCAAGGAGTGTTACAATATCAACTTTAACAGGACATAGTATTGAATATATAAAGACTGTGGAAATTCCATTCAAAATTCAGGGAAAACAGTTCAAACACATTTTTTTTGTCACAACAGCAAAATTTACACAAAAATTCAAGGGAGTATTGGGTTTTGACTTTTTACAGAAAAATCAATCCATTTTAAATACACAAAAAAACATTCTGAAGATAGGCGACATAGAAATAATTTTAAATTCTGATAGGCAAATTGATAGACAAATAAATGAGATAATACAGGAAAAACCGAATCTAGCCAAAATTTTAAGAAAAGTACAAATCAAACCTAATTCGAGGGAGAATATTGTAGTATATAGTGAGGAAAGTCTAGAAAATGGAACAGAGGTTTTGTTCGAACCCAAAGAAAAATCATACATTGTAATGAATTATGGAATATACCACATGAATGAGAACAAAATTAAAATTGAAGTTCAGAATAACACGAATGCGACAATTACATTAAATAAAAACATGGCTTTAGGAAACATTACAACAGATTTTACGATACAACAACAGGACATTAAAGAACCAGAAATTAGTGAACGGACACATAAATACGAAGAGATGATAAATTTAATACAGGCTAAACCGGAGATAATTGCAGAAAGAAAAAAAGATTTGAAAACAGAAGATTTTAATACGGACCACATGGACCCAAACATTAAACAAGATTTCCTCAAATTTGTAATGCAATATTCGGACGTTTTTTCAAAATCATTAAAAACTTTAGGAGCGACTGACATCGTAAAACCGGTGATAAAGCTTGCACATGACCACGCAATACGTTCCAGGCCATACGACGTTCCGTACGCACTGCAGGATACCGCAAAAAGTCAATTAAAAGAGTTAGAAGAAGCAGGGATAATTGCCAGAACAAAATCAAATTTTGCATCGCCGAAGATTTTAGTGCGTAAAACAAGTGGAGAGTACCGCTTATGTTTAGATCTGAGATTAATTAATAACATATCCACACTGTTTCCTTACAAAATTCCCCGTGTGAATGAAATCATAACTAAATTAGCGGGACATAGATACTTTTCGAAACTAGATTTTCATTATGCATTCAACCAACTGGTTTTGCCTGAAGACACAAAAGAATTATTTGCTTTTACAACACCCTATGGCAATTACCAATTTGAAAGACTCGTTTTTGGACATGTAAGCTCCGCTCCAATTTTTCAACAGGTTATGGACACCATTTTAGCGGACTTAAGAGAGGAAAACATATAAGCTTACATCGACGACATAATAATCCCGGCTAACTCTTATTCAGAATTAATACATAAATTAAAATTAGTATTCGATAAATTAAGAAAATACAACCTAACTCTGACACCCAGCAAATGTAAATTTTTTGTAGAAAAAGTAGCATATTTAGGATTTGAAATTAGTCAAAAAGGCATTACACCAACAGATGAAAATATAAACAAAATCACTTCATTTCCAGTACCAAAAACTTTAAGAAAATTAAAAAGATTTTTAGGCATTTGTAATTTTTACAGAAATTCAATAAAAAATTATGCTCAATTAACCGCGGTTTTATCTGACTTAACAAGAAAGGATAATAAATTTAAATGGGATAAAAAATGTGAAGAGGCATTTCAGGCACTCCAAGAATGTTTTTTCAAGAAACCATTACTTATACAGCCAGATTTTGACAAAGACTTTTATCTGAATATCGATGGCAGCATTCAGTCCATAGGAGGCGCTCTTTTACAATACAGAGATGGGATTTTAAAACCGATTGCATATTTTAGCAGGAAATTATCGATACAGGAGCAAAAGTATCCGGCCATGAAAATTGAATTACTTGCTATGCATCAGGGAATGAAATTTTTTAGGAATTTTCTTTTCGGACGAAAGTTTTTCGTGCTTTCGGACCATTTACCTTTGGGACAGCATTTAAAAATACAAAACCCACCCAGCGTATTACAGAGGTGGCTTTTAGAGATATCTGAATACGATTATGAATTTATTCACGTCCCGGGTAAAGATAATTTATTAGCGGATTTTTTAAGTAGAGATGATTTTGAAAGTAAACAGACAGAGCAGAAAGAGGGAAAACAAAACATTGAGAATCCAAGGGGAGAAATTAACCTGATAGAACAAATTAAGGGAGAAAACACGGTGAAAAGAAATGGATATGTGAATGAGGATAGTGTCTATATTGCACAGATAAACACAATAACAGAAATCCCGGCATTAGATAGAATTTTAGATGAACAAATTAAAGATCCAAAATTAAAAATAATCAGAGAAAATTTACAAAATCGGAATTTTAAAGAGGGTAAACATTATGACACATTATATATTGACGAGGAAACTAATTTATTAATGCACGTAGGAAACTGGAAGGACAGACCTTGGAGAGACAATTTGAACAAAACTATAGTTATACCCAGAAATTTACAGAAAGAAATTTTAGCAATTACACACGTAACACATGCAGGGATTGATAAAACTTATAAACTATTATCGGACAGATATTTTTGGACGGGTATGTACAGTGACACACAAAATTTTATTACATCTTGCGAACAGTGTAGAAAGAAAAAAGGAAAAAATCAGCCCGTTCCCCTGGGAAGAAATCCTATACCTGATGGGCCCGTGCAAATTTTGTCGACAGACATTTGCGGACCGTTTCAAACTAGCACTTCAAATAATAAATATGTGTTATCGGTGGTAGACCATTTCTCCAAAAATATACAAATGTTTCCAATCCCAGATATTACGGCCACTACGGTTGCTGATAGACTCTTAAATTACTTTATGAATTGGGGATGTCCTAGGACAGTTTTATCGGACGCAGGCTCTCAGTTTACATCTAATATACACCAAATTATGACAGAAAAACTCGGAATAGTTGCCAGAATAGCATCGGTACGTTCGCCATGGGTTAACGGTATAGTGGAGGTAACAAACAAACAATTAAAACACACCTTAGCGACATTAGCGGAGAATTCGCCATACTGGGATACTGCAGTACAATGCCACGTAGCTGTTTACAACGCGACAGTACATTCAAGCACCAAAGAAACACCAAACTTTCTTTTTTTTGGAAGAGACCTTCCAACCTTTTTTGAAACTAATGTAACAGAAAACAATACAGAAACAACATATCAGGATTACATATAAAAAAAAATAACAGTGATGAATAACGCATTCAAGGAGGCAAATAAAAATTTAATTCTCGCGAAAGAACGCCAAGAAAGTCAACAACTCCTAAGAGCTAAATTCAGGGATTTGGAAATCGGGTCGAGGGTTTTCATGGAAAACAATAATAATCGGTATAAAAAAGGGAACCACACGGGACCTTATCGAGTAATTAATAGAATAAATAGATTTGTATATGAAATAAAACTATGTGACAAACCTAATTCTAAAATCATAAAAGCCCACATAAACAGATTGAGGACGTTACCCGACCGCAAGCCCCATCTAAAAATACCTTGCATAAACAAATACAAGTCACCTCTGCTTCCAACTCCTACAAGCGCGCAACAAAACTCTGAACCAAAACTGAAACAAGAAGCAAAAGACCGCGCCCAAGATGATAATTTTCTGCTCTTCATTTGGGATGAAGAGATAACACGGAATAGTCAAACCAGTCCACACAGCGCGAATCTTACTCCTAAATCCGCGAAACCGGTTACCGGACAAGTGCAAAACGAAACAACTCATAGCTCAACCGAGAACGCAATCATCCCTCCAAAAGACTCTCCGAACGCAAACATTCTTTCAGCAGGGGGGGACTCAGACAGACATATCACGCTAGAAACGCAGGAGAATTTACAACTTTCAGAACAGGCCGGCCACACACTTAGCTGCAGTAAACCTTCGGGTCTGTCGTGTGGTCTGGGTTTTCAACATTTCAACTTTCAGAACAGGGGGACGCTACACAAATTGAAGGAAACACGGATAAAGAGGCGGGAGAAATAGAACGAGATACACAAGAGGGACCAACACAAATAGATGGGGGTTGTATACAAATGGAGCGGGGAAACACGGAATCAGCAGAAAATTTACAAGGACACGGTATAAACAGTACAATGGGTTCACGCACAGTGCTTCCTGTTTCCAACACCTGTTAGGCCTAAACACAGCTATGCGTTGAGATCTTTAAAGAGTTTAAATTTAAATTGATTCAATTAAAGCACGAAAGAAATTTAAACATAGGTAAGAGCGCGGACAAACCGTAATTCAAATTTTTGAAAATTTTAGTAACTAAGAAAACACACGGCATTCACAAAATGGAACGCGAAAGATGGAACGCAAATTCTAAATAAACATTGAATTATAAATTAAGGAAATTTTAAATAAATCGTACATTAATTAGATGAAAGTTTAAATGAACAGGAAAGTTTAAATAAATATGGAACTATAAATAATTGGGAATTATGAATAAAAATTGTGATTTAAATAAATAAATAAAAAAGCACTGAAATCTTATAACAAAAATAAACGTTTTCTTCGCGTCCTTGATGTAATAAACGGACTGATCAACCCTTATTAGATTAATACGCGAGAGGAAATAGGAAGTTGTTGTTTGAATAATTAGATAATTGGTAAATATAAAAAAAAAAAAAAGAAAAACAAATTTTTTTTCTAGTTTAAATAAATAAATAATTCATAATTAAAAATAAAAATTAGAATTTAAATAAATAAATAATTCATAATTAAAAATAAAAATTGTAATTTAAATAAATAAATAATTGGCAATTCAAAATAAAAGTTGTAATTTAAATAACTAAATAATGGGTAATTAAAATTAAAAAAAAAAAAAAAATTATAGTTTAGAATGGATAGAGAATTTTAATTAAAAATCAAAATGGCAGTTCAAAGAAAATAGATAATTGTAAGGAAAAATATACGCAAATTATAATTTAAAATGAATAGATAGTTTTAATAAACATACGCGAATGGTAGGTTAAATAAAAAAGCATTTGAAAAAAAAAAAAAAAAGCGTTTCCACATATATTTTGATAGGGTCACACATATAAATTTTTTTTTTGAGAGAGACGAACTTTCGAAGGGAACACTAGACGACGGAGTTTTTGGATATATAAAGAAAATAGAATGTAAGAACAAAATATAACACTAACCGCATTTTAATTTATCCTTTGGTTGAAAGTGTGTAATCCAGAGTGTAGGGCTTGGAATCCACGAGTCGGGTATCCATTTTGTACACACACTAACACAAATGAATATCCTGAACACTTTAGACAACATGGCGGACGAGAACATTTGTACCATTTTGCCAAAACGACATCTTCAAAAATTTGTACAGCTAATTGGCCATGGGAACTCACACGAAGAAATGCCCGTATTAGCCGCAGGCCAGAAAGGGGAGCTTGTCCCGGGAAAATGACACAATAGCAGAAGGACAGTGCGACCTTGTATACCACTACTTGATTTTCTCTGGGGACTAGATTTTTCAGTTGGAACAGGGAATTTAGATGCTAGAATAAATGTTACACAAAGTTGGGAAATTGAAAAGAAAAAGAGGAGAAATGAATTAATTCAGGAGACTTTGCATTCAATTACAAGGGATATATGAAAAGAAAATGTACATTTTGGTATTCAAGTATGGGATTTGAATTGAGTTAGATGGTTTTTGAGAGAAAATTTGTAATTATGAATGCATTGAGAGAATTTCAGTGAGTGATAAGATTTACGAAAAAATTTAAGTATGGTTTCATTAAGTGGGAAAGTGAATAATTTAATGAATTCGGGAAATTCCGTATCCAAGTATAAGATTTGGATTAAATCAGGTGATATGTGAAAGAAAATGTATAATTATGGATATTGTAATATAGAATCGCAGGGGAGTTATAAGAATTTCAGTAGGATGGTAATTAAATGATTACATGGGTTTTTCTGTCATCTCACAGATTGTAGGAAAATTTTAAAGTATTGTGCGGAAATTTTTGGAGTTATATAAGTCTTTTTTTTTGTATAGTATTTGAGAGGATAGTGTAAATGTTTAAGTCTTTTATTATAAATATGTACATGAGTTATATTTATGGCACGTTCGATTCAGAACACATGATGAGGTCAGGAAAATATAAATTGATAAGAGTTGTGAAGTTTAATGTATAGAGAGTGTAAGAATTTCAATATTTTAAGTTTGAAGAGAGTATCAAATTTAAGTAAAAAAAAAATGTATATATTATGTGGAAGGATGTAAAGTAGATAAATGGATAGGATGTTAAATAAGAAATATATATATATAATGCGGAAAAACATAAGGCAGAGAAATGTAAAATAAATAAATTGTAGGAATTTGAAAAATTTAAGTTTGAAGGGAGTATCAAATTTGAATAGAAAATGTATATATTATATGGAAGGATTTAAAGTAGATAAAGTGTAGAAATTTCAATGGGGCAAATTTTGAGAATGTTAACAAATTTAAATGAGTTTGAGAAAAAAAAAAAGAGAGTTTTTTTTTTTAGTGTTTCGTGAGCCGGGTGACAAATTAAAACTATGGAAATTGAATTTGTAAAAAAATATACTTTGGTGAGTTTTAAGAGAGGAGAGTAATAATAAGTTGGCCTGAGTGTAATGTATATGTATTGATTTGCTTAAACAAAACATGAAATAGCATACAGATCCTGTTGCCCAATGATTTCCAAGTGGTCAGCGATTCCGGTCACTCAACAATTCCAGACAAACAACGATTTCCAAGTGGTCAGCGATTCCGGTTACGCAACAATTCCAGACAAACAATGATTCTCAAGTGGTCAGCGATTCCGGTTACGCAACAATTCCAGACAAACAATGATTCTCAAGTGGTCAGCGATTCCGGTTACACAACAATTCCAGACAAACAACGATTCTCAAGTGGTCAGCGATTCCGGTTACGCAACAATTCCAGACAAACAATGATTCTCAAGTGGTCAGCGATTCCGGTTACACAACAATTCCAGACAAACAACGATTCTCAAGTGGTCAGCGATTCCGGTTACGCAACAATTCCAGACGTGCAACGATTCCCAAACGGTCAACGATTCCTTACCCAGCAATTCCAGCGATTCATGTCCATTTCTGCAACAAGGCCAGTGTTTAACCATAAGGAGATAGTGTACACTCAATCATACCATTACAAAGATGAACAGTTTAAACATTTTTTCTGTCCTATAAACTTTTCAAAAGACATTCCACGAATGCAGCTACAATGTTTCAGATACAGAATAACAATAAATCGAACTGATGCTTACAACAACAACAACAAAAAAAAAAAACTTTCCAGGAGCACTGTGATTTGTATATATGCAAAGAGTATTTGATATTTTGTTACCAGTAATATTTTTGTTGTACTGAAATGACTGATATATGTATATATAGTGTAATGTTACAGATGATGCAGTACTTGAGAGAGGAAGGAGATGATGTCACAGGTAACACTGCCAGTGTGATAGTGAACTCGCCACTCGTTAATTGGCTTTTTTCCCACCAAATTTTGGGGGGGGAAGAAGGGTAATTGTTATATTGTAATTTTCAATTCCCAATATAACATTGCTATTTTGAAAGTGGAAGTGGATCTAAGAGGATGGTCCCTCATACAGCGAGACAATTCATATAACGTTCCCTTGAACACAGCTGGACCGGACGTAGTTCGAGAGTGAAAAAGGGTGCTTCTCGTATTCACGTCAGCACTTGGTACTATATCAGACGGAAGGGGTTGAACCTCTTGACCCGAGAGGTCAATTAACTTCCTGATGGACATGGGAAAATGTCCGTGTGAACTTTCTGCACGAAAAAGACAATACTCAAATATCTGATATTTCAAGGGGGGCTTCGGCCAGTTAGATAGCCGGAAGGCGGAGTTACATATTTACGGAACCAATGAGAGTCTGGGGGCCTAAGAGAGAGGGGAGAGATGAAGAGAGACTTAAACTTTTAAAATTTGAAAATCGAGAGTGGAGTTAAAATTTTGGAGTGCTAAAAGGTGGTCGCACGAGAGCGACGATAAGACAGGCAGCCCATCGGAGAAGTCCGGTTCCTCATGCCGATGACGAGTTTCAGTCGACGGCAAATGTACGAGGTAGGCAATTTCTTTACATGTATTTTGCACGAAGGTCAATTGTTCAGTATGCTCGCTCTCTATTAATGCAGAATAATGTTAGGAGTGATAAAAGGTGTTATTGAATTTGATTACGCACATGTGAAATGTATGTCACACGTAAAGACAGATATTGATAAAGGAGATTTTTCAGAATATGAATTGAAATATTGTATGGGAGACATTTTATCCTATAGGTAAAGTAGGACTGACACGGTGTGTTAATTATAAGGGTAGTGTTGTATGATTGTAAATTTAAATGAGTTATTACGAGTGCTGGAATTATTTAACATTCATTGTGGAATTGTTGACTTTATCAAATATTAAATAAGGTTTTATCTTAATGAAATAAATTCTTTGTTATTGTTTAAAATTAAGCCTCTTCATTTTAATTACTGGTATTATGTATTTTTTTATTTACTCCACTTTACGAGATCGGTCTATGTAGCGTCAATACCTGACGTGTGGGGACCCACAAATCAAATGCCCATCTATATATAGCAAACATCTGTGAGGTACCAGCATGCTCTTGCCAGGTGCTCAGTTTTATCCTCCATTGTCTGAGGTATTATCTACAGGTTCTGTCACAACCTCCCCAAACAAAATGTTTAGGTCGAGAAAGCATGACAAGCAGTATCACAAGACTGTATGCAACATGTGTATGATTGAATACCACAAAAGGTAGAGGAATACATCACAGACAGAGGAGCTGACCATTTTTGCAGTTTTCTTTTGCTCTCTAAATTTTAATTCATTATTTAAATGGTCTTGTTCAGAAGTTTTAGGCGAATCCCTATGTGTTGCAAGTGTATGTTGACCCCACACATAGACAGATTTACTATAAAGCTAATGGAAACTAAATTTCTAGTTAAAAAATCCAATTCAGATAATCCGAATTTTTTCTTATGTGATGATATTTAGCATAACATAGATAAATTTGATAAGTTTGCATTCTAATGACTGTCTATTAAATTTTTATGCAGTAAAATTTTGTTAGTTTGATTGCATTACTAATTAGAATTGGGTAAATATAGATTTTTTCTTAGACAATTTTTAGACTCGTAATCTTAATTATGGATAGTTTAAACTAAATGTTATCATTGTCAACAAAGCTATTGAGTTTTAATTAACAAAATTGTGCTCTATGTCTTTAACGTATCGCCATGTTAAAAACAGAATCTGTGTGCACTTTTGCAGTAAAGTTAAATTTTAAATTACTTTAAATCTCTCTCTCTGTCTGTCTGTAAGAGCCCAACCAATGGTCAAATAGATCTCCATTGATTCCCTAAGTATAGTGTTGTCTTTTCTTCCAATTCTAGATCAAAGGTAACTTGAAATCTTTATGACCTTCTCATTCTTATACAGAATCATAAAATAATTGAAACTGGCTGCCATAAATTAGGGTGTTTAAACTCTAGTTGCATCTAACTTGGAGAGGTTGAGTCCCTATACAGATACTATAAGGAAGACACTATTTTCTTCTTGAAGTGATTATGTACTGTAGAAAATAAATTTTTTCAACTATAGAGAGCAGACACAGTGATTGAATGAAAGCGAATCTCAATGTGTCTAATATTTTTTACATTTTTGTAGTCATGCTTCAAAATGTAGGAATTTTTTAGGCATGTTTCCAATTCATTATTAGACAATAGGTGTCTGGAATGGCTTTAAAATGAAAATTTATTAGATTTTGAAGCATTATTACAAAATTGCCATCTATAATAAAGATGTCTGTCTGTAGTAAAAAATCCAATGTGTCCAATCCAAACATTATACAGATATGAAATGAGTACACAGGTACTTCAGGACCCAGGACAATACGTCTTGGTGTTATTTTTTTTTAATTTGAATTAGTTTTTTAATTATTTTGTTTTAGCATGATTTTTGCACACATGTGGAAATATTATTTCAGCTTTTACATCTTAACACCATTGAAGCGATTAAAACACTTCGAACAGAACAGAATTCATACAATTAATAGTGGAATTTTCATAAATTTTTAAGAAATATGTTGAACATAATCTAGCCCCCGGGCCTGGGAGTTTCTATCTTAATAAGCCATCTTAATCCATTATCTTAAGGACTATCTTAGAGGTTTCTATCTTAATCCATCAGTGCAGTGCTTTTTTTTTTTTTGTTAAAACTTTCTTTGATTTACGAGAATTCTTTGTGAGTTCCAGTGGGATTGTAATCAAAGATTTGAATCTTGAATTCTGGACAACGCTGAGTATATTTTCTAGAACATTCCCATATGTCCTGGGATTTAAAATGAAAATTTCTGATAAAAACTCACTGCGAGTTCCCTAAAACTTAAAAACATTTGCTTATAACAAAATTAAAATAAAAAAGTTATTGTGTCAATGCACATACGGCTATGCCACACATGCTTATTTTAAATCCCGGGTACATTTTCTAGTTTTTAATAAAAAATAATCTTTAAACCTCATAATTTGGAAAACATTTTGCTCCACACCACTACTGGAATGTATCAATATAACAATAGGTTGTTATTTAGATTATGTTTGCTTGTTATGGTAATCCACATATATGTGTGGATTTGGCATATAAAATGTTACCTATACATACATATTGTGTAAAAATATTTTTTTTTGCAGAGTGTCTGAAAGACAAGTGTATCTGTATGACTTCAAAGATATCAGCACCCCCCTTTCAGATATCAGTTTAGACGTGAGCCCTGCCACTCTTGTTCCATACTACGATGAAGATAGCTCGACTCTCTTTTTGTCTGGTAAAGTAAGTGTGTTCATTTGATTTGATTTATGCGTCTCGAGTGCATGGATTGCTTTGGGAAAATACATCGACTTTAATAGGCATCTAATCAACTCAAATGACAGTTAACCTTTGACATATTTGTTTCTAATCATTTTTGTGTATATGAGAGGTGGAAAATCTTTCTAATTTCTTCCATTTATCTTGCACAATTTCATTAAATACCCTTTTTTATCACTTTTATTTACACTTTTGTACAAATCCAATTTCAGTCATTCAGTTACAGACACAACATGTAACATAGATAGCCTGTTTTCGTCTGCCAACTCAGTCTATTAAAAGAGAATCTCAAGTCTGATGCTGCTGTGTGGGTCGGCTCTTGCATCACTTTCTGCTACGAATCACATTCCCAGTAATGCCTCAGACTTGAAGATATCTTTTGGTCTATTATTATAGCATGGGATTACCTATGACATGCTATTGGTCCTGAGTTTGAACTTGAACGAATGAGAACTGCTGGCGCCTCTATTGGTTACATCCCCAGATATGTGCTCGGGCCTGAAGATATTTTTTGGTGTAATCATTATAGCACAGGTTTATCATACTCTTGGTCCCGAGTTCGAACCTCAACCATACCTTGTACCCCCCCCCCCCCATGTATGGGCAAATAGAAGAACCAATCCTATATTTCAGCTGTCCTACCATGTCTGTCTCCAGTCTTTCTATCATCAAAAGAACTCAAAATGTAATCTGACATCATATAATCATACCTGCCAACTTTTACGAATTTTTCGTAATTTTTACGAAAATTCTCTTATTTTACGATTTTACGCGCATAATCGATTTCTTTACGATTTTTAATATTTTTTACTAATTACGCCTAAAAATCGTGCCAATTTGCCGATTTATCGCCAAATTTATATTTTAACACCAAAATGTCGACAAGCAATCCAAATGAACGCAGACAATGAACGCAGCAATGAACGCAGACGTTCTCGTGTGACAAGCTCTATTTATTCTGGTACTTCCAGCATGCAGCGTTCAAGAAACGGACGGCAGACAATGCTCGTCTTTCTAACCCGGAAGTGTAGGCATGAAATACCCCACAGAAAGGAATCAAAAATAAGTTGTAGATTTTTGTCTCCGTAATCACCGTGATGTATGTTATCATATATATCATTAATACATATGTTGTCATTGGACTCAAAGGGGAAACAGAAGAAAAAACTTCGCACAGCATTTGAAAATATTTGTTTTACTTTTACCCCTTTTTGTTGAGAGTCCAAAATTACCAGTTTGCATCCATTTTCTTCTTCTAATGATTTCATATCAGAACAATAGACCTAATTTATTTTTATAGTGTGAATAAAAATAAAGAATTATTTTACTAAACAAATTATATTTCGCTTAAATTTTAAGATGAGCAATTCAGTCTTTTCTTTTCAGGCTTTGCTGAGAGTACATAATTGCCTTTTTCCATCCATCTCCATCCCCTGATTATTACACATTAACTTTACTAAACTAGCTTATTTTTATATTTCAGTTGATTATAAAGGTCACCTTTTTAATTATTTTCATATAAATAGTAATTTTTTTTTTCATCTCTGCAGCGGTTGCCGAGAGAACGCTATTATCCTTTTCCATCGATCTCCATCTCTCTATTGTTGCACATTAACTTGATTAAATTAACTTATTTTCATATTTTGGTTGATTATAAAGGCACATTTTTTTTATTATTTTCACATAAATAGTACGATCGTGAAATTCAGTTTTTTTTCGCGAGCGTTTCCGAGATTACGCAATCATCCTTTTCCATCCATCTCCTTCTCCTTATTGTTGCACATTAACTGGACTAAAGTAGCTTATTTTCATAGTTTGGTTGATTATAAAAGTTAATTTTTTAATTATTTTCATATAAATAGTACGATCATGAAATTCAATCTTTTTCTATCTGAAGCCCTTTTTTTTCTGCCACATTTTTATGAAAAGATATTTTTGAACAAAATAAACATTTTCTTTAAAATATACTGCCACCAATTTTTATTTATGTGTAGACACTAGACAATGCACATTTTAATAATACATGATAATTTTATGAATGTGTTTAAAAATATACTGCAGTTTAAGAACAAAAAATTTGTGTCTTCCCAATTGTAAAAAAATTTTTTTTTGTGAAATTAAGTTTATAAATCCTGACTATTGTAATGATTTAATTTCAACAAAACTGACAAATAAAAGCATGAGTTATTATAGATAACAAAATCATAGTTTAGAATTAATATAAAGGAATGTGTTAAAATTAAATATGCCCATGTATTTAAACAACCCTGTTCTTAAACGCAATTGTCAAACTTGCATTTTCTAAATATAATAGAATTATATCATTTTTCATCATTACATAACGAATTATATCATCATTACATAACGTAACTTTCTGTCAAAATATTTTGAGAGATGAAGGATACAATGTAAATAATGTACAAATGAACATGCATACAACTGTTTCCAAAGAGATCTCAAAACAGTTGTGTGTTTCACATATTTGTGCATTATTTACATAGTGTCCTTTGAAAATCAGATTTATGTCGATTTGTTCTGTAAAACTCATTTTACGCGCTATTCTGATTTTTTTTCAAAAATCTTCTGATTTTTACTCCAAATAAGTTGGCAGCTATGTATAATGCATTTTTTTTTCATGCAGAATGTTTTGAATACAATCACTTACTACATTTTGAATATTATTTTAACAAACATAAGAAACAACACTTCTTTTAAAAAAAATTCAACTTAATTATTTTTAAAATTTTAAATATATCACCTTGTTTGACTCTAAACTTGTAAACATAACAAATCTTTTAAATACTTCAAGCAAAATGAATAAATTCAATGAAAAATTGAATCAAGCAAATCTATAACAATAAACAAAGATGCTTGTGTGGAAAATAGAAGTAATGCACAGCCCAAAAAATTTGGTATAGGGTACACAAGGGTAGGAAATGATGCATGTCAATGAGATTTTTTTTTAATTTAAATTAGTTTTTGAGTTATTTAATGTTGAAGTGCAATTCTCACACAAATTGATTTATTATCCCAGTGTTCTAATCTTAATCTCAGAAAAATCGAAGAACGCACTTTCTAACTAGCTTAGGATGAAATCTGTAATACAGTATTAAAATTTTTACCAAGAATTGCTAAATATTGCACTTGGAACATGTCCTGCATCACCGAAACTTACCAAGACCTCACCTTACATATTGGTCAGCATTAAAATGCATTATTCAACCCTCCATGAAAACAAAAATTATGTTAAGTAATTTTTGGCAATCACATTAAAAGGGTAATGCACTGACAATTAGTATTATCATCGAATAAGAGAAGTACTTGAGTTGGACCCTTTTTCCTCTACATACAGGTCATATGGCAATAGACAGTAAAGGCCATGCTCAAATGATCTTAATGTGTGCACACATTACAAAATAGAGGAAATTTATCATTTTCATATAATAATGCTATATAAATCTCGTATAATCTTAATTTCACTTTCTCATATATTAATCCTGACATGATGAATGAATGTATGAAACAGTTGAATGGACTAACACTTTTCTGTTTGTTCTTCCCAGGGTGATGCCATCATATTTGCTTACGAAATATCTGCAGAGAGTCCGCACTTTTTTCCTTTGTCCCACTACAAATGCCTCAATCCGCATCAAGCTCTCTCTTTCCTTCCCAAGTGCGTCTGTGATGTCAGTAAAGTGGAATTTGCTCGAGCGGCCAGACTTTCAACATCTACGATAGAACTGATTTCATTTACTGTGCCACGCTTAAGAGTAAGTTTGTTTTAACATAACTTGAGCAATGCAGAAATTAATATGCAAGGCAGCATACAGTTGTCTTCAGTTTGAAACAAACGTTTAATGACATTGCGAACAGAAAAATTGTAGAGCAGCTATTTTTCACAACAGTGATTAAAACTATCAAGTCTTAGGATCATTGAGTCATAGATAACCTTGCCATGCATGATTATGTCAAATTTTTGCCATATTTAAAATTTTAAAATTTCGCTCAAATTTAATTTTTTTTTTATCTAGTTCTAGATTTTACGATGACAAAGTCAGATATAAAGTTTTGTGAAAATTCATTAATAGTGTGACAGCTATTGTGTGCACAAGGCAGATGGACATCACTCCAAAGAAAGTGAAAATGTGGTCTTAAAACATATATTGGTATCAAAATTCAAATTCGAAATTTTTCTTGAGAAAAATACTTTCTCTGTACTATATTACATAATATCAACAAAGTTCATAGTTACAAAGTAAACATCAAGTGATTTCTCAAAAATTACAAATGCATTTGCTCTTACATAAAAATAGCAAATTGTAGCACTATTTCATAAAAAGAGCCTTCATCAGATCAATTTTTTTCACTTCGTTTCATACATTGTATCATTGAATCCTTGAACATTTTTCCTGATATGCTTGCTCACAATGGGTCACACAAGCAAAAAAAGAGCTTCCTACTTAGAAAAAGAAGGAAAGTAGGAATTATTTTTAAAAAGAAGGAATCGTGTGATCCATGTGAGTGTTAAAAATTAGCGACACAACAATCTTATAACATTTAATTATTAACATATTATATTAAAAGTTTAATTCATTGTGAGATAATGGATGTTCATAACCTCAAATTAACAAATATAATAGCTCATTAATCTTGTTCCTTTTCACAAAAATTTGAATTGACTCAAATATAATTGAACCGCTTGCTTCCCTTAGCCATATAAATGGAAAGTAATCCAAAATTGGGTCCCATCTTTTCTTTATTGTATTTTCATATGCAAAATTGAATCAAAATATGGACTTTTCAACTTCACAGTATCAGCGGTGTCGAAAACCCAGACCACTTGAGTCGCCCAAAGGCATAATTAACAAATTGAGTGACTGGGGTATCGTAACCTATTGGGTTACATAGACAAAAATGATGTAAATTGCACATCAGCATGACAGCACCTCAAAACCAGGGAAATTCCCTAATTGCACCTAACAATGATATCATTTTAATTAGTAGAAGGGTAAGGCTTTCTCGCTCTTACCATGAGAGATGCAACAAAAAGAAGAAATTTTTAGAATTGAAACTATTATGCATATAATTTTGGGTCAAGGTAAGGTATTTTGCGGTAAATACATAGGGTACACAAATACTGTCCTACAAAATCACAACCCGTACCTGCCTAGAGGATATGGTATATACAAATTATAATAAATACAAGTAAAGATTGTAAAGAAAGAAAGAAATTTTTGGAAATGGTTTGAAATACAAAATAGGGATCCTTTTTGACCTTGTCATTATAAACACTTTCTTGTCATTTTGAGAGCCTCTCCTTTTAAATGTGTTTTGGATCCAAGTGTTTACCGAGTGAGGTAATAATAAATTTTGTGTATTTATTGCAGGCAGAATATTTTCAGGACGACCTGTTTCCGCCTTCCCTTAATACATGGACGCCCTCAATGAGCAGTTCTGAGTGGATTGAAGGACTCAACAAATGTTTGGAGAGAGTGGATTTGAAACCCCCTCAAATGATGGTCTGTGAGTATCATACACCCGTCGAACATAAACAGTCAAGCAAAACACCGCATCAGCAACAAAAAACATGTTACTTATCAATGCAAACACATAAAAATGGGTCCATTTTAATATATTCTAGCTGTTCCATTTTGTAAACCCACCCATTTATGAAATATTGAAAATGGAACTGTATTGGAGAAAATAGATCAACACATAATAGCAAATGTACTATACAGGGTATCCCAAAACGATTGAAACACGCTTTAATTCATTACCTGTTAGACATAAGTGGGCAATGTAAATTGCAAAAATGTTGAAAGTAAGGTAGGAAATAAGACTACATTAATGAAATAGTCTTCCCATTCATTTTCAAAAAGTTGCACTTTTTAAATTTTTATACGACCCCCTTAGACAAATTGGGTCAATCAGAAATTTTTTATTTTTAAAGCAACAAGATCATTAAAAAAACCTGCATATCTGTATCTTTAAAATCAACTGAATTATGATAAAGGGAAAAAATCTGACCTATGCCACTTTTCCTTACCATGTGAAAGGCTGTTTCATCAGTAAAAATAGGGATCATAAACAAATTGACAATGGGAATTGTTTAGATCAAAGATACGTTAATATGTGTCAAAAATTTTTATCACAAATGCATCTAAATAAAGCATTACACAGACAGATATCATATAAAGCAGTGGTACTTACTACGCAGTTGGGGCACATAATTAAAATATGTATGTTATCTTATGTACGTATTTAACATCCAGTTTTATCTTTTTTGTGATATGTCACAAATTTACATTTCTAATTTAATATAGGGTCCCCATTCAGAATGTTTAATTTTCAATTAAATATAACTCACTCAATTTTAAAGATACATATATGCATTTTTTTAATGATATTGTTGCATTAAAACTAAAAAGTTTCTGATTGACCCAATTTGTCTAAGGGGGCCGTATAAAAATTTAAAAAGTGTAACTTTTTGAAAATTAATAGGAGGACTATTTCATTAACATAGTCTTATTTCCTACCTTACTTTCAACATTTTTGCAATTTACATTGCCCACTTATCTCCAACAGATAAAGAATTAAAGCGTGTTTCAATCTTTTTGGGACACCCTGTATAGGAGTAAAGGCTAGTCATGGTTCCAGATTGAACTCCATTTAATAAACTATACCAGTGTTTCTCAACTGCTGGTCTGCGGCCTGGCATCCATTATACCGGGCCATGGGAGATTTTCCTGGAATGCGTCATTGTAATTTTCTAAGCATTTTTTATGAATCAATATTTCATAATGGAATTATTCTAAGGAGAATAATATTCGTGAATGACCTGAAAAGCTCAGAACCAGAACGCCTAAATAACAGTGACCAAGCTGCATTTCAATTTTAATATGCTCAGCTGACTTCTAGGGTGAATTGAAAGGTATAAATATTTTCTTAATGCCACATTTTTTTTTCAAATCGACATCCGTAAAATTAATTTAATAATACAATAATCCATTTTATACCGATTAATATTATACATTTTGTATGATCAGAATGGGATAGGTCAATGATAATCAGCACACATTAATGGAATGATAATTGGCCTGAGGAAATGACAAGATCTCATGAGTCCAGTGATTGATAACTTATTTCAATGTCATCTTATATGTGTCAACATGTCACATAAGTATTTACTGGGCTGCAGTCTGACAAAGGTTGAGAAGCACTGGACTGAGGAATCAAGACTCGAGCTATTGTTCGAATGCCCTCAAACTGTTGTCTGAATCCATCTGCAAAATAATTACTTTGTTCATTTAACAACATACTGCATTGACTAGATAAGTTTTAACTCGTCTTGGAGGCCCCTCTTCTTCAGAATAAAAATACACAAAGGTAGACATGTTCTTGTGGATAAAAAGATCCTCAAGAAGGAGAAAAAACAAACTTATTTTACAGATAATGCCACATAAATTAAATATAGAGATTTGTTTATAGTTGGAATAAAAACTTTCTATTTTTTAACTCTGAAAACCGAATAGGATGCTTGAAAAGAAAACAAGTACCATAAAAAAGAGGCATAGGTGGAGCTAGGGGGAAATAGTTTTAATTGCACCTCTATCAGTTTTTCAAATATGTATATGGATTTGTGTATGGATATTGCAACTGAAATTACAAGAGCTAAAGGGTATTCAGTAACCTCAAACTAAAAATTTTAGCTCCGCTTATGAAATGCGGGGAACACAGACTTCAAATGTTAATGTCATCTATTTCTTATTATTTCTATCAATATTAAAAAAAAGAGCCTGCTACTGAAGTGTTTTTTTATGGCTTGTATTTTCCATCTTAAACATTTTTTATGTGTACAAAAAGTTTCTTATTCATCTTTATGTAAAAAGTGTCTGTCTATTTAACATACAAATGCATATTTATTGACCAATATTTTTTTTTCAAATTGGATATCGTCATTCTTTACATTACTTACTGTGAGTCTATGGTTCAAGTTATAGGTTCAGGGATTGTCAAGATATTCATAAAAAAAAAATACAAAATTAGCCTACCATAGAAGTAACATTAAGCAGACAATTTTTTTCTAAAGCTTTATATAAATAATCATTGTGCTACTGAGTTATAAAGATGTTTATTAATCTAATGTTTTGAAAGAAAAAAAAACCATATTATTGTAATTTATCCAATATCTTAAATAATAAAAGGCAATGTCTGTGGGTCTTATATACTATACGTTCAGTTACCGCGCGTCAGAGAGCTACGAAATTTGGCAATCGGAATTTGGCACGCGGGGGCGGGTGGGAAGGGGACACGTAAAAACCGATTTTTGCCCTTTTTTTCTACACAATCCAGACGTCATAGAAAAAAACAAATCACACCACTCGAAAGAACAGTCAATTGCGAGTAAAAATATATAAATTTCAAAACTCAGGGACAAATTCTATTATTTTTTAAAGATTTTAAAACAAAAGTCACTTTCGGTTCAAAAAAACCAACTTTCGTTTTTAAATCCTCCCATCGTAAAAACTACTCATAATTTCGACTAATAATTTACATTTTTAGAAAGGTCAAAGATCTGACATTCTTACAAGTCCAATTTGGTCAAGAAATAATGAAAATTGCCCGCAGAATCACAATTTTAAAGACGTCATGATTTTATATTTCTCGGCAATCCAAGTTCTTCAACGGCATTTTCCCCTTCGGCAGTAGTTTTTTACCTGTCTCCATGGAGACCGACTGCGCTTTCGGTTTTAAATGAATTAAAAACTTAGCATATGTATTGGATACATCGGGTGAAATTATTATATTTATGTGATATTTTGAATGGATATTTTAAATAATTTAAATGATTGAATTATGGTGGTTTGAATTGTGGTGATGTATTTGAAATTATTATATTTATGGATTGGTGGAACGATATGGATTTTTTAATTTATGGATATTTTAAATGGATATTTTAATTTATGGATATTTTAAATGGATATTTTAAGTGATGGAACGAGGATGATGGAATTAAGAGCTTAATTATAAAATTTAAATTAGTGCGCGAGAATTGTACTCGGTAGGCCTGGGTTCGATTCCCGCCACTGACGCGAAGTACGATCACGTTAAACATATGGGTCCGTAAGTCCTTCCGAGAGGTTGGTGGTAGAGGAAGGAGGGTACGGTCCCTGTGGATGCCTCCCCCACTGGGTTCCAGTCTAAATTGGGCGAATAAAAAGAAAGTTATGGAGATTGTCGCGGAGGGCGTGGTAGCCCAGTGTTTAGCGCACAGGAATTTCACTCGATAGGCCAGGGTTCGATTCCCGCCACTGCCAAAACTGCTGCCATGTTCACTCGGAGTACGATCACATTAAACATGTGGGACCGTAAGTCCTTCCGAGAGGTTGGTGGTAGGGGAAGGAGGGTGCGGTCCCTGTGGATGCCTCCCCCACTGAGTTCCGGTGTAAATTGGGTGGCACTTCCTGGCCGTCCAAACAGTTACTTTACACCTTTCTGATAAAATTTTAGAATTTTCAAGGGTAGCGAACAGGCTGGTCGCCAAAGGTGGCTAGTAAATAATAAAATGGATAGCAAAACAAATTTAATAAATGGACAGCAATCTATTTTGGATTCTGTTTTATGAGTTGCTACCATGAATTAAAAAAAAATAAAATGTTCAATTTCCATACGTTGTGTTTGAAGGATGATAAAAAGTGATCATTTTGACCTATGTCAACCCTTTTGTAAATGGGTTTAAACATGAAACTAGAATGTTTTATTCTTCAGTTTTGTCTGTGAATATAATTTTGTATAGTGAGAACAGAGATACCTTTCTTATATTTTTAATAGAGGAATTCACTATTTTGATGAATGTTTAGATTTGTAGAATGCTAATAGAATCTTCACCTACTTTAATGGATGAGCAATATTCGCTACTTACGACATAAAATCAAATTGATAAGAAAAGGAATGCTGATTTTTTATTTTTTTGTGCAGGATTAAAAAGATGATTGAGTAATGTGTAAAAGTTTTAATTTTTGCATGATCTTATCTCATAAGATGCCAATTATTTATTCAAGTGAGTGAAGCTCCTGCTCCAGTTAAACCGGAAGCAAAACACTCAGCGACTCCTGTTAATATTGTGTTTGATGGCGATGTCACTATGGAAAGCTCACTGGCATTTATGCTCAGCAGTAAAGAGAAAGAGGAGAAGGTAAGTTTACAATATGGAAGAAATCATTTATTTTTCTAGTGCCTGGAGTTTGAAATAGATTGGATTAAAAATGCCTGGTGCTCACTCATTATGCAGGCAAACCAGAGCTCATAACAGAACTTTATTATAAATTTATTTGAAAAAATATACATTATCTTGAAAACAGTTCATTCTGTGCATATTAAAATAAATTTTAACCCTTTGCGGATGGTAGATGCATCCTCTTGTCAACTGTGAAACTGCGTCCAAGGTCGATAGTCACACATTTGGAAAGAAATTTACAACCGACACCAATGTGCGTTTTCATATGGAATGTTTTCAATTGAATTAAATACTAGATGGCGCTAAATGTCTATTTTAACATTTACAATGCATTTTGCTAATACTTGACCTTGGTATAGGGAGGTCCCCATAAATCATCATATCATCTAGAGCGGTAAAACTTGGTTTTATAATATAAACAAACACATCATTTCTGGCAGGCTATGCTGTAATTGAATATGTATTCTTGTTTTGATTTTAGTTTAATGATTGTATAGGTGAACTATTGGAATGTAAGAGAGTATTTTCAAGTTTGGGGTTTAGAGGAATGTGATGTAGTGAATTTATTAGGTTATTTCGGATAAGAGAATGGCTATGTCAAGATGTTTTTAGATATAGAAGAATATACTAATATGGTAATCAAACAGAATAGTTATGAAAGTACTGCAGATAGTGAAGATTCGTGAATATTTGTTATTTTTGATGAGCGCACAGACAGTTTCTATGAATGCAAAGATTGCAATGTTTGTCTGTGCGTGAATCCATGTTTTGAAATACATTATACGTAAAAGGCGTATTAATTAGTAACAAAGCTATTTTCTTCCTAAAAATTGCACATAATCTCTATTAGCTGTATTGAGTATAATCATTTGGATATTTTTCCTGCATAACAATTTTAATCAAGTTAATTAGTAATTTTCAATCATATAAAATTTTAATATTTAAATAACAGATAATTTGAGTGTAACATATACATCTAATGGAAAATAAGTATTTTCCATTAGCTTATTCCTTAAAAAAGTAAAATGCTGTGTTAAATGGGTGATTTTTAGTGGATGTTTTTCCGGAGTTAGGCTTAGTGTAAAAATTGCACTGTCCTTTGAGAACAGGATTAGAAGCGAAATGCTCCATCCTTTGGGCCACAGTTCTGTAAAGCCACCGTCCGCAAAGGGTTAAAAGCCCCTGTACACTATACAAGAAGTTAAATCGTTCAAGCTCTGGCCATACAACATCTCTATTCATGAAATGGAAACAGTTTTTGTAAATAATTAAACATCTATTCATTTTAAAATGATATGTAACATAGTTTTCACATAAATTTACAATCTTCTCAAGTTGAAGACTGAAAATTTTCTACTTTTCAAGTGTGGAATGCTTATATCTCAAAAACTAAAAGTACTAGCTATGAACAGTAAGCGAGAATGTGTAGCTATCTGAAAGCCCTGTACATGTAAATAATTGGATTTTGGATTGAGCTCTTAGTTTTTAAAATAGAGTGGTAAGAATTCTGATATTTTAGCATTTCTATCTAGGTTTTTCCAATGGATGGAAAAGGTGTCATGTTTAAAATGTCGCAATTGTTGCAGCTTAATTTGTTTACTGACTGCTTGATAAAATATGGGTGCATTAGCATGATTAAAAAATTTAAAAGGTTAAATGAACTTTGATATTCTAAAGATGTTTAATGATGGGTGAGAATAGATAGAAATATACGTATTTATGCACTGTCGGGAAAGTTTATAGATTAAGTTGAATGTAAAATCTTGTCAGATATCTTAAATAATAAAAGGCAATGTCTGTGTGTGTGTCTGTCTGTCTGTCTGTCTGTCTTATACACTATACGTTTCGCGACCGCGCGTCGGAGAGCTACGAAATTTGGCAATCGGAGACCCGGGGGGGAGGGAAGGGGACACATGAAAACCGATTTTAAAAATTTTAATTATTTTTTTATTTATTTAATCTTTTATGCGATTTCGACCGTTTTTTGCCCTTTTTGCCCTTTTTTCTCCACGATCCAGACATCGTAGAAAAAAACAAATGACACCATCGGAAAGAGCAGAGAATTTCGAGTAAAAATATATCAATTTCAAATCTGAATTTCGATTTCTAATATTTTTTAAAGATTTTAAAACAAAAGTCACTTTTTGCTCAAGAAAACGATTTTTGGTTTTTAAATTCTCGCATCGTGAAAAGTACTCATAATTTCGACTAATAATTTACATTTTCAGAAAGGTCAAACATCTGGCATTCTTACAAGTCCAATCTGGTCCAGAAATAATGAAAATTGCCTTCAGGATGGCAATTTTAAAGACGCCATGATTTTAAATTTGTCGGCTACCGGCTCAGTTTCTCAACGGCATTTTCCCCCCATCCGCATTAGTTTCTTCCCCGTCTCCATGGAGACCGCGCTTTCGGTTTTAACTGAATTACGAGCATAAGTGTTGTATACATCGGGCGAAATTATTATATTTATATGATATTTTAAATGGATATTTTTAAATGGATATTTTAAATAATTTAAATGATTGAATTATGGTGGTTTGAATTGTGGTGATGTATTTGAAATTATTATATTTATGGATTGGTGGAACGATATGGTTGATTTTTTTATTTTAAATGGATATTTTAATTTATGGATATTTTAATTTATAGATATTTTAAATGGATATTTTAATTTTATGGCTATTTTAAATGATGGAACGATGGAACGAGGATGGTGGAATTAAGAGCCTAGCATATGGTCGTTATAAATTTAAATTAGCGCGCGAGAATTGCACTCGGTAGGCCTGGGTTCGATTCCCGCCACTGATGCGGAGTACGATCACCTTAAACATATGGGTCGATAATTCCTTCCGAGAGGTTGGTGGCAGGGAAAGGAGGGTACGGTCTCTGTGGATGCCTCCCCCACTGGGTCCTGGTCCAAATTGGGTGAATAAAAAGAAAGTTATGGAGATTGTCGCGGAGGGCGCGGTAGCCCAGTGGTTAGCGTGCGGGAATTTCACTCGGTAGGCCCGGGTTCGATTCCCTCCACTGACAAAACTGCTGCCGTGTTCACGCGGAGTACGATCACGTTAAACATGTGGGTCCGTAAGTCCTTCCGAGAGGTTGGTGGTAGAGGAAGGAGGGTACGCACCCTGTGGATGACTTTCCCACTGGGTTCCGGTCTAAATTGGGTGAATAAAAAGAAGGTTATGGAGATTGTCGCGGAGGGCGCGGTAGCCCAGTGGTTGGCGCGCGGGAATTGCACTCGGTAGTGTTGGAAATAATCAATACATCGCGATTCACGTTCCTGTGAACGGGCGTTTATGCAAATTTAATATGAACGACTCTTCCCGTTCACCGGCGTGAACCGTGACGTTTTTCAACATGAGGTTTCATGCAAATCAGTTCTCAATGCGTACGCATCTGATTTGCATATCCGGGGGCGTTTCCGGAACTGTCCATTCTCGGATATATAGGGCAGAGGTTTCTTGAAGCAAATGAGAAGGTCGAGACAGATCGATGAGATCAGATCCGACGTCTGAAGAAGTCAGACGAGATAGACACTGATGGTCTGATGCAGGCAGACAGAAATGTTTTTTTTGACAGAAGCACTGCGGAATATCGTTTGACGACGGTGAATAGTCGAAACGGATGCAGATGTGGTCAGTTTGGACCAGCATGTATTGAACGTTAAATTTACTTACAAACGTTCGGAAGCCGCTTTAAATATTTTCCTGATGTTTTATCCTTTGGTTTCCCTTTGCCAAGTGATGGTGGCTGAAATACACGCAAGTGATAGAGGTAGTATAGTAACTTACTACCAAATGCTTCAAAGAATCTCTGTCTAGTCATTTACAACTAAAAATCTTTTGTACATAGTATATTTTTGATGTTTTACGGCATGGAAAATTACCAGGTACGTGTAATATGCCGAGTTGTGCTTTTCACCAAATAAAGTGAACGAAGTTTTTCTTTAAAACTGGACTTGTGTACTTTCATAACACAGCCAACACTTATTGACTCTGACAGTGCGTGCTTTGCTATCTTCAAATTTTAAATTTTCCAACAGGTAGGCTAGGGTTCGATTGCCGCCACTGCCAAAACTGCTGCCATTTTCACGCGGAGTACGATCACGTTAAACATGTGGATCCGTAAGTCCTTCCGAGAGGTTGTTGGTAGAGGAAGGAGGGTACGGACCCTGTGGATGCCTCCCCTACTGGGTTCCGGTCTAAATTGGGTGAATAAAAAGAAGGTTATGGAGATTGTCGCGGAGGGCGCGGTAGCCCAGTGGTTAGCGCGCGGGATTTGCACTAGGTAGGTCCGGGTTCGATTCCCGCCACTGCCAAAACTGCCGCCGTGTTCAGGCGGAGTACGATCACGTTAAACATGCGGGACCGTAAGTCCTTCCGAGAGGTTGGTGGTAGGGGAAGGAGGGTACGGTCCCTGTGGATGCCTCCCCCACTGAGTTCCTGTCTAAATTGGGTGGCACTTCCTGGTAGGTCGTTCCTTCTGGTAGGTCGCGCCAGCGAGTGTGCCACGGTTAGAATTTGCCACGGTCAGAATTTTCAAGGGTAGCGAACAGGCTGGTCGCCAAAGGCGGCTAGTATTGTATAAGTTTCATTTATATACCTAAAAGCAAGTTAAAATAATTTGATGCAAGGTCTGTGGTTGTAGTTTCCAGACAAAATCGGGACAAAAACTAAAACTGCTAGCTAAATATTAACAGTTAACGAGTCACATGTAGACCTTTTAAAACCCATAAACAAAATAAATGATTGTAAAAATGTCAAATAAACTTATTGAACTTCACTGGAGTTTTAATTTACAAAATGGCTCCACTGAATTGGAATGGATAGCAATCTTCTATAGAACATGTAACATGACTATTTTGCAGCATTCCCATGAGTTGTGGAAAATGCTGGATATACATATTTAGTTTAATAGTATGGATTACAGAAATGTAACTTTATTAGATGTTATGGAAACATCTAATGGGACTTGTATCAATTGGAGGAATATTTTAGAAGTTCAAAAGCTGCTTTATCACTGTTTCGATTTTTTAGACCCTTTTAATTTTGTTCACTTGAGAAGAGAACAAACATGCTGTTCCTATTGATACTGGATTGATATGCTGGATGAAAGATTCTTTAAAACGATTTTGTTGAATCATAACTTTTGGGTAGCCAATTATGGTACTCAAAAGTTAGGGTATTTTTGTTTTGAAGTTAATGTATTATTTAGAGTAGTGTTATTAAGGCAGATGGGTTAACCTTTTAAATAGACCGAAATAATGTATGATGAGAGCAATACTATCGTAGGAAAAATGAGTTTTAACATTTTAAACTCACTTTCATCGTAATGTTATACTGATGTTTTGTTGGTTGTAATGTAAATTGGAGGTTTTCGATGTCAATAAATATATAACACAACTGCACGAATCCACTTTTATACATATATAAATTAGCACTATACTACTAAATGAAATGTGTACTCACTCGAACCCAAGTTTGACATCTAACAGTTTGCCGTTTTACAAGATGGTACAACGATGGTTAGGTTTGGATCTTGCACAAAATTAAGCACTATCATGGGCTTCTGTTAAGTTTGCCAATTAATTTATCACGCTTGTGCTAGCCATTGATTTCTATAACATTTATTTCACACTTGAGAACATCCTCTTCATTGGAAAATAAATGGAACTCTGCTGTTCTCTCAAATACAACAACAACAAAAATTTGCTTTTAATGTTATTTAACTGCTTAAGATTGGCCATTCCTATGTTTACAGTAATAATTGATTGCAAGTATGAGCTCTGTGCATTTGTGTATACATAATGGGTTCCTTTAGGATATTGCTAACATAGTTGAATTGTATTTGATTGTTAGCTTGTTCAGTCCATGATGTCACTCTGTGAAGTGGAGGAGAGTGAGCTTCCCCAAGAAGAATTTGAAGGTGTCGATCCCAGCGAATGGGTAATGGAATTTCTCTATTTTTCTGAACCCCTGTTCCTCTTGTTAACATAATTATTTTCTGTTTGCAATTTTTTTTAAAAGCAAGGACTTTTCCCCTTTGCTTTTGAAAGGTTTGAGAGTTACCATGTATACAGAAGTTGGATCAATAGTGTTTTTTCCTTTACACGTGGTACTATGTATTGTATTCTGATGTGGGAAGCACATGACTTTCCCTGCAGACTTCAATTCATTTTCTCTTTATTTCTTTAAAATTTCACTAAATTGAGTTTAACTGCACAAAATATCATTCAACATTATTTAAAATAATATTGAATTTGGACTTTTAATTCAATTTTCATTTTCATTGGGTGACAACATATTTTCAAAGGTGGCATCACAAAAAAAAAATATATATATATATATAAAAAAAAAATCTCAAACAGTTATTCCTAGAGTAATGGGGTTGATCTTATTTTTTTCGTCATCAAAAATTTCATATTAAACAAACCTATAATGGATACATTTGAGCATACATAGTCTTTTGTTTTAGATTTTGATGATTTTTGCAGCTCATTTCACAAAACAAAAAAACCCCAGGTTCTTTTATCCTGAATCGTACCAAAATCTTGTTAGCACCAGGGTCACTCACAAGTGACTTATCTACCAAATTTTGTGAAATTGGGTCAATTGGTTTTTAAACTAGAATGGATGCATGATTTTTGCAGGCTATTGGGGGGGGGGGGACAGGTTCTTTTATTCTGAATCATACCAAAATCTAATCAACACTGGGGTAACCCATAATTGACTTACCGTTCAAATTTTATGAAATTGGGCCTATCAGTTTTTGAGTTAGATTGGATACTTGCATTGCACAGACAGACACTAAAAATGTTTTTTTTTTTTTTAGTGTTCTAGAGGTCCCAAAATGTGCAGATCAGTCAAATTCGAGTTGCTATTTTCGACACGATTCCAATATTTTCCCTATGCATTACCATGTATTGTAGGGAAAGTAAAAAAGGGATATTAATGCACTTAAATGTTGATTACCAAACGTTTATTTATATGGGATTTGTTTTGTATATTTTCTCCCTATTTACTAATGAATAATGTTTATTTTCAGGATGATGTATAGAAGTGGAAACTATTTCTGGATTATACTCAAAGTTGCTGAAAAATATACATGATACATTTGAATCTGTTGAAACTGTTTTATCGCTCACCTGTCATTTTGATGCGACTTGATTTAGATGCCAAAATATGCCAGTAATATGCACAAATAATTTTATTTAGATGTCTCATGGGACCATGTATATTTATTTCTTAATGGTGCTTCAAAGTACAAAAATTTTATTTGACTTACTTATGTATTTAAAAGTATTTATTAAAATTTGGATGCTAAAATATTTTTAAATCTTTATTTATAATTTTAAAAATTGCTATTGCACTTTTGTAATATGTATGTACTTCATTGTATACTGAAATAAATCTTTTTTATTAATTAATTCTTTGCATTTTAGATTTAATATTCAAGTAATTTTATACTTTAAATTGGATTATATATATAATCAGAACCTTTTTATCAATGAGGGGGAGAGACACTATTAAATGGATGGAGCCAAAATGAAATGATACTAAAATTGTAAACTTTTACAGTCCTTCCACGTAACCTTCACAATTTAGCTCAGGCTACACAAAGCTTCATAAGAACCCTCCAGAACTTATTTTTAGGAATACCCCTTTGTGGCAAGTTCTTGTTATTTTGAACTTGGCCTTTGCAGCTTCGTATAGCCTGAGCTAAATTGTGAACTAATTTCATTCTGGCTACATGGAAAGACAGAAATTGTCAATTCCTGTAGAAGTTTTCAAAATTGTGGCAAATAGCAAGTTTTCTATCTACCATTGCAGTTAATGGTTATTCCATACTGATGAGTACATAAGCATGAAACCGGTCTATGGATACTGTTATTTCCAATGGGAGGGTCTTCCTCATTTGTAGGAATGTCATTTTCTGGTGGGTTCTTGTGATTTTGATTCATAGACTTGAACTTTTAACTGTAAACTAACAAGCATATTTAAACCTTCTTGAAAGATCCCTAATTTTTTGTTTCTTTTATACCTATATTCAATTTTTGAGTGTTTTATTATTTCTATTTTGCACTTTTCACTTTTTTAATATTTTAATTAGTGAAAATTTATAGACATTCAGTTTTATCATTTTTTGTGCAATTTAAATGATTTAGAATTTAATCCTGCAATTAAAGATTTTTTTTGTTCATTATTCATCACCTTTTATGACTTTTATCAACATTGTTATTTTTATTTATTTTTAATCCTTTTCAATGACTATTATCTATTTTAAAAATCTGTGTTCATATATGAATATTGTTTTATTCTGTCGCTACTACTTTTTGTAACTGCATATATGCATCCACATTTAGATTTCTATTTTTAAACATTCTTCTCTTTGCTCATTTCCTGCTAGTTTTTATATTTTCTTATTTTATAATGGGTTATTTGCATTTTTAAATTATTTCAACTAGAATTTTTTATATCTGAGTTATGCCAACATGGTGGCTAAGTGGTCAAAGGCAAGCATTTCCTCGGGTTATGGGTTCGAGTCCCACCTGCAGGCATGGATGTTGTTGGACGCAGTGTGTTCTCCGAGGCAACATCATGGGATGACTAAATGGTTTACGATTCTGGCTGATGTATAGGCGAATGATAGTGTATCAAGTGCCTGGCCATTATTAAAAAAAATATTTGAGCTATTTTGAATTTTCTGAATAAGTGCTAATCAAAATAGATTAGTAATTATACATAAATATATTTAAATCATAAGTAATTTTTGGATAACCGAAGAATTTATAAAATGACACTAAATAAGAATACTCGCCATAAACTAGCTAATTTTCATGAAATCCTTTAAGTTGAGCATGCTCTACAATGTATTTAATGTATACAGCGACTAATGAATTGAAGTTGAATAATTATTAAGGCCGTATTAAATGGGTAAGTGCCTACTGCAACAGCGTTCTCACCATGACTTATGCTGAGAATAAAAATACATTTGCCGAGTGTTAATTTGCAGCTCTAATAAACACCTTCTCTAACTTAAATATTCATAAGATTGTTTACTAAACATACTACTATATCTCTAAAACATGTCCACACTTTTTATATTTCAAACAATTCATTTATATATATATATATCAAATAAGACTTCATTAGTTTTAAAAGACTTACACATATCAGCTAGTGACAAATAATGAGCTGGGACAGATTTGGTATTTCTATTTATAAGAGTGATAAGATGGAAGTAAAAGTCCAACACCCTTTAAGCAGGATAGCACTGCACTGGTTCAGCCTTCCCTTCAGATGTTAACCAGACAGTCATTGATTTATATTGACTCCATTATGAGATTAAACAATAACATTTTTATGTACAATTTTATATATACATAACAAATCTAAAACGATTTTAAGCAACTTTTATTCAAAACTGCTCTCTTCCTTATTTCCTGGTGGCACAAATTTTGTTTATACCATTTGATAGTATATATAATATCCGTAGTTGAAGCTACAATTGCAGGAGAATCATGCTCATAGGAAATAGCAATTGAAATGATGGAAGCTTCGCTTAATGATAAAGTTACATCTGGATTTGAAAGATCGAGAGTCATTAGATCGTCTTCACTAGGAACATGGAACAAAAATAATTTTCCATTTTCACCCCCAAGGGCTAGTATGGTACCATGTAGAGCTATGCTAACAAGAGAAGTCTGTAAAGTTCTCATCAAGTAGTAGTGTAAGTTGCACTTTTCATTGACAGATATTATCAATTTTCCATCGGCTAGAAAAGGGAAACAAAAAATTAGATACATAGGCACTGAATCACTACCTAAACAACAGACATCCAGGAAATGTACAAATTACATCCCCATTATAAGATTAAGGACACAACTTTAGACAGAAGGTCTTTTATTAAAACTTCTTAAGACGTACAAAGTAAAAAATGCCTTCAAGCATTAATGCGCTTTTCATCAGTAGCTACATGGAAAGTTAATAGGATCGTTCATATATAGACCAGTAACATAGCAAATTTGCATAAATAAATATAAAATTAGTAAATGAACTTTAGAACGTCAAGGAAAGGCAAAGAACAATTGGATTTATGCTCAACAGTAAAATTAATTGAAGGGCAAAAATCATTAACCTTAGACAAAATAAGAAAGAGATCATTTAAATCACTATCCCAAATAATAAAAACATCATCCATGTAACGGCACCAAAGAATGGGTTGGATCGTTAAAAAAGGCAAAACCTCATTCTCGAGCTCCTGCAAAACCACCTCGGCCAAAATACCAGATAATGGGCTACCCATAGGTACCCACCACAAGTTTGCAAGTAAATAGCATCGCGGAAGCCAAAGTAATTTGTCTCCATAACAATATTCAAAGCAGAAGTGATTGCGTCAATAGTAAGGGTTTTAAAATTGTGATTTTGAAGCTTTTTGGCAATAATTTTAATAGCAATGTCAACGGGAATACTAGAAAATAAAGAAACGACATCAAAACTATGAAGGATACAATTAGAATTAAATTTAGTTTTAAATAATATATTAATGACATTTTCAGTAGAATTAATGAAAAAACTATGATTATTAAAAAATTGTTTTAAGAAATAGGCGAGGGATTTCTCTAAGAAATAAGTAGGTCCACTACATTTGGAAACAATAGGATGCATAGGATGATTTGGTTTATGAAGTTTAATTTGGCCAAAGATTTTAGGAAGTTGATGGGAAGTACGGAAAACAGCAGATTTTACATTGGGAGTTTTGTGATTCTAGTATTAATCATCGTAATCAGGAATTTTTTGTCCTGGTTGCATTTTATCTCGTCAATACACTTCTGCATTGAATTAACATAATCAGTTTTATTTGCAAGAACAAGTTGCTTAGTCTTGGCAGCAAATAAAATGATAAGGTTGGGATTAGATTTAAGTTTCTAATTTCCGCAAGTCCAAAACAATATCAGAACCAAAATGTCTATTTTTGCTTTTAAGTTTATTTTCATTTTGAAAAGCAGTAATTGGCCGATACATAACAAAACGGCCATGATCTCTATGGCCTTGAGCCACGTTAAGAAAGGCATCCTCCACAGGGGGAATTAATTAATAAAACTAGAATTAACATTAGGATAGGCGAATTTAGGGCCTCTCTCATGGGCTTTACACTGAATAGAGGAAATATCAATGTTAGTACAATTTACTAACGGAAAAAGTAAAGGCTTTTTAAGGTAAAAGTAAAGGCTAAGGTAAAAGTAAAGGCTGTGAAAAAATTTTTGGTTTTAAAGCAAGAATTTCAAGACGGGAATATTTAAACACAGGGTGCTGAGAAGAAGGGGGGACATCACTCACAAAGACAGCTTGACTGGCAGAAGAATTAGAAATGTACAAGGGCAAAGGTATTTTACGAGGATAGTTAAACCTTTTAAACTGGTTTGTCCAACCAGAACATCTTTTAGTATGCCAAATTTCTATGTTATTACGGACATGGTTTAGGCGAGTATAAATATATTCACAATGGCAGGATGTGAACAGACAACAAATTCACTGTACATAACATGAGCGCTCACAAAAGCTAATATCAATACAGAGTTCACGGATAGAATTACAAAGTAATTTAAATTCAGCGTGCTAAATAATATGTACTTCAGAAGAACTATAAACAGATTTTTAAATAAAGCAGGAAGGGGGAATAACAAAGACACTCTCGTTAAATGCACGTAAAACAGCTCAGTCAAAATATGGCAAAGTTCTTGGATTTTAGGTCATAAAAATACACATCACCTCATAAGTAGTATTCGGAAATTTTCAATGGATACTAATCCCAAATCAAAGTCACGTAGAACAGCTAATCAAAGTATGTCAGATAATTTCACTGGTAACAAAGCACGCTCGTCAAATGCACATAGAATAGCTCAGTCAAAATATGGCAAAGTTCTTGGATACCAAGTCGTAAAATGTCAGAACACTTTTCAAAAACACCAACATAGAAACGCTTGATTTCGAAAAACATACCTTCAAACAATGTCAAAAATCATGCAGCAAGTCTTTTGGGTCTAAAGTTATCTGTCTAAAGTTGTGTCCTTAACCTTATTTGTTTAAATCAGATGTGGTATCAACTTATTTATTTAGATCTATATACTGGTGCTTTACCGACCTACTGGTTTGTTTAGATCTATCTAAAGTTGTGTCCTTAATCTTATTTGTTTAAATCAGATGCAATACCAACTTATTTATTTAGATCTATATAGTGGTGCTTTACCGACCTACTGGTTTGTTTAGATCTGTCTAAAGTTGTGTCCTTAATTTTATTTGTTTAAATCAGACGTGATACTAACTTATTTATTTAGATCTATATACTGGTGCTTTACTGACCTACTGGTTTGTTTAGATTTCTCTGCTTCAGCTGTCTAAATTTACTTTCCATGTAGCCACTGATGAAGAGCGTATTAACACTCGAAAGTGCTCTGGCATTTTTTACTTTGTACGTCTTATAAGAAGTTTTATTAAAAAACCTTCTGTCTAGTGTCCTTAATCTTATTTGTTTAAATCAGACGTGATACCAACTTATTTATTATTTACGTCCCATTGATCTAATATCCATATCAATCAGATATTTATATTTATATATAACTAACAATCTGAATCAGGCAAAGTTTATGCCTGTAAAGTACAGGTGTGATGAGGCATTGTACACTTCCATATTCCATTTATCAAGTTGTGCAATACATCAAAAATCATTTTAGTTTTCCTAAACAGTTTTTTTTTCATGTTATTTAATGTTAAATTTGAGGTGTTATTTAATGTTTCAAGTTAAGTTTTGTTTTATTCCAGAATTTACAGAATAACCCATATTTGATATTTGTTTAAACTTATAAAAATCAAGAGATAAGCTAGTACTTTCACAAAATTGGGTTCGTTTTTTTTTTCTACTCTAGTTTCAAGGAATTATTCAAAAATTCAACCTTCAAAAGGCTTGGGAAAATTTTAAACTATTTCGATAGAATTTTTTGTTTGACATATGTGGCCCATATGGCAGTTTTTCTGCACTAGCCATAATTGAAATTGAAAGTTTTTTTCAACCTGGTCTACTATATAGACCTCATGCTTTGAAAAATACTTGCAACAAAATTAAATGAATCTTTACAGAGACCCACAAATATTTCACGTAACAGTAAATTATGATAATACAAAATATCTGTCACGATAGTACCCATCTAAATGTAATGTTTAAAAGTTAACTCATTTGTAACATTTTAGCAAAGATTAGTGAGCATTTTACAGGTATGAACATGAATGTTATGACCTTTCAGGAATTATTATATTTTTCATTTGAGTGATTTTTTTTTTATATATTTTAATTAAGTTGCTTATGATTCCATTTCAATAAAGATTCGTTACTAGTCATTTAACTAAAAAAATATTATGCTCATAAGTTTACAAACACCTAAATTTAAGGAACCTCACCTAAATTTAAGGAAAAGAACAAAAATAAACACAACACGGTAAGTGCCTAATGTTAATTTATAAAAACAAACATGGGACGAAAGACCCAATTTCCACTTCTAACGGATGAATATTTTGCAAGAAAGCCTTCCTTCACAGGTAACAATAAAAATTTTAAATCTCTAACAAATAATAAGTAAACATTTTTAAAATTTATGAAATTAACATTACCCAGATCGGTCGTCCACATAAGGAAATTTGAAAACAAAATTAAAAAGATAAGAAATGATTAGATTAAGGCTTCTTAAAATACAACATACTGCAAAAAAAGTAGGTGAAATTGTGTCTTTAATTATCAGATACAGTATCCTCTAAATGCATTCTTTACAAAAAATGTTAATACTACCCCAAAAGGGACTCCCAGAACACGCACCATCGCCCAAAATACATGTAAACACAGAAATATAAATAAATACAATAAAATTTAAATAATTATTTCAACTATGTATCATGATGAAAAATATTATCAAATCATTAACAACATTTTAAAATTGCGAAATTCACCAATCTCATTTTAAATATTAGTATCCGTATTTTCAATTTTCCAACTTAAAATATTTAAATGCTTTCACTTAAAAGACTTGAGTGAACAGTTCCCATTAACATTTTATTTCAGTGCTAGAGTTTTCCCTCTAGCACTGATAAGCAAATTAATTGTTAATAAATAGAGGTGTCGATGCCCCCCTTGATTACTTATAGGAAGTAAAAGTATTCACACTTGAAATTCAGATAAAATGGAATAAGTTGATGATTATCAATAGCTTGGTGAATTTTTAATCAAAAGTTATCGGTTAAATTTCTTTCACCTAATTGACCCTATAAAAAAACCCATCAAATTTTGCATTTTTATGAAATGCAACAAAATTCTTCTTCGTTTGCCGATTATTTTTCATATTTCACTTTACTTCTACAACCAATCATCGATTTTATATTTTTTTCAGCCACTCTTCGTGAAACTCTCGGTAAATTGAGTCAGAAGAGACTAACAAAGAAAAATAACTTCCTTCGTCATGTTAACCACAGAGCTAGGTTACTAAACTATATATGAGTGTACATGTTTATTTATTCTTTTTCTGAGTTCATTTAAATGATACAGATTTCAACTCAGAAAGGATTTTGATGTTTTTCAATTTACTTTTATTACTTCAAAATTAAACATTTTAGGGGTATTAAAAATATAATATCATAGTATATAAGTTGACACCTCTATTTTGGATGTGGCTCTACAATTACCCTGACTATAGAAAAAGTATTTTTCCTCAAATGTTCTAATTTCAGTTTTTAAAGGATAAGCCCAAAATCTTTTGGAAAGACGAAGGAATGCTATAAAATTTTATGGGGAAAAGTATAAGATAGAATATTGGTATTCTCATTATTTGAACCACACTACAAATGTTGATGGTATCCAAATAGTTTTTATTAACACAACTAAGATATGTGAAGCTATTTATACCAAATATTTTAAAATAATAATTGGAATGCAAAATATGAAAAAAGATAACATCTTTTGTTGTGAGATAATAATTCCGGGCTATGAGAAAATGAGTGGAGACTTGCACTCAAGATCTTTTATAGTAAAGAATGGCATTTTAATTATTTTGAGATATAGAATGAATTATTGATAGTGACCTACCTGTTAACATTATCACAGTTTTGGATCGAAATAAGTAAGCGACAGTCACACTCACTATAGCTTCGACACGGCGCTCGGTGTAGGATTCTTTGAAATATTTCTTCTCCACCCAATCCCCTTCACCAGGATCAATGGTCTTCAGTTTTCCAGAATTGGAAACACACTGCAACTGCAATACAAATAATAATTCACCATTTAGCATTTAACATGAAAAGACATTCAATTCAACCTTACATTATCCAGGCATTTAAACAAATGATCGCTTTGATCCGCTTCTATGTAGAGAAACTAGCTCTACCATATATCATGCTAAATAGATTGATGCATTTTGAAAACTAAAGTTCATGCTGCTACTTATATTTTATCACCATTAAAATGTATTCTTGATGAATATCAAAGTATAATACCAAATTATCAGAATATTTTACGCATTCACTCCGACAAGAGATTGCAATTAAAACATGAATCACAAGTAGCCCATTTTGGAATGGATGTGAAACTGAAAAATATTATTAAAACACAGTCTCAGAAACCAAAGTTAAGATTATACTCCCAGGGTTCTCGTTATACAGGGCCGTGATGAGGCAATCCCTTCAGACACCCCTGAAATTTTTATTATAGTTTCAAATACTAAAAACTGTTTTAAGCAAAGCACTGTACTTTTCTAAAAAATTAATTGTAGAACCAGGAAGTGGCGAATCATGGGAGAGTGTGGCCCCCGTGATCTTTTCAGAAGAGGCCCCCTACCCATCTAAAAGCCAGTTTATAAAAAAAAGAAAAGTACTTAAAAATAAACATGTTGAATCCTACTCTATACAAATCTGGTTATGTTTTTTTTTATCCAATAAACATACTTGAAATATTTGCACGCAAAAGTTTGATTAAAGAAATTAAATTAAAATGAGAATAGTAATATTTTATGAAAATATTGAACGATAGAAGTTTTTAAATATTATACATTTTTATTTGTTAAACTGAGTGGTAAATATTGATATTACAGCACAATACTAAGAGAAAACTCAAACTTCTTAGGGTCTGCAGCAAAAGTATCAATAACATCTGTAAAAGCTAATGTTTTAATAAAGTCGAACTCAATGCTAAGAATTGACAGATGATTTAGCCTCTTTTCAGTCATTACGCTTCTTAAGTTGTTTTTGATTAGTTTTAATTTAGAGAATGACCTTTTCCCACTAGCGTTGGCGATCATTAAACACATAAGTACGAAGTACTGTTTCAACATTTGGAAACACTTGAATTAAGTTTTCTTTAAATCCACTTTTTGGGATTCATTTTCGAGTTTGTTCTTATTTCCTTCTTCACTATTAAAAATCTTTAAGAATTTTGTTTTCTTTTAAACCAGTTTTATTTTTCGTTCAAAATGAGGATCCCCTCTGAAACGAGGCCCCCGACATTCGCCAGTATGTTAATTTGCAATTGGAACCAGGGCATCAAAAGAGAAACAATGCTTTAGTACTCAGAAAACAGAAACGCAATTTTAATAATGTGTCCTCTGACAACTGGGATTTAATCAACTCGAATTAGGCAATAAGCTAATATGAAAGGCAATCCTTCGGAAAATAATTATTTATTTATTTTTTAATTCTAATCTCTTAAGGGTCTTCCTGGTTTCAAGATGCCCCAAATTAATATCAGCCTTCAGGAAACAGATTAACTTAAATAATACCATATCCCTTTCAGTTTAAGGCACCATGAAGGGCTGAAATAAAAACATCTCTCTATGAAAAATAATTAAATTTTCATATATTTAAAGTACCCTACAAGTTTGCTCACAAGGTATTTATTTAAACACTATATCCCATTACAGTTAAGGCATATCTTGAAAGATTATATTTCCCTGGGAAAATTATTTAAATATATTAATCTTTCCTCTACCCTTAAGGAAATAGAGGAAGGTCATGAATTGGAGTCAATACATAACTGTATTGAAAAATGGAGTTTATAGTATTGATTTCCATCACTCAATGTATTTACTGTGAATAATAATTAAATAATGCTGTATAGGAAAAGTGTAAAAGAAAAAAAAGATAAAGTACTAGCCTAAAATACTTTTTATTGACTTACACATTATTGGAATTATTTATTTTACTAAAATACCCAATCATTTTTTTCTGATGAATGGCAGAAATCCTCAGCACTTCCTAAACATGACATCACTGAACGTCTCGTCTCCTTGGACTCTGAAAGAACTAAAGTGAGCCATGGGATTGTGGATCTTTGGCCTTTTCTGAACCAGATCAGTTCAAAGTTGCAAATTGCAAGTTTTAATTTGCAAATTTTATTTTTTTTTTAGGTTGCAAAACTGGTATCACACCACATGTTTTCGTGGTTCTCTGTATGCTTTGAAAAAGTACCACATAAAAATTGCATAAGCAAGTAAATTTGTATAGAAAAATTATAAGTATTCAATCCAATAAGACTTGGAATGGATTTCATACATGCATTTAGTAGGGAAAAGCAGACACCAATATTTAATTTATAAATGCATTCCAAATAAATAGGAAACATAAAAAAAAAGAATACTTGATTTTTCCACAATCCTATGGAAAACAAGATATCTGCAGGACCCACCACCATTTGGAGCAGTGAAGTTGTGAGATGGAAATAAGGCTTTTTGTGAACTTGCATCTTCCAAAGAGAAACTGTATTATCCCGACAGCTCACAGCAAAAGTATCTCCATAAATGCTAAATAGGGAAATAGAACAGTATCACTCTTACAACATATGCATACCATCAAAAACAGACAATTGACATTACTGCACAGCTCAAGTCAAAAATCGAATTCCACAATGAATTCAGGGATAAGACAATTCATAGAAAAGGAGAAATATATTTTCAAAACTAGGGAGGTTTCTCCTTTCCTGTTTTAAAAGCCAATAAACATATTTTATTTTCACTTTCTAGAAGTGACTACAGCAGTATTTCTCTACCGCCAGCCCTCTGAGAACGGGTCCACAAGAGTTTAAAATAAAAAACAGGAAGAAAGGGCATAATATACTGTATAACGTATCATATACTGAATTATTTTATTGGGTGCTTTTAGAATTAATATAGACTCGCTGAAACTGAAAGACTGAGACCCTTGGATGGACATTTTTTTTTATCAACGACTCCTTAATAATCGTAAAAATAGGCACAAGAAGTGAACATTCCAAGATTTCCAAATAACCCTAAATTATCAGCAAAATCCTTATATAATGCCAAAAAAATGTTATAAAATTACCATTATAAATGATAATTTATCATTCTTCGACAATTTTTATATCCACAACCTTTTCTTTAAGGGTGTACTTCGAAAGGGTTACCTCAATGGTATTTCGGGAAAATTTGATTTTGAAGTACTTAAAATATAACTAAATTTTCAAAATTCAGGTATAATGTATATAAAAGAATGATAAATTATATGGGTGTGAGGACTTGGGTAAATAGTTGTAATTATGTCAGAAATATTGAAATATTGATTTTGCGACAAAATTGAACTCTGCACAAATATTCAAATAAAAAAATAACTATAGAGTATTATCACTATCAGTTTCTCCAGCGTCGTGAAGACGATTTTGTGTGCTTGGTTAAATAAAAATTAGACGTGTATAAATTGTTTTCTTCTAATTTTAAAGCTAAATGTTCAATATAATTTAAAATTTTCATATTATTTTAGATTTGTTATTTCTATTTTTCGAATACAGGTGTCACTGCTAGTCATTTTTGGACACCCCCTGCTTTAGCAGGGGGTGGTTTCAATGGCTGCTTCTTTTCTGATTGACAGTTGTTAATCACCTTTCTAGGGAGAAGGGTGTTGTGGTTAACTTAAAACTGGTTTCCGCATTCAAGACTGGTCAAAATACCCTTTGGGTGTTTGGGACACCTCCCGTTTGGGATATGTTTTAGGTTTGGGATCGTTACCTTCGAGATCTTATTCACGATGGTGACGGTCTACAGCTCAAGGATTTTCGATTTATCAAAAACGATGCCCTCAGTTTTGCTTTTTACGCATGTGCGTGAACTTATGATGATGTGTATTTCACGGGACTCTATATGTTTGTTCTTTTTACAGTTTCTCTTTCTACGCCGATTTATAAAGTAAATTTCTTGATTTAAAGGGATAAATTACACGATCTACGATTTCATGTAGGAATGAGGGCTCGATTGACAAAGATCGTAGATAATTTTACCTGTTTGTAACGAAAGTAGCTTAAATTCATTTTTTGAAATTAAAATTAAATTCAACCCACATCTTATAGAATTGGGGATGAAATTTATTTTTAACCTTGCAACATGTTTAAAAATCAAATATCTGTTATTTTCATTTTACTCATGAAAATTCTAATGCTAAATAATGTTTTCAATATTTTGTATCAGCACACATATTTTAATATACTAGGGAGATCCCCCTAGTATACCCCCCCCCCCATATCAAAATGGAAATGTGTAGCTTTACTATTAGTATGTGTACACAGATGAGTTCAAATAAAAAATAATACTTGTAGATGTAACTTAAATATAAAATAAATTTTAAATCATCAGTTCAGATAATAATATATATATTGTTTCTCGACAAAGGGAAAATGAAGATTTTATCTGGATGCTGATGTGATTTTTTAGAATTTTTTTTTTAAATATAAAACATATTCATTTTAACCCAGGGCACCTCTTCCTGAAAAACCATGGTTCAAACCAACCAGCTCTGTTTTTAACTGCTATTCCCAGTCTGAACTCACTTATAATTAAACTATTAAAAGCAAAATTTGCAAGTTACTTAATAATTTTAACTGTACAATACTCCCAAGATCTTTATCATATTTTGTGACCATTCATACAAGTGATGTTATGAATTGATATGGACCCCCTTTTTTGATGGTTTAAATTCCTTTTCTATAAAAATAACCCTTGATGACATTTTAATATATATACACACACACACATTGAGCAGACGAGAACAGAGTTTTGCGGGGGAAAATTATCTAAAATGAATTAAAATGCAGGTTTACAATATCATCATGGAGAGATTTGCCAAAAATGTTTCAGCGGTTGGTGTGAACCTTCAATCCCTTATATATATATATATATGTGTGTGTGTGTATATTGAGGAGATAATGTTAGTTTGACTGTGAAATAGAAATTTGGCTTTATAACAGCTTAGATGTAACTTCGTTAGTGTTTCATATCCTTTAGAAGGCGATGTTAAAATTCAACCAGAAATTGAGAAAAATTTAAGCCTCTGTGTGTGAAAAATTGAGTGCCTATGTGAGAAAAATTAAGCGTCTGTGTGAGAAATAATGTTTAAATGTAAAGTTTAAACTTAAAATTATTATTTTTTTTTTTTAATGAAATTTAAAGACTAGTATCTCAAGAACGGCTCATGATAGCTCCTAAACAATACTGTTTATTAATTTCTTAATAAAAGTGAGTTACTTGTACTTACATACGATTAATTCATTGGATAAATATAAGGTCAATTAAGGCTTTATGATTTTTTTATATTTTATATACAAAATATGCAACATCTTGAGAAAAACACATGTTAGCGTCCTATAAATGATGTCATTCGCCTATAAAAATCTTATGTAAAATAGCTCCGTAACATTTTTCTAACACAATCATATTTTTATATTGTTTCTCAATTAAAAAAAAAGAAATAATTGCGTCTTTCTCCAGTCCGTTCATCTTGAAAATCAATCCTGCTTTTCTAATTCTCTAAGTATGTGCTTACTGCCAAGAATGTACTTTGTGTGCCTATTGATAGTCCTGCCCTGCCATAAGGCATAAGGCATAGGGCTCCCTCGTACTATAAACAGGGTTGTAAATTTGACACAGCACTCATCTGCACCAAAGAAAAGTGCAGCCCCATGAAGGATTCCAATCTGAATGCCTTTACATATTTCGTGTTCACGGAAATTCCTTTTATGCAAAATTCGGCAGTACTGTATTTGTCAAGACCCCTAAATTTATTGGTACGCCTTTAGATGTTTTATAATAAGGATAGGGTTGGAATAATAACATATGTACTAGTTGCGGTGCCTTGAGCGATCCATTGTGAAAATTTTTTTTACAAATAAAATGTTTTAGTTTCTTGTGTGAATTTTTTGGGCAGCTTCTTCAAAAGTCAAACATATTGCTCGGCATATTCCTCAGATCTATTATTCTGCAACAGGTAAAGTTCAAGTTTATGATTTTTTTTGTGCATTGACTGTTACTTATGACGAATAGTATAATAATATGGGCTGAAAATATGGTCTTCTTCAAAGGGAAAAAAGGGGTGATTTGCCGCCATAGTATTAATTTTTTTCACATGTCACTATCAGCATTTCTACAATTTGCATAGAAGTAGCATCAGCAATTTTTGCACATGTAATTATGGTCTTATGAATGTAATTACGTAAAAAACGCTAAAGACTACTCTTCAGTTTGCATCTTAAATTTGAAAATTAAATGAAATACATAATTACATTTCGCATTTATTAAACTCGTTATTTATACATCTACTAAATCCCTCTGTTATTCAATTAATACTTCTAATGAAATTGACATAACAAGTTTATACAGACTTTATTCATTTGTATGACATTGTGCACTTAAAATATATTATTGTTATAATGAAAACCGAATGGACCGGATAAATTAGCTTAATTTAATTTCTGATAATTTCGAATTGGGTAAGCACATTCTTATATGAGACGCATAAAATTTCATCTGTGAAGTACTTTAAACTCTTTGATATTTTTAATCCATTTTAATTGAATTTATTTTTATGATGTTAAATTAAAATTGATTGTATATTTTATGTAGTACATTTATATTATACATTTAAAACAGCCGCGAAGAATTTTTTTTTTTGTTCGTGGCGTCATTAGTCTCTTGGGGGGGGGGGGGGGGGTCATTGTCAATTAAGGTATCAATCCAAATATTTTTTCAAGCCCTTTAAAGTGAAGGATAACAATCTAGAGTCGTAATCAATTGGACGCACGATACCAATTTTTAAATAAATTTCTTGTAAAATTTGAAAAGAAAAAAAGAAAGGATTCTGGTATGAGAAAGTCGAGTTGAACCACACGCCAGTTAATTTGCCTAGTATTATTGAAGATTCTGATTTTTTCAAAATTATACTTTAAAATCTGGGGATCTTTCGAACATTCGATTGTGTTTAAAATTAATAGGTTTCTTGTATTCATAAATTGTAATTTGTGTACAAAATACATTCGAAACGCTCCATTCCAGATGTACACAGACATTATCTCATCTTTCTGGTAGGTCAAACGGTCTGAGTCTCAATAACAGTAACAACAACAACAGACATTATCTCGCAAATTATCGATTCGAGTTCAGGGATGCTTGAAACGTGCTCTACCGTTGAAAAATCAAATCCAAATTTTCGACACCGTCACAATACTTTCCCTATGCATTATAGTATGTATATAGGGACAATAATTGCTATTCTCCCATTTAACATATTCTGGTTATTTATTTTTTGTTTTTATTTTTAATGCAAATAGAGCGAAGGATAAAATAAGTTTGTTCAAGCATAGATTTTAATTTTATATTTTGCGAAGTGTTTTGTATTTTTGACAATGTCTTTAATTTTAAGACAGGGCGGAATTATTACAGAAAAGATGACATCAGAAAAGATTATTATTGGTTTTCATATTTGTACATACTACGGACAGAAAATAACTTTCAAATAATGATTCTCACAGAATAAAAAAACATTTACGAAGAATCAGAAGCAAAACAAAATAGTTCATTTAAGCTATAAATAAATTATATATTTTCATAAAAATTTGAATGCAAAACAAGAGATTGAAATACACAAATTTGAAGCATGTGTAAGCTATTAGACAAAAGGGAAAAGTTTATATATCAGAGGTACAAAACTAAATTGCTCTTTTAGTGTTCAGCATGCAGCAGAGGACAATTAACAGTTTACAAAATTATTATCCTAATGACATTGATAAGTGAACAGTTTGTTATGAAATGGTAGTACATATTGCTGTAAGTAAATATTATATACTCCAAGAAATTGGAATCTAAGAAAATCGCGTAAATTATAAGACATGCGGAATTATGTATTGCAGAACAATTGACATCAATACAAACCCATTACGTTCATTCAGTTTTGAACCTCTATGGGCAGAGACGTTTAGAGCATTCTTGAATAGGAATCTAATTATATACTCAACATCTAGTTATATGCACTTATAGTGCTTTCAAAGAGCTACAAATTCTTGGCTATTGTTTATAACTAGCACTTTTAGTTGTAGAGATATAAACATTACAAACTTGGAAAAAGGAAAATTTTCAATCTTCTTCAACTTGACAAGCCAATTACTCAAAAACTATATGAGCTTTTTAAATGCAAACTGTAGATCTAGAAACTAGATTTTCCAATACACAGTTTTGTCCCTTCCTATTTATATCAATCTTTTACAGTTTCAAAGATATTTTAAATGTAAATTTAATAATAATAAAAAAAAAATCTCTTGGACCCCCCACCCCCCCCCACCCCCACCAAAAAAAAAAAAAAAAAAGAAACTAATTTTTTTTTTATATATATATATTCATAATTTGTACCCTAATTCCGACAAAACAAGAAAAAATTGCTTATATTTATATCTATTAGGTTCGGAGATATAAGCGTTTGAAGTGATTACATTTTTCGTAACACTCCGATTTCAACCAAAGATACCTCAATCATAAATGTGATTCACATAAAATTAACTGGAGCTCACCTTGACTTTTCCATACCAGAATCTATTTTTAAGTAGCTTATCGGTTTATTTATTTATTTATTTCAAATCTCACAAGAAAAAATTTGAAAAATCGGTATTGTTGGTCCATGTGATTACAATTATAACGTGTTACCTTTCACTTTAAAGTGCTTGAAAAATAATATTTTGATTAATATTATACTTGACAACGTATCCTCCTAAAGTAACTTCCGAATTAGACTTTTGGAAAAGACTCACACGTTCATATCACAACATGGTCGGCAACTAACACCTTCACGACATACTCAAACCGAGTACCTCCGATACAATAGCTATCACAGCTGATAATCGACTGCTCATTGTTATATTGCATAGCATTGCATACCAGTGCAGTAAAGTGTATCAAAGTGTATCCAAGTGTATCAAAGTACTGAGAATGCGTCTACCATATATACACAGTGATGGGTACACTCCGGAACACAACCGTTGACGGCAGCACCCTCACTATATGCAAAACAGGATGCGCGCGCAGCGAGAAGGCAATTTGCATGATCAGCCCGTTCTGTTCCCGTCACGAGTCATTCACATGAACGGAAAAACCATTCTAAAAATGAAATCACGTTCGTGCGAAGCGGGAATCACGACGAAAACAGAACTAAGTTTCCAACAATTGCATCGTAACAGAGTTGTGTCATGGGTCTAGAAGCTGTTTCATCTATTTCCTATGTATAGCAATAACTGCCTGATTTAAGACCATTGTTTACCTTCTATTTTAGTATAATAGTTCTTGGTATACAGATCAAGAAAATTGACACTTCCCATATAGCAAAGAACACTTCTAAGATATATCAAATTATGTAGATGGCTCATTTCAATGTATTACTTCAATCTATTTTTGTCACACCAGAAGTCATTAAATATATTTTCTCTTCAAATTTAAACTTAACATTAATAAAAAAAATAATATACCTTTTTATAAGGCACTTAATAATATATAAAATGAAATTCTGTTTGTCTGTTCCATTGACAAATCCAGTTTTTGATGAGTAGGGCTATTTTTTACGACACTGCAGACAACCCCATCCATGTTTTGAGTTTCTAGTCCAACGGATTATCATGAATCATAAAAAACACAAAATTAAACTTTCCATAAAAATAGCATTGTGCAGACACTATTTTTTGAGACTTTATTTGAAGAAAATTATATCATGCTGCTTAGTGACAGAATTAAATTATTTTCAACATATAAAACCACCCTACGAAAGACAATTTGAATTTAATTTAACTAAAGAAACAAAGAAAAAAATAAATTTTGCAAATGAACGTATAATATGTTTTATTGCGTTGTATCCGTTACAACCATGGGATTAAGATAAATGTTGATTATTTTCAGTTTTGTAGGCCATCTGTTTTACTTTTACAAAAATGCTTAAATGATTACTGCAATGGGATAAAAAATGAAATAAAAATAAATTTTACCAAAACAAAACTTGATATTTTTGTAAATTGATTTACAAACAGGAGCAGGATGTTTTATTCTCCAGGTTTACCTGCATAGATAATTTTGTACAGAAAAAAAGAGACTCTTATTTATTTTTTTATAAGGAAATTATACATGTCAATGCAATATTTTTGTTTATACAATTTGCATATATTTTAAATCAGCAGGCATGCCAGTACATCTGCTAGTTATACAATATTCATAAAAATTATTTGGGAAACACAAAATGGTTTTCTTATACTATTTATGTTTTAAATTCATGTTGAAATATTAAACTAAAAAAAAAAAATCTGATGTGGGCAACACATGACTTTCCTTATATAATGCAATGAATTTATTACTTTTACAGTAAAAAAATAGGTTTTTCTTATAGTCATCATCATCATCATCATTCTCTTCATGCCTAAGTGGCACTTAAGGCCTTCAGCTTAGATTTCCAAAAGCTGTGATCGCGTGCAGCAGCTCTCGCTTCAATCCAGCTCGCCCATCCCGTCTGGTTTCTCTCACTCTCCACCAACCGTCTCCAAGTTAACTTCGGTCTACCTCTTGTCCGCCTGCCCTCAGGTGCCCAGTTCAGGGCAACAGCGGGAATGCTGTCCAATGGCATTCTCAAAACATAGCCTATCCATTTCCATCTTCGATATTTGATGTCATACTCAATGGGCTTTAAATTGGTCCTTTTATATAGGTTCTCATTTGATATTGTGTTAGGCCAAAAAATTCCCAGTATTCTCCTAAGGCACTTGCCCTGCCAGGCATTAAGTTTGGCACTTTGGGATTTAGTCACTTTCCACGTTTCTGATCTATATAACAGTACACTCTTCACCAAGGCATTAAACAAATTTAGTTTAGTGTTGAACTTTATTTCCAAAGCTCTCCATACTTTGTTGAGCCCACGAAAACAATTTTAGGCTTTAGCAATTCTAATTATGATCTCCTCATCAGTTCCACCCGTTTTTCCCACCATGACACCAAGGTAGGTAAACGTATCCACATCTTCAATAGGGTCATTATCCAAAACAATACTGTTTGATGATTTTTCTTTTAATCTCAATACTTTAGTTTTGTTCTCGTTGATATGAAGACCAACCTCTTTAGCATGTTCAGCAAAAATCTTTTTCGTTTTCTGCTATGAGTCATCTAATCTCAAGGACATCAAGACAATATCATCAGCAAAATCTAGATCTGCCAATACTGATGTGAAGTTCCATCTGATGCCTCACCTCTTATTTCTGATAGTTCTTTTTATGATCCAGTCAATTACCATTATAAATAATAGTCCTGACATCACACATCCCTGCTTAGCACCAGTCTCAATTAAAAAAGTTTCTGTTAAGTATCCGTTCACTTCTACACAGAATTTGCTACTTTTATATAGCTCAATGATAATGTTAATAAATTTTTGAGGGATACCATAATTCCCTAAAATTTTCCACAACGTTTCTCTATTGATTGAATGAAACGCTTTGCGGAAATCAGGTACAGAGAAGCACTGAATTCAATTCTTTGTTCAATAATATTTCTGAAGGTGAAAATTTGTTGTGTTGTTCCAACACCTCTCCTAAATCCAGTCTGTTCTTCTCTCAACATACCCTCAACTTCGCCTTTTAGCTTGTTGATAAGGACTCTTCCAAAAATCTTGGAGAGGAATCAGTTTGAGTATAGACATCAAACTGATTCCTCTCCAATTATCACACACCGATAAGTCCCCCTTTTTTGGTAACTTGATAATGGTACTTTCTATCCATTTTTCCGGGACTCTTTCGGTTTCCCAAATTTCATTAAACAGGGTTTTCAAAAACTCTGCTGTTACCGCCACGTCTACTTTCAGCATTTCAACGGCAATAAGATCACCTCCACAGGCTTTACCAGACTTCAACACCTTCAAGGCATCTTTAATTTCACACAGCGAAATTTCTTCTGTGGAGATGCTAAGGATAGGTGGTACATTACATGTCTCCACACATAGCTCAGTATGATCTTCACATTTCGCATTTAAGGTCTCCCTGAAGTGCTTGCTCTCTCCACCTGACCCCGATCTCAGCATCTGTTGTCAAAAGTTTACCATCTTTGCCTCTGATTGCACATTCGGGTTTCTTTTCTTATAGTAGATACTTTTATATTTTCCCAGATATTAAATTTTCGACAATTAGTCGTCATTGTTATCCATTTGACGAGATTTTCATTAATTTTGCAACATTTAAAAAGTCACCAAGTTGGCGACATTTTGCCAAAATCTCGCCAAACGTTATGGACGGAGAAATAAGTTATTCTTATAGCAGATAAATCACTATTGGCATTCAAATACAAAAGTATTACTTAAAGTATCTTTTCTCATGAACAGAACAAGCTAGATCCACGATAATGATGTTATCCAATTTATCGCATGATATTACATATGAAAAGTGAACATGTTTCTCAACAGTTAATACTTTTTTTTTTCATTTATGGGATTTTTTGTCAAATTTATTTGAAAAATGTGCAATATCCTGAGAACAGTTCATGCTAGCATTCTAAAGTTTATGTCAATTGTTTTCTAAGGAAAAATTACATAAGAACATAGGGACCGAGTTTTCAACATCTCAGGGGGGGGGGGGGGGGCACAATCCGATAAAATATATAAAAGATTCACAAAGTCGATAAAGATATAACAACTTACAAGGTCGTCTTGACAAAAGCAAGCATATGTCAGTTAGGTGACTACAATTGGTTCGTGGTCATTTTAAGCCCCTTCTTCAGGCCAAAAGAACAGTATCCGCCCTTAACAACCGCCAAGAACGAACTGCCCAACGAACGGCAGTAATGGTTGTTAAGTGCTCATACGGTTATTTTGTCCTGAAAAAGGGGGATTATAATGCCATCGAAGCAACTGTAGTCACCTAACTGACATATATACGCTTTCCTCAAGGAAGTTTTGTAAGTTATTGTCTTACAAGCAGCTGTTTTGGAGTGAGATAACCGACTGGTTAAGTCACGGGATTGTACTCAGAGGACCCGAGTTCGGTTTTCGGCTTGGCCTAAACTGTTCCCCTGTACGAGCACGTTAAATTTGTGGGTTTGAAAGTCCTTCCGAGAGATTAGATGGCATTGTCTCGGCGGTCTAAACTGATATCTTACACCTTCGGGTAGGTAGGACGGGCTGGGTCGAAAGATAGATATCAGCAGTTCTATTTATTGTACGATAAATATTTTTAATCTTTTTAGGCTTATTTATATCTGCAAGCTAAGAGTTGTTTAGGAAAATCTATATAGTTACTATGCATCAATCTTAAAATATATAATAATTACAATGGATTTTACTATATAAGAATTAACTAGTAGCAAAGCTGTTAATTAATAAAAAAAAGTTAATACACGTTAACGATTAATATCAGCTCTTAACTACCTACCAGGTGATTTTGACACAAATTAAAACAATGAACCCAGCAATAATACAAAAGTATCCAAATACTATTGTCTATATTTAAATATTTTTAAATTAAATATGTAAATAAATTGATCATCACTATAACCACACATTCAGCTAAATTAAAAAATCTTTAAAACAAAGCAATTTATAATAAAATCTCATAAATAATATTTTTATGCAAAATTTGGATGACATGCTGGTTGATATTTTTTATCATAACTAAAACTTTAATATTTTTATCAGAGGGATGGGCTGAGTATATCTAGTGTGTGTGTGGGTGTGAAGGGGGGGGGGGCTTAGCTCCCTCTGGCCCTTGCCTGACTATGGTGCTGCGTCAAACGTCCGGTGCTCACCAGAAATTTACCCGTGGGGTTTGCAGCTTCAAACGGAATGGATGCCACTTGTAAAGACAGCACTGATATATAGAATCCAGGAGTAATTACAGATAAGATCTCTTTAGGTAGACCAAATAAGTCATCTCTACTTCGTGGAAATGATTTATAGTTATTACTGGAGGGAAACAGCTATTTTTTGTAAATGCCAATAACATGGCTGTAAATATTCAATTTCTCTTTGAATTAGGTGGTCAGTCGAAAAAGTTCTGGTAACCAGGTGTTTTTGTCATTAGCGTAAACATGTTTCCTGGGAGTAAAGATCTGTTTGGTTAGTGTGCGAGATAGTTAAGGGAGCTATGGTAAGGAAGATGTGAACAAGACTGAACTGTGACATTTACGTTGATAGGATTTTCTTTCAAATATTTTTATGTTTAAAAAACTTCATTTTTTGGTATTTAATAAAATATGAAGTTAGAAAAAAATATTGAAATTTCCCAGAGGGGGCTTTGCCCCCTCTGGAAAAGTTCAGCGGGGACTCGTGCCACTCTGCCCCACCATAGTCGGCGCCTATGCATAAGAAATGTCTATTTGAATAACTTTATTAAAGGTTTTGATTTTTTGATGATTTTTTCAAAATTTCACTCAAAAATTTAGGGGGATTCTGAACATGCGATTACGTTTAAAAACAATAGGCAGGCTTCCAGTATTCACGGATTGTGATTTTTTACCAAATTTCATTCAATTCGCTCCATTCGTTCATGAGATATCATCTCCACAGACTCACTGACACACACAGACATCACCTCAAAAATGTTTGATTCGTGATCAGGAATGCTTGAAATGTGCTCTCCCGTTGAAAACTCGAATTCGAATTTTTGACCCAGTCACAATACATTCCTTATACATTATGTATATAAGAAAAGCAAAAATACTTTGAGGTACCCTCATGCTTTTAGTCTATATATCAGTAAAAATTATTTTAATTTATACTTATAGGTTTGAAGGAATTCCCCGAAACCACGAACCAAATTGGTTTGTGGTTGTTTCACTTACACCACTTGTTTCAAATCATCTCCATGAGGGCAAAGGTGGATGTCTGCATCTGTAAATTTCAAAGGTTCTAATAATGGCACTATATGAATATATCGATCTTTCGATATTGTGATCACATGGTGATGTTCCCAAGGATGATCTTCTGTACCATAATAGGATCCTGAAAAAAGTAGTAAAGCATAAAATTAGGCAAATTCATGAACATCTTTATCTATACTAGAGCATGTAAATTGTAAAAGGGTACATCATGTTATTTTTTTTTATTGGGTGCTCTCTGGAAGAATTTATTATATGCAAATGTTTGCTGATGGTAAACAGTTGTAGACAGGGACTGATTTACGCACCATCATCATTTGAAAGTCATATCTGAGATTCTTGCCTATCTCCATGTTCTTAAATTTATCTTTTTAATTCATATTTTACTTATTCAGTTTCTTCGCTCAAGATTAATAGAAATTTCAAATATTATTACAGTTACGTCCACTTGCAATGTGTTATTTAAAGCAAATAATCTGTTATAATAAAGATTCCTTAATGTTACAAGCAAAGTAGTGATACAGCAAACAAATAATTTTGTCCTTGGTATTCATTAAAAGCAAATTTAAATTTAACTCCTAAATAAAATACTGTATTTAATATAGGGTAGTTTCTTTTAACAATTACAATCAAAATCAATTTTAAATATAACTAAAACAACTAAAATTGAATTTGCAACAAAATTATACAATATAATGTATTGAGACAAATTACAAAAAATATATATATATATATATATTTTTGTATATGAACACTTGCAAAATTATATACATTTTAAATCATTTTAATTTATTTTTATATAAAACACAATATTTTTTATGCAAAGCATTAAAATTTACTTTAGTGAAATACAACTGGCAAATTACCGATATAGATGCCCATGACTAAAGTATTAGCAACTAGCGATTCGTCGAATTTGTGAAGAAATGGTTCTAATTTTGGGGCATTTTTTATCTTACATGAGGATAATTTAACCCAAATCTACAATTTACTACATGCGCATTTGATACATTTGAGTATCTCTACTTTTCACACACTATTTGAAAAAAAAAAGCACAATAATTGGTTGAGGCTGACTTTGGAATTTCAAAGGATTCTTATAAAGTTTTGAATTTATGTCAATTTGTATATTTCTATAAGCAGCATAAATATTATGCTTACAGCATATCTAGATTCAAAATATTCTAGAAGTTTTTTTTTAAATTTGGAATTCTATATTAATCTGCATATGGCTATATGCAGAATAAACATTGGTTTAAAAGATCCCAGAGAATTTTATGTCATTTATTTCCAGCTTACCTAGGCTCAAAAGATCCACCAGAGCTATATCATTAATCGCCTTTAAGTGGCTCATAGAATTTTGATGTAAATCACTTGTGTACAAATTCCAGATGCATATAAGTCCATTACTGTGTCCAGTTAAAATCCAGGATCCTACAATTAAGTTAAAAAAGAAAATAATAAGGATGGTGCAGAAGAAATAGCCTTTTCAGATGATGGGAGAGATTTATTAAAATACAATAGAATTGGGATATGTAAATTACGACTAAAAAACATTTGCAAAATAACATTATCAAATATTCTATTAATTAACTTTTGAGATAACCCATATCATATATTGAGGAGCTATGCCTCGAATAATAATCTACACCAGTAAAATGTGTATCTATCTAAATGGTCAGCATTCTTTTAGCTAATTTGTACTTCCCAAATTTCTGGTTTGTGTTTAAATAAAGCTTTTTTCTATAAAAGACCATTAGCTATTTAAAAATTTAACAAAATTATAAGATTTTTAATTATTTACAAAATACTAATGAAATGCAAATTAGGTATAAAATTGAATAATTTACAACAATAAATAACTAAGTATTGCTTTACAATAATGAATAATAATAAGGCCTACTAGAAGAAGTTTCCTTTGATACAAGTATTTAAAATATAAAAATTAACACAATCATCACACAGAAATGAGGGCAGAGCCAGGTTTCACCCAAAGTACTAACCACAATCAGAGGTGTTGCAGTTTGGAGCTTTTAGTAAAAGCTGAAATCAAAATAGGGCGACCATATTGGTATTACACAGAGTAACATTTGTAAAAGATATACTTTTTAATGAGGATATGGGAGTATAGAAAATGTATCCGGGATTTAAAATGAGCTGCAACACGTTTTTTTATTTTATTTTTTCTATAAGTGAGCGTACTATTCAAATGTTATTTGGTTTCCAGGAATTCGCTGTAAGTGCTGGTGTACTATCTACCAGAAGTTTACATCTTAAATCCTGGGTATCTTTCCTAATAAATGTATAAATTACTAGAAACTTGTTTTTTGAATTTTGAAACACACTTTTATACCTGCTACCCTTAGAAAGGGAAAAAAAGATTTTATTGACACTTTTTAGGGTGTTGAAGACCCAGACCGTCCGACTCATCCGAGGACTTGAGCAACAAGAAGGACTTTTTAGGGTGTGACTATTTCCCTCAAGACTATGATTTATCCAAGCCAATTTATTTTTCTAAGCAAGAATAAATAAATACTTAAGATATATTAATTGTTTATTAATTTATGACTACTATTTCATTTATTGTTTAATGCATTATTCAATAAAAAATATACTTTAGAATAAACATAACAAATTTAACACTTCAAAATTTGAAACTTTTAAAACAGGGAGAAATGCCTTTAGATTCATAGCACAGCAAAGGAATGTCTCATTGCTGAGGAGTTAACTTTTATTGGTAAATTATATGAAATATTTCTTTAAACAATTAACTAAAATATGCAAATAAGTTTTAGTTTAGTAAACCTAATGTGCAATAATTAGGGGATGGTGATACATAGAAAAAGATATTTGGGCTCTTGGCAAACAGGAGTGAATACAAATTGAATTGCATAATAGCAATATTTATGTAAAAATAATTACACAATTACTTTTATAATAAATCATAATACGAAACTACACTAGTATATTCAATCTATGTAAAAATGTGTACATTCAGCATAAAAACTGAATTGCACAATCGTATTATTTACGCAAAAATAATTAAAAAATTAAACTTTCTATTCAACTAAAATATGGAAATAAACCTGTTTAGTCAAGCCAATGTGCAATAATAAGAGGTGGAGATGAATGTAAAAAGATAATTGTATACTCGCGAAAACAACGGAGAATAAAAACCGAATTGTACTATTTATGCAAAAATAATTTAAAAATCTGATGTGGGCAGCACATGACTTTCCCTGCAGACTTATATCCACGTTCTCTTTATTTCAATTAAATTTAATTCAATTTTAATTCAATTTTCGTTCTCATTTGATAACTGGACTTATTTTCAAAGGTGGCGTGGAGAAAATACGAAAAAAACTAATATATCTCGAGAACGGCTAGTCCTAGTGTAATGAGGTTGGTCTTATTCTTTTCGTTAAAAATTACGTATAAAACAAGCTTTTAATGGTAATATTTGAGTGTACGTAGTTTCTTATTTTAAATTTTGAAGATTTTTGCGGGCCATTTTGCAAAAAAAGGCAGGTTGTTTTTTTCCGAATCGTACCAAAATCTAATCAGCACCAGGGTGACCCACAAGCGACTTATCTGCCAAATTTTGTGAAATTCGGTCCATTAGATTTTTAGCTAGAGTGGATACAAACTTTTGCAGGCCATTTTGCAAAAAAAGGCGGGTTCTTTTATCCCCAATCGTACCCAAAACTAATCAGCACCAGATTCGCCCACAAGTGACTTACCTATCAAATTTTATGAAAATCTGTCAATTAGTTTTTTAGTTAGAGTGGATACAAAATCTGCACAGACAGACACACAGACAGACGTCACGCTAAAAATAGTTTTTTCGTATTCTAGAGGTCTCGAAATGTGTAGATCCGTCGAAAACTCGAGTTGTGATTTTCGGCATGATTCCAATACTTTCCCTATACATTACCATAGCTGCCAACCTTGGAAAATGAAAATTAGGGAGATTTTTAAATATATGCAATTTGCGACAAAAGTCGAAAAATCGCACAGCGCGATAACAATTTATTTTTTTACAGAAAGCATAAAAGGGAATTTTCAAGACAGAATAGGGATTTTTTTCCCTCTACTACAAAACTGCACCATAAAAAATAGACAAATATGATAAACAATCTGTATTGTATCTATAAACACAATTTAATTTCAACGAATACAAAGGAATTAAAACATCTTTTAAAAAATAAGCACATTCGTTAGAGTTATTCTCATCAGAGTCTATAACAATGCTCATTACACTGAATATGATGCATAAAGAAAAATGTCATTGGTTACTGTTTCATAATCATTGACATGTCTTTGACACAGAAACACTTCTCTGTAGATAAAATATTGAATGAAAGAAATCTTTTGGTAAGTAAAAATACAGCACATAAAAGTTCTATATAATTAAAAAATGTCAAATTCAATCCTTCTTACTACTTAAAAATAAAGTAGTTGCTCTTTTTGCTTTTTTTTAAGAACTCCTTACTAAATTCTACAATATCCCTTCACAGAGTTCATACCGGGCGCGGTAGCCCATTGGTTAGCGCGCTGGAGTTGCACTCGGTAGGCCCGGGTTCGATTCCAGCCACTGCCAAAACTGCCGCAGTGTTCATGCGGAGTACGATCACGTTAAACATGTGGGTCCGAAAGTCCTTCCGAGAGGTTGGTGGTAGGGGAAGGAGGGTACGGTCCCTCTGGATGCCTCCCCCACTGGGTTCTGTTATGCCGAGATCTGACAGCTCTAAATTTAATTAATAGTTCAAAATTTGTAATAGCTTAAAATTCATTATTTTCCCCTTTCCCTTCAAAATCCTAAATTTATTTGTTGTTTTGGAACATTTCGGCGATTTATTTCCCCTCTTAACGTAATTTATTATCTTTTTAATGTTTTTATTATTCAAAATTGTGCGCAATGTGCCTTTAAACGTTAAATAATCTTTTGTTAATTCTCATAATCTTCGTTTTCAGCTGTTAACTTAACTTCACTTCATTCATGTGTCTGCATAAAAAAGGCACTTTTTAAGACGAAATTTGGCTTTCGCCCACTTATCAGTTAAAACACCTGCGTTCGGGGCGCATTGCATCCGGTGGGGTTGGCGGGTTGCCATTGCGCGGCGGCTTGCCGCTTGGCGGAAGTTATTCTTTTTCTGATTCTTGGCATAACAGCGTTTTATTTCCGCAGTGTATGCGTAAGCGCTCGGCGCGAAGCGTAGGGTTTCACCCGCCAAGTTTGGCGTCTCCTGGGAAGGCAAGCGTGTGTTGCCAAGGGATTCGAATGCTAGCTGCAGATCAGGGAGGTTGAAGAAAATTTGGAGTGCTGAGCGCCTGGGCTCGCAAGGTGTTTTGAAGACCGGAAAATTCTCACGCAAGCTTAGTTTCTTCGACTTTACGAAGTGCTCTTCGCATTAGAATTTTTGACAACTGAATGAAAAATGTGACAGCAGAAAGAAAAATGCACTCAGTATCTTCAGAGTGCGCTCTCAGCAAGTTTTTGTGTTTTGGTGTTCCACGTGTTGATTAGCTTAATCACTTTTGTTCAGTGGTGCTGCCATCTACATGCACCCTCTAGAACGTCCCAGCCAAAATGGGAACTTTTTCCAAAATGATAAAAGCAGATAAAAAGGTTGTGTCTTCAATTAGATGTGCATTTGGAAGTTCAAATAATCTTACATACAATATTTGCACACTCTTATCTCAACAAAAGTCCTTATTTGAAATATTTGTGTTTGTTTTTATTAATTTGAAAATTTAAATTTAACCTTTTTAGTGGTGGACAGCTCCTCAGGCAGACCAAGCTCTGGTCTTCAGACCAGAGTGGATTCTGTTTCCTGGGTTTTTAATTTGTTTTACTTTAATCGAATTCTAACTTTAATAGATGTGAATAATAAATTAATGCAATGTACTAACGCTATACATTCAACTTAAATTATAAAAAATAGGATGATGTTTTAATTGTTGTTAATAAAAGTTAATTTTTAAATTTAACAATTAGTGTTTGTGATTTCTTTAGTTGTTGTTGGCTGTGCAATTTAATTATTTAAAGGTAAGTGGATTTTCTTAGAGGTTTTATGTTGTTGAGATGTTTTTAAAAGGTTTACATGGTTGAGCACAGACCAAGCAATAGTAAAGGTTGAGTTAAAGTAAATAAAGAAACAAAGAGAAAATAAATATTATTAAAAGTAAACTTTATTGATTAAGAAAATACTATACGATCACAAGTTACATATAAATATAATAACTTAGAATAATGTAATGTAAATAACTTAAAGATAAAGAAGTATAAATAAAGTATAAATAGTATAATTTCAAAGGGGAGTAAAAAGCTATATAACAGTTCCGGTCTAAATTGGGTGGCACTTCCCGACCGTCCAAACAGTTATCTTACACCTTTCTGGTAGGTCGGACGGTCTGGGTTTCAACAACAACAACAGAGTTCATACCGATTTTTCAAAATAGAAAAATTTGTATTATGCAAATATAATTAAAAAACTAACCTTAATAATTAGCCATAATATGAAAATAAGCTAGTTTAGTCAATCTAATATGCAACATTTAAATGATGGAGACGGATGGATAAAGATACTAACATACTCTTGGCAATTCACGCGAAGTAACTAAATTGCGCAATCGCACTATTTATGCGAAAATAATTATGAAATTAACCACAATAATTAATCAGAATATGAAAATAAGCTAGTTTAGTTGATCTAATATGCAACATTTAAATGATGGAGATGGATGGATAAAGAAACTAACATACTCTCGGCAATTCACGCGAAGCAACTGAATTGCGCACTCGCATTATTTATGCGAAAATAATTAAGAAATTAACCATAATAATTAATCAGAATATGAAAATAAGCTAGTTTAGTCAATCAAAAATGCAATATTTAGAAGATTGAGATGGATGGAAAAAGATGCTATTGTATTCTCGGCAGAGAACAATCTCATGAGAACTCCTCTTCATGAGAACAAACTGAATTGCGCAATCGCAGTGTTTATGCGAAATTAATGAACAAAATAACATTTTAGCGATTTATGCTCAATAACCTTTGAAGAAGTATGTTTATTACTTTCATAAAATAAGCGATCGAGATCTTAATTTACAATACACGCGGCCGTAAATCTCCGTTAATTTGATTGGCATTACCCTGCATTGTATTATTGGATTTGCTACGATCCCGGGAATGATAAAAATCAGTGCTAAAAATGCGGAAAATTGGTGTTTTCGAGGAATTATACCATGTCTGGTTAATTGATAAATTTCCAACAGAAAAAGCCGGAGAAGTAATGAAAAATCCGGAGTCTCCGACCAAAATCCGGAGAATTGGCACGTCTGCATAGGGATTTCTTTAGGAAAATCCCTTTTGTAGGGATTTTTTCTAATTATTGTAAAAATTCGGGAGATTTATGAATTTTTCGGGAGTTCGGGAGATTGCCTACATTTATTCCAATATGGCAGAAACTGAAGTAGTACGAATTATGTGGGTAAATTATGTGCAATTTGCGATTCCAAGGGCGCTGTTAAATTCGCCTTTGCTCTGCAAAAGTGTGATTATTAATATGAAATCATCAAGTAATTAGTTAGCATGTGCTCCCGCATTATAATCTGCTATTTGGTGTGTTAAGAATGGCCGAAGTACTTTGTACAATATATACTGGATTACAAGAAAAAGGATATTTCTTTAAGAAGAGGCAAGTGTTAACCTATATTAATTATGTACGGAATGGAATTATATTTATTTGTCTTACGATAGAAGCTAAAGTACGTAGTAAGCTAAATGTGTATATTTAATATCAATAGCTTTCTGGGTATGTTTGCTTGCTCTTGAAAATGAATAACTTTACAAATTTTCACGCAATATTAAGTGTTTTATTCACACAATATCAAATAAAATCTATATCTCCAAATTCTCAATGAAATTATTGTTTACCTAAATGTTTGTTAATTTCATCATTTGAAGTTGAATGCATGCACATTTTGCAAATTTTGTATGCCTTCAACAGTATGCTTTAAAATTTCATATTACATTGCAATTTTTTAAAATTTCTTTTCTGTGTAACCATATTTGAAGTATAAAATTTTACAACATAATAATATTTCAAAAAGTGAAAAGAATCATTATTGAAATGCTACGTCATGATGTATAAACAAGAACCTATTTTATCATAGCACCTTTTATTTTATATATTTTTTATTTTGTTCTAAACGGTAGCAAAGTTTCCGAAATTTAAAAAATTTTTAAATATATTTTTTAACACTAAAAAGATTTGGTATAGAAAATGAAGAATTTTATAAATTTTCATGCAATATTAGGTATTCTATTCACACAATATCAAATAAAATATATATCTCCAAATTCTCAATGTTGACAGTATTGTTTACCTAAACATTTGTTGATTTTATCATTTGTTGTTGAATACGTTGAATACCTATTTAAAAATTATATTCAGCATGTTCTGAAAATTCTTAAAAAAAAAAAATACTTTTTCAGTGTACCCTTATTTGAAGTATAAAATTTTACAACACAATAATATTTTAAAATGTGAAAAGATTCATTATTGAAATGCTACTTTATGACGCATAAATAAGAACTTGTTTTATTATAAAATCTTTTATTTCATATATATATTTTTTTGTTCTAATAATTTGGTTTTGCTTGCTTGTGTACAGTAAAAATGCACAACTAAAAAATAGCAAAAGTGATAGTTTTTAAATTAATATTTTTTAGAACTCACAATAGAGATTTTGTAGAACGAACTATTTCAGTTCAAATACAATCAACTTTAATGTAATGTGCAAATTAAATAATAATAATAAAAATAATTTTTTTTTTTCAACTGTAGTAACAAACATTGAAATATAAATAAATGATAAAGAAAATCTATAACATCACAAAAAGCAGAATTTTAATTATTTAATTACTTGTTTTAATGTATTTTTATTTTTGTGTTTATGAACATTGTTCAAATAGACATATCTGTTCTGAATTTAACTTTCACTGAAAATGAACATACGTTGAAAACGCGTTTACATGTTTCAGTTTGGATGATCCATCCAAAGTGAATCCTCCAAAGTGAACGAAAGTTGGCCATGGCCAACTTCTTTCAACCATCACTTTCAGTGAATGCAATGTTTACACCTTTAACTTTCAGTGATTCAACCAAAGTGATCATCCAAAGTGAACAATGTAAATCCGCCATAAGGTGAGATCCATTAAATTAGAACATCTGGTTATTCGAGATGAATGTCTTATAATTTTGAAAAATATCAATTCCATACATCAAGTTTTTAACTCTGAAAAAATATCGAAACTCCTCTAACAGCATTTCTCAAAGTGTGTTCGGCAGAATCTTTGAATGCAGCAGAACCTTTCAGCAGTTCGGCAGAACCTTTCTTATGATACAGTATTCCAGAGCAGTGTTAGAAATTAAAAATTTGAACTAAGTGTCATTTGACGCCTATAGGTTCTGACTCTAGGTGCCAAATAGACATGGCTAGTTGCCATTTTTACATCTCTAACAATAACAACTGTTTTTTAAATGCCCATTTTTATTAAAGATATAAAAAAAGAATAATTCAGATTCTTGTATTAAAAATTGTTTTAAATTTTCTTAAAATTTAAAATAAACTGAAAAAGAATCTCAAGAAAAAATAAATAGAAAAAATTGCTAATTTGTTTTTACTTGGCAAAAAGGGTATAAAAAAACAACAAATTAAAATAAAAAATTTCTATTTAACAATTTTCAATTATGGTCATCTTATCTTGTACAGTCATTGCCCCAATACCCCTTCATTTCATGCTTGAAAATTAATTTTCCTGTGTTAAAACAGCAAATAATATAAAAGTTTTAGTTGATGAAAAAAATTGAGAGAATGGAAAATACATGACAATAACACGGGATAAACCAATAATCACATATAAATGCACATTTTAGTGACATTTCCATATAATCTTTCTCATGTTACTTACAAATATAAGAATTAAACACATTTAAAATTAAAATATTATAAGGGAATCTTGAGCGAAATTTAGTCAGTTTTTGTGGCCAATTTTATCAAAGTATGGAATTTCATTTTAAAATCTGTTTACTATATCCATCTTAAAAGTTAAAAAAAAAAAGGGGGGGGGAGGGGGAATTTGCATATTTGTCCGGAGATCAGCAGTCAATGCAAATATTGGAGCTTCACAAAGAAATGCAGAGTTGGCAGCTAGGGTTCTGTATTTGCAAGTCAATAATAAGTTTTTGTTTCATAGTTGCTACTCTTTTTCTTGTGGCTTTGACAAAATATAAATCATACCCTTCAAACTCATCTACACCCTTTGGATCCAGGGCGCGGTAGCCCATTGTTTAGCGTGCTGGAGTTGCACTCGGTAGGCCCGGGTTCGATTCCAGCCACTGCCAAAACTGCCGCCGTGTTCATGCGGAGTACGATCACGTTAAACATGTGGGTCCGAAAGTCCTTCCGAGAGGTTGGTGGTAGGGGAAGGAGGGTACGGTCCCTGTGGATGCCTCCCCCACTGGGTTCCGGTCTTAATTGGGTGGCATTTCCCGACCGTCCAAACAGTTACCTTACACCTTTCTGGTAGGTCGGACGGTCTGGGTTTCAACAACAACAACACCCTTTGGATCCGGCCGTCCAACTAGATACTCAAGTCCTCAGGATGAGTCGGACGGTCTGGGTCTTCTACACCCTTTGAGTGAGAGGAGGGGAAGGAGGGTACGGTCCCTGTGAATGCCTCCCCCACTGGATTCCGGTCTAAATTGGGTGGCACTTCCCGGCCATCCAAACAGTTACCTTACACCTTTCTGGTAGGTCGGACGGTCTGGGTCTCAACAACAACACCCTTTGAGTGAACTAGACAGCCTGGGTAATAATAAAAAAAATATGAATCACATTAATTTGAGGGATTTATATAAAAAATGCATAGATGCTAACTGCCAACCTACCAGAAAGAAAGATAGGAACATATTGCATGAGGAAAAATCGTGCACTAATACCATTTTTCCCCATACTGTTGCAAAATAGACTTCTATTTCATTAATAATACATTTGAAAAATAGTTTTTCTATATAATATACGAAATAATTACAAACATTTTAAATGATGCAAACAAATAGTAACAGTGGAAAAATACTTTCAAAATAAAACAAAATATAGAGGATCGCGCACAAATGCCGTTTATCGCAATACTGCTGCAATATAGCCTTTCATGTCATTAAAAATACGCTTGAAAAATAGTTTTTCTGTATAATATAGTATATACGAAATAATTACAAATGTTGTAGACGATGCAAACAGATTGCAGAAGTGATTTTCACAATAAAACGAAATATAAAGAAGATCGCGGACTAATGCCGTTTATCGTGGTACCCGGTACTCGTGCAACATAGCTCTTCATTTCTTTAATAATACGTCTGAAAAATAGTTTTCTTGTATATAACAAGGAATAATCATAAAAATTTTAGTCGATGCAAATGTGTTTCTCCCACATTAATTAGAAACAGATGCAATCACGTGGAAACGGACTTTTAGATGAAAACGCGGGAAAACCTCCATCTTAAAATTCCTGACTTTGTTTCTCATTTCGTGACCTACTTCCGATTTCATGACTTGTAGATACTCTTATGAAGATTTGCATACAATAAAATATAAATGTTATGGAAATGAAAAATCTGACTACTGTGGATCCAAATCGGATTCCTGGAATAAAACTGAAAAAATGGAACAAGTACATAAAAATCTGAACACTTAGCAGCTATAAAAACATCATTTTCAATGTCTAATAACAAAATATTAGCTAATCAAATTTGCAAGATGCTGGAACGATTTAATCTGGAATGCAGTGTGTTCTATAATAGTAAGCAATTAGAATGTAAAGACTGCAGGATCACTTTTCTTACAAGTGGGATACGTAGATCTATGAGGGAATAAAGGGGAGGGGAGCAATAGAAACTCGTTAAATACCTGGAATCTCGGACATTGGAATGTCTGAGAATAAAGCTAACAAATATATTCTTCAGAAGTGCAATTTCAGGTCTTGAAGGGTGGGGGTGAGTTGAAGTACAATAAAGATCCCAATGTTTCCTTCCCTGAATAGACAGAGGGGGATTTTACTGTTTGTCTACCACCTGCAGATTTATCACTGTGGGCGTGAATAAAATGCCGCTTTTTTTTCGACCGCTGTCCAGTCCTCTACCAGGGATCGTAATTTAGTCAAAGGGAAAGGAAAGACTGATATTTAACAATAGCATTGTTAGGCATCAAATTGAAATTTCTAGTCACAAATTACGACTAACAACCGCTAATTTCGAACACTGTTCCAGAGGTTCTGTGACATAAGTGTTTCATGAAAATTTTATTAAAAGTTCAAAAACTCATAAAATTTGAATACAGGAATTAGACCATAATGGACATTATCTCATTTTGGGGTTCTGAAAAGCACACATTCAAAACCCTTTATAATTTAGAGATTTTTTAAATCAAATTTTCCATTAACTTTTAAATTGACACCCCTAGATGATTCAGACAATAAACATTATATTTGTGGGAAAAAAAAATAAAAACTATGAAGAAAAACAGTCCTTTCCTAGTAGTTTAGACAGGTTCATCAGTGAGCTGCCATAGCCTGATAGAAATTACATACACAATTTCTTTCGGTTCAATTTTCAACGGAATTTCTTCTGACATTGACATGGGTTGACGGAAGGATTCTTTTCCTAAAATATTGTTTGGAATTTAGAGGAAACAAGAAATGCGTCAGCATTGAGCTTGGCATCAGACAGAGCAAAATATCTTTTATTCACACAAAAAATATTTTATATATTTATTTCAGATAATATATATAATTAAAATAAAAGTTACTTGTTCATAATTTATTTGGATTGATACGGTCTACCTTATTTCCTCTGATGCTTCACCACTGTTCTAGTATTCGAAGATAGTATTTGCACATCTCTAATTTTATTAATAGATATAGATAAAAAATTCATATAATGAAAATGGAAAACTAATTGTTAGAAATGACACCAGAAAATGTTGAAAATGAAACTCAGCTGGTTACTGAAACACACTATAGGCATTTGTCAGCAGGAATGGTCATGAAGTAAATTATTGTCAAAGCAATAAACCTACATAATAAGCTTTGTAAAGATACAAACACATCCAGATTTGGCAAAATTTACAAACTGGACTATGTACATGAAACCAGAATGGGATAAGTCCACATCCAGCAATAAAAAAAAAAAAAAAAAAAAAGTACTTGATAAATAGAATTCCAATTTAATTTTAAATCGCAATCTGAATAAATCCATCAGATTATTAAAAAAAACATACATTTTTATGTATTTACCATTGCTGAAAATGTCTTTAATGATACCTTCCTATACCACCAAGGATGCATGTACCCTAGGTCGGGTAAATTAAACAAATTAGGATTATGGAGATTGTATTGTCAAGATAAAATAGGACAGCATACAAAGTGTTAAGACAGTCATAGTTAAACTACATTTGGAGGTGGACTCCTAGATAAAAATAGAAATGGTGATTTATTAACTATGAAAACAAATACTTTTTATTAACTATGAAAACAAATTACAAATTTAATTTACAATATTTTTTTTTTTAAATCGATCTCATTTTACTTACCTTGATAATGGTTTATTTTTGAGTGAATGCTCTATTATCAGAATTTGAAAATACTAATATGATTAAAATACATTTTCTACGAATCTTTACTTTTACTAAAATTAATTGACATTTGTTTTTGATATAAAATTTATATTACACAGTTACTCTATAATATTATCAATTATAATAAATGATACATTTTGAAAATTTGCCTATTTAATTAAATATATATTTTAAATACAAAAAAAAGTTTAATTAGTAATTAAATGCAAAATTTAAACTTGATATTATACAATACTAGCTTTATAAACCAAAGCACTTCTCAAGAAACAATGAAAAAATATATATATAATGAAATTACAGAAATATAATCGAGATAACATCAATAGATAGAAATGTCTGGGAACCAATTATGAAAAATGAATTAAATAGCACTTTAAACAGTATTCTAAAAATAGTAATAAACAAACAGAATTTTATCTATGGTAATAGACGTACAAAACGTGTAACATACCTGACATTGCAATGCAAGTGATTGGATTCGGATTAGGAAAAAAGGCACAAATTTTTCTCTTTAAAAATGGGGAAGTTACAATCATTTTGCTTTGAAACCACTTTTTGTACACGCTCATCCAATCAATATCAGTAGCCATGTCTTTAAACCACAAAATCTCCTGTAAAACATTCTGTGAAATTTCTTTGAGGCAAAACTGCTTCCAGATGCTTCTCTTAACTTGCATACTTTTAATAATTGCATTCCAAGTCTTACAAACTTGCCTGGCCACACAGAATGAATGTCCACTGAGAAATCTAAATATGTTCTCCAAAACTTCAGACGGTACAGATGTAATGCAAATCATATCGCTTACTTCCATTTAAACAAAGGGTAATTAATAATAACAGGCCAACAATAATTTCTTCACTGAAAAAAAATTAACAAATCATTAAAAATAAATAAACAAAAGATCATATGCTTTACTAAGGTGCATCAGACATATAGCCAGAAAAAAGATTTCACGGGGAGGGGGGAGCACAATTTCTGATTAAAACATAACAATATGTTTAAAATAAAATACATTCACAAGAATCAGTGTATTTTAAATGTGTACATCTCACAATACATTTAGAAATATATTAAATTGCAAAAGTTGGAAAAGGCATGTTATTTTAGGAGATAATTAATTTACCACTGTATCAAGAGCAGTAGTGTTGGAATATAGAATATAGTCCAAAACCTAATTTATTTATTACTGCACTCCCGATACTTCAAGATTACAAAATGCAATACCACAACAAATATAGTGAAAATTATTTAAAGAAACACCAAAAAAATGGTCATTTAGAGGGATGCAATTTGGAAATAAAATAAATGGATGTTATACCAAAGTTATAATCAAAAGTAAATAAAGAATATACAGTACTTAAGGATTTTATTATATAATTAACTGGAATTGGATCATCTTATAAGTGAAATTACTTTTTGATGACATTTTTCTCAACACTTTTTGGATGATTAGAAATAAAAATGAGCAAAAGTAAACATCTTGCAAAAAAGAGTGTTAACAAAATCAGAGGTGGTATAGGTGCAAAACTAATTTTTCAGACCTTCCATTCTGTCATCAACAGCTTGCAATTGTATAGAATTGGTCCAATAGTTAATGGATATTCCTGTAAAAAGAAGAAATGATGTTGCCTTCACATTTACAACCTTTAATTTTATTACACCTGGCCAGTACAACATATTCAGACATTAGAACTTATACAAGGAAGAAAAAGAATAGATTCTTAGAACTAAATGTCTTTTGACAGTATAAAATGCAAAGCAAGAAAAAGTTTTATTTACATCAGAATACCTGTTTGGTTGTTTAGAGGGGTAAGTGACTTAATGAAGGTAAAATTAACATTATGTCTATGGAGTTTATTTATTCTGGAAAAAAGTAATCATTAAAAGAGAACATTTAAATAGGAGTGGTCGTTAAGGGGATGTTTCAGTCACATAATCCCTATACCGTCAATGTAATTTTATAAAAATGAGTATTAATAAAAGAATACTGCATATGAAAATCTGAAATTTACTTTGCTTGTAAAATGCACTTTTCTGAGTCTTCTAATACAATTAGAACACTCTTTATAGTATATCACATTAATTAAATATATCACATTAATTAAATAAAGGAGTCTTTTAGATTTGAGGGGAATATTATTGTGTGGTGGCACAATCTATATTTAAAATGAGTAACTATGTTTCAGAAATTGCCAATAAGGTACAGCAACCCATTAGACCATCAGAGCAGTAATGAACAGAGAGTTCATTTCATCCTGAAGTAATGGGTATGGTACAAAGAGTCAGGTCATTTTTACCTTGTTCCATTCCTTCCACAAATCTGAGTTCTTCAGCTTCAGGGGACATGTTTTTCTGCTTTCAGCGGTATCTGGGAGGCTATGTTCTTGCGTTAGCCTACAGTATTGGGCATTGGGTACACATATATTCATTCATTTGGTATATTTTTAAATGATAATAACATGATAGATTTCTACCTATAGCAAACTTTCTATACATGAAAGAATCTTCATATTTTTACATATTAAAAATTCTGAGCACATGACTTTCCCTGCAGACTCCAATTCATTTTCTCTTTATTTCATTATTAATTTATTAAATTGCACTAAATATTAAAAATTAGTATTAAAAATTGAAATTACACTGAATTTACACTTTTAATTCAGCTTTCGTTTTCATTTGGTAACTGGACTTATTCTCAAAACCAGCAAAGCAAAAATGTGAAAAAACTAAAATACCTCGAGAATGGCTAGTCTTAGAGTAATGGTTGTTGGTCTTATTCTTTTTATCATCAAAAATTACATGTAAAACAAGCATTTAATTAATGCTTTTGAGCATAGTCTTTTATTTCAGATTTTGATGATTTTTGCGGGCAATTTCGCAAAAAAAGCAGGGGTTTTTTATTGTTTGTTTTTTCCGAATCGCACCAAAATCTAATCAGCATCAGGGTCACCCACAAGTGACTTATCTACCAAATTTTGTGAAATCTATTAGTTTTCAGCTAGAATAGATACCTATATACAATTTTTGCAAGCCATTTTGCAAAAAAGGTAGGTTATTTTATCCTGAATCGTACCAAAATCTAATCAGCACCAGGGTCACCTACAAGAGATTACCTATCAAATTTTATGAAATAAAGTCAATTAGTTTTCTAATTAGATTGGATACATACACCGCACAGACAGACACACACATGCACAGACCTCATGCTAAAAATAGTTTTTTTGTGTTCTAGAAGTCTCAAAAAGTGTAGATCCGTCAAAAACTCGAGTTGCAATTTTCGACACGATTCTAATAATTTTCCTATATATTACAATTTATTGCAGGGTAAGTAAAAATGTTTCTGTAGTCTGAAATTAAAAATAATTTGTTAGTTACAGCATAAATAGTTGATTAAATATATCAATCATTTCAGAAGCAAAAAACATCCTCTTTGTTCAGGCAAGAAGTTCTTTGCTAGGGTGTTTGCTCTTTTTATTTTGACAAAGGAGGCCTCAGAAACTTTTACTTTCTCTGTAATACATAGTAATGTATAGGAAAAGTATTGGAATCATGTCAAAAATTGCAACTTGAGTTTTCAATGAATCTACAAGTTTTGGGACCTCTAGAACATGAAAAAACTATTTTTAGCATGATGTCTGTGTGTGTGTGTCTGGGTGTCCGTGTGTCTGTCTGTGCAATGTGTGTATTCACTCTAACTCAAAAACCAATGAATCAAATTTCATAAAATTTAATAAGTAAGTCACTTGTGTTTGACCCTGGTGCTGATTAGATTTTGGTATGATTCAGGATAAAGAACCTGCCTTTTTTGCGAAATGGTCCACAAAATTCTCATATATCCACTCCAGCTAAATATCAAACTGACCAAATTTCACAAAATTTGGTAAATAAGTCATTTGTAGGATACCCTGGTGCTCATTAGATTTTGATATGATTTGAAAAAGAAGAACCTGCTTTTTTTTATGAAATGCCCTGTAAAAATCGCTAAAATCTTAAAAGACTACATATGCTCAAATGTATCAATTAAATTTTTATTTTATATATAATTTTTGATGAGGGAAAAGAATAAGACTAACCCCATTATTCTAAGAATAACCGTTCGAGATATTTTAGATTTTTTGCAATTTTGGTACACTGCCTTTGAAAAAATGTCCAGTAACCAAATAAAAACAAATCTGATGTCAACAGCACATAACTTTCCCTGCAGACTTAAATTCATTTTCACTTTATTTCATTAAAAATTCATTATATTAAGTTAAATTGCACTAAATAACACTAATTTTATTTGCAAATACAATGCCAAAGGTCCTACCGTGCTGAAAACACCGGTTCTCGCTAGATCACCGAAGTCAAGCAGCGTCGGGTGCAATTAGTACTTGGGTGGGTGACCAACTGGGAACACCGTGTGCTGTTGGCACATTTCGGGCGCGGTAGCCTGGTGGTTTGCGTGCTGGATTTGCACGCTGCCACAACTGCCGCCGTGTTCATGTGAAGTACGATCACGTTAAACATGTGGGTCCGTAAGTCCTTCCGAGAGGTTGGTGGTAGGGGAAGGAGGGTACAGTCCCTGTGGATGCCTCTCCCACTGGGTTCCGGTCTAAATTGGCTGGCACTTCCCAGCTGTTCAAACGGTTACCATACACCTTTCTGGTAGGTCGGAAGGTCTGGGTCTCAACAACAACAACATAATTGATACATTTGAGCACATGGAGTCTTTTAATTTAGATTTTCATAATTTTTGCATGTCGTTTCACAATAAAAGGCAGGTTCTTTTTTTCTGAATCAAACCCAAATTTCATCAGCACCAGAGTCACCCACAAATTACTTATCTGTCAAATTTTGTAAAAATTGGTCTATTAGTTTTATAACTAGAGTGGATACATACTATTTTTGTGGGTCATTTTGCAAAAAAAAGCGGGTTATTATATCGCAAATCGTACCAAAATCTAATCAGTGCCAGGGTCAACCACAAGTGACTCACATATAAAATTTTATGAAATTTGGTCCATTAGTTTTTGAGTTAGAGTAGATACATACATTGCATACATAGATGCGTTCTAGAGTTTCTAAAACGTGTAGATACATCGGTTGAAAACTACAGTTGCAATTTTCGATACGATTCCAACACTTTCCTTATACATTACCATGTATTGTAGGAAAAGTAAAAAAAAAAAAATTAAAAGTGCAAATTGAGTGATATTTTGTGCAATTAAACTCAGTTTACTGAATTATTACAGAAATAAAAAAGAGAAAATGAATTTGAGTATTATGAGTTACTACTTACATTCTACCATTGGATTTATAATTTTATATATTTATATATATATATATATACACACACGAAATTAGACGAAAGTGTAGCAAATCTTAAAATTATTAATTTATTAATCTTGCGAAATATTTAATTTCATAAGTAGAAGATAAAATCTATTTTTAAGTAAAGTTATACGAAGACGTAGTAAATTTTAAAGTTATTAATCTTACAAAATATTTACTTTCATTCGTAGAAGAAGAAATGGATGAAGTAAAAAGCAAAGTTCCTAAAAAGCCCAAAATTAAAATTTGTTTTCTTTTCGGCTCAGTTCTGGATTCAGATTTATAACGTTACAGTTTGGAACAGATTTAATTAGAGATTGTAGAAAAATTTAATTTATTTCATTAATTTTATTTTATATTGAATGTAGTATATATAATACAGATACAGGCATTCAAAAATAGATTTTCCCAATTTTCAGGGAATGAATATTGTTCGGAAGAATATACATTGTACTATTCTGTGCATTGTACTTACAGGAGCTGAAGATGGCATCGCGCCCGCGCCGCGCGAATCTTTGTTTGTTTGTTTGTAAAGCGAAAAACTGTTACTAATGTCATGAAGATTAGATAGACTCTCTAGTCTTCATGCTAATGTTTAGTAATGTTTAAGAGTATCTGTTAAAGTTTTGCGTTATTTTAATGCACTTAATATCTTCTGAACCATTTATATTAAAATGTAAAAAAAACTCTCCTCATAAAGAACTCTCATGTGCTGGTTTTGCGTATAAATATCTGGTAACTTGAATGATATTTTTAGTAGATTTGAAAAATTCAACGTCAGTGAGTTTATGTTATGAAAATATATTTGTTTTAAAGGAGTGTGGAACTTGAGTGGATATTAGAGAAAAAGTATAAGAGCTTAAATTTTTGTCCAAAATTCAATTGGATTCATTTGGACTCAGATAATGAATATTCTGCCATTTAATAATTTTGATGAACATGTCGCTCGTTTTACTGCAACAAAAAAGAATATTTCAACCGGTTCAAATGTTGGTGTCCAGTAAGTGATTTTTTTTTGTATTTATTTATAACTTTGTATAGAAAATTACTAGAAATGTTTTTTTTTTAATCCTAGTTGAAATTTGTTAAAAAATCTCATAATAGAATGAATGAATTACTAATTTAATATTTCGTTTTATCAATGTTGTTCTGCACATTTTAAGCATTTTAAAATATTTTGGTTTAACTTTTTGATTTAGAAACATGTTTAAAAAAACAAAACTTTAAATCTCATTTTAACTTTACCCCTTTACTACGAATGATTATTGGGTTAATCCGGAGAATAACTCACCACACTTTTAGAGTGCTATATTGTAATCATATGTAAAACACGCTTTATGTTGTAATCTGGTTTAACCTCTTGTTCAAAACACGGGATAATGTGTCAACTTGATGTGATTTGTACTTAGAAAGAATAAAAATACGTGTGGGGGGCTATTATCCGGATTTACTGATTATTGCATTCAATGGATAATTATAAGATGCGAAGCCAGTAGTGCACGTCTTTGTCACTTATTTATTATAAATCACTTTTTGTATAAAAATACTTCATGTAGCTTCATAATATTTCATTGCAATATTATGAAGATAGAATGCCATCACGGGTCAATGCCAATTATGTGTTGTAATTTATAATTCAATGTCACCTGGATTTAAAATTTGGCAAGTTGTTCCATCTATTACTAAGAAATAGTATATTTTTTATTTTATTTAGATCATATTTGTTCTGATATTCATATATTTCGTACTTATTGGTTCAATAAGATGAGTAATAAACTTATTTAATTACAGCTTAATAGAAAATATATTCTATAGATTAAATGATATGAGGCTAATGGAACACAATAATCTTAAAAATTCTTAATGGACACTCCATATGTCATTTATAAAATTGCTACTTCAGTATAATAAATACTGGTGTTTAAGTACTAAATAACTTAAACACCAGTAAGAAAAATAATTAAAAGAAAAGTACTATTATTTTTCTTTTATTCTAAATAGGAGATGTTTATGGTTTTCCATTTTTCAAAGGTCAAAAAATGTTATTTTGTTTCCAAATTTCTAATATTAAATTAAAAAAGAAATTGCTTTCAAGAGTTATTTAACCAAAGCCCCTGAGAGCACAGGACCCAAGGCAGTTGCCTTGCTCACCTTGCCCTAATGATTGCTGCATTCAGTGCATTTCATTATGTATTCAATTTTCTGTACATAATTAAACTTAGTTTGCTACAATTATTTAGTAGAGATCAGGGTTCGAAAAATCTATTGCCCGACATGCCCGGGGCATATAAAAATTTCAACCGGGCATGTATTAATTTTTATTACATGCCCAGTCGGGCATGTAATAAAACTTTATTTGACATTAACCTGATTAGGTCAATCAGTAGCCGAAATTGAGTAACCAGCACTCCACTACAAATATTTTATGTTCAACTTTTAAAGCCGAGAAAGAGAAGAGGATGAAAAAGAAAAGTCTTAATTATTCAGTGATGGACTATGAATCTTTCGCAGCGAGATAGTTGATAACTGTGGAGAGAACACAAAGTTTCACAGTTTACGGGCGACAGTGGCGTCACTAAAAGAAACAAGAAGAGCCTCTGGCACAGTGTCAAAGTAGCTCCTCGTTCTCTTCTCTCTCTCTTTCTCTCATTCATTTGCGCTTGATTCCTTAGGTAGCTTTGGGAGATTTGTAGACGTGCACAAGTGTTGATAAGCAGAGATGCAGATTAGTATAGAATCTCTGTAGTTTCTATCTGAAACATCCTCATACTACGCACAAAATTTGCATAGTTTCCTACAAAATATTCCCTTCTGTCTAACTAAGCCAATGAAATTTACAGCCACATGCACGGTAATGTCAATCATGATGGGGATTTACAGCCGTATGTAATGTAAATTAAGATCACAATCGCTTTTTTATGGAAGTAATAAATATGCTCCTTCAAAAGTTGTCTAGTCTAATTCGGCATAAATCGCTAAATGGTTATTTTAAAAATTATTTTAGCATAAATAGTATTCAATTCCCATTTTTGATATATTTACTTCATTAAAAGTAACTAATTTTCTAATTTTGACATTTAATTATAGGCTACATATATGATACTTAATATATTTACTTTCATGGGCGCCAGAGTTATCAACAATGAAAAATGTCATTAGGAAAATGTTGGGCATGTAAAATTTTAACTTGGGCATCTATATATTTGGACAACATGCCCGAAGGGCATGTAGAAATTTTTTGATTTTTCTAACCCTGGTAGAGATGGATGAATACTCAATCTGACTCCAAAAACTAGAAAATGTTTGAATTCTCAAATGTAATGTTACAAGAAGAAATTTGAATTACCCTGTATCTCTTTGAATGTATCATGCCATGATTATCAGCAGATTCTAGAATAAAAAGTCAGGATACTTAAGAAATTCAAAACCAAAAGTACTTAGAAGTTCATGGAGCTTGAAAGTTTTAAATATCATGCTCTAGAGCACAACAAATCTCGGGTGCCAGTCGCCATGGCGCCTAAAAAATTTGGTTTGGAACCTAGATTTTCTGTTTCTGTGAAAAACAAAACAAATGGAAAAAAATTTTGATTTTTTTTTTACCTAAATTTAGCGGAAAATCGCAAGCTATGGCAAGCTTAGTACGAAATCATTCGGAATTTAAAATATCGATGTTAGCACTATCATCGGTAAACCAGCATTGAAAATAAACACCAATATATCGATGTTTTAAAAATATCGATGTCTCAACAATATATATCGATGTTTAAAAATATTGATGTTCCAACCCTAAGGTGGCAGCACTTTTATTTACAATCATTGCTAGGCCTACTGTAAGTGGTTGTACGTGTTGATTTTTTTTTTTTTTTTGTGTGTGTGTGTGTGTAATTGAATTTTATTTTTTTTTTGCATGGGTCATCCCCAGATTATTTACTGAAATTGTGAGATACAATAAAGATGAAACGATCTAGGCCTAGGGAAGCAGATTAACAAGAACCCATAAGCTTAAAGCAAGCAGGACTGATGCAGTTTTTTACAGCACTAAAAGGGCCAAATCAAGAGGCAGGTAAATCTGAAATAAAACTATCAGATACCCCTTAAACATCACAAGGGCAAACTGCTGGACAGTCTTTATTGACCTGTGATCTTAAAAGTGATAAAACGAATTAAGCATCCACATGTACAACAGAAATGACTTCTGTAGGAAAAAGAAAATTTAAAGATGTCTGGTGCAAGGAACTTACTTGGCTTGTATTTAATCGAACCACAGGAACAGCAAACTGCAAGGTATATGTGTGTTTTCCCAATATAGCTGATAAAAATTCAAAACTGGTTAAAGGTTTTTCAGGACCTTTCAAATTAGAGACTCTGAAGAAGCATGATAAATCATTTGTGCATTAAGAGTGTATAAAAACTAACAACGCCCAATTGATCCCCGAAGCAACTCCTTTAGCTATATGTATGAAAAAAATGAATGCAAAAATGTTTGATGCTTTGAAAACCCTTTTTAATGTGGCGTGTTATATACAGGGTTGTCAAAAACCCAGGTTTTTTCATGAAAAACCCAGTCCATTTGGGTTTTTGGGGTTTTTTCAGGGGAATTTTTATAATTTTTATTTTAGCAAATTTTTAAAACTAACATAGAACAATTAATTTTTTAAATCAGAACTTTTAAAGAATTGAGCAGAGCAGTACTGTTAAATGCTCAGCAGTATGAGTATGACTAATATATTTACTTCAAATTACATAGTATAATGGATAATGCACATAAAAAATACAGCATTCTAAATAAAAATGTCCTAAAAAATTTATAAAAAAATGCATTTTATTATTACATAATTATACATTTAAATTTATAAATGTATTTTGAAAAGTGAAGTTACAAAAATTAAGTTTATTATGAATAATAAAAGAAAAAGAAGTGTTATTAAAAACAATGTTATGAAATATGTTATTTTATATAGAAAGTTTATTAACTTTTTATTGTTAATTGTCAGTAAATGCAATTTTATGTTCAGTTGCCCACTTGGGTTTTTTCATGTGGTTTTTTTTTTTTTTTTTTAAACCCACGCAGGTTTTTTCGGGTTGGGCAAAATCATAACAACCCAGGTTATATAGCAAAAAACAATAAAAACTATTCTCAGATTTTAGTGGACTATTGGAGTTAACTGTAAAATTGGGTGTTGAATTTAAGGAGTACAATAAGGAAAAAAGATGCAAAGACTTCATCACAGAGATAGCTGCCGTAATAAGAGAAGAATTAATTTGTGAATAAAAAAATGCCAATTATGTGAGCTTAATGCTAGATGGATCGACCGATAAAGAAGGTACTGAAGAACTAATTTTGTATGTACGGTTCATAAAAGATAACAGAGTGAGAGAGATTTTTTTGTCCATTTTACCTGTGGAAAATACAACTGCTGATGGATACCTTAAGGCAGTTGAAACAACACTTGACAAATATGGGCTTTCATATTTGTTGTCTTCTAGTAAATTAATTGGTATAGGTACAGATGGTGTTCCTAATATGATTGGAAGGGAACATGGACTGGTACAATAAATAAAACAGAATGTTCCCCATATAACTTGCATCCATTGTGTTGCACATAGGTTAAATTTAAGTGTATTGAAATCGGTGAAAAAATATATATATTAATAATCTTAATTCCACTTTAAAAAGCCTGTATCATTTTTATCAATACTCTCCAAAGAGAATGCGACAGCTAAGGCTAGTAGCTAAAGGCTTTGAAATGATTGTAGAAAAGAAATGATTGTAGAAAAGTTTAAGTATTTACATAATAAAAGATGGGTAGCTAACAAAGTCAGTGCTCTGAATGCATTTGTAAAAGACTGGAAATGTGTTGTTATCCACCTAGAAAGTGTTGCTGCAGAAAAAGATGAAAAGACGATGCTATTGCTAAAGGTTTACACAAGCAACTGTTAGATTTCAAATTTGTTTATATGCTTCATTTTCTACTGGACTACTTTGGAATTATAAAGAACCTCTCTCTGCTCTTTTAAAGAGAGGAACTTTTTCTAAGCAGTGTTGAATTGCATGTTAGAAACATAATTGCATCACTTGAATTGTTGAAAAGTAAGCCTGAAAAAAAAAATGAAGATGGATTTGTCAAAAATACATCTCTTGATGGAACTTATCAAGGTGTACAATTGCATGGATTAAGCATCACTGTTCAGTTTTCCATTGAATCTGTAAAACAAAATATGATAACACATGGAGTCAAATACCTGAGAGAACAATTTTTGAATCAGGATTCTAACAAAGCCATAAATGTTTTTGATACATTCGCCTAGCCAACAGGAGATTCTTTAAAAAATTATGGTGTGAGTGAGATAGTAGAACTGGCACAATATTATGAAAAACAACTTTCATCATCCTTAAAGAAGAATAAAATAATGCCTGCTATCTCTTTACAATGAGTAGTATGAATTGAAAGTACTTGGGAAAGGAAAAAAAAATTGAAAGATCTTCTAGAAGTAGCTGTATCTAATAATGATAGATTCCCAATTTTAGGACAGTTGTTATCCACAGTGTGTGTGCTTCCAGTTTCTAAAGTATGCTGTGACCGGGGCTTCAGTTTGATGAATTTGATTAAAAATAAATTTAGGTCCTCAAAGCGAGAGAAGTTTATGTAATCTGATGATGTGCAATATGAATGGACCATCAGTGAAAGATTTTGATCCCACAAAAGCTGTGGACAAGTGGTATTTCAGTTCTAAAGCAACAAGACAGGTTCATGGCCATAAAAGGTAAATGGAGTAAAATGTATATTGTAGATAATAAAAATGTTTTTTTTTTATTGCCTCAGTTACTATAAATAGCATATTATTTACTGCGTGTGTGTGTGTCGAAAACCCAGACCACTCAACTCACCCTAAGGCATGAGCAGCAATTTGAGTGGCCGGACGTGTGTGTGTGTGTGTGTGTTGTTGTTGTTCTTACCCAGACCGTCCGACCTACCAGAAAGGTGTAAGGTAACTGTTTGGACGGCCGGGAAGTGCCACCCAATTTAGACCGGAACCCAGTGGGGGAGGCATCCACAAGGACCGTACCCTCCTTCCCCTACCACCAACCTCTCGGAAGGACTTACGGACCCACATGTTTGTAATGAGTTCTACGATATACTCAGCGTTAGAAAAAATATTAGTATGATATGTATTGAACGGGTCCTGGCTCCTAAAAAATTGGACTGGCTCCTACATTTTTTTATTTTTGTCATCCCCTGCTCTAGAGTTACATCAGAGTACAAAGACTGTCAGCTGCTTGGGGTGCCTTGTTTTATCAGTGAGCAAGGATTTGAGGGTGCATATTCCAATTTCATGATTCTCAAAATCCTCTTCACTCTGCTAGTGACATCCCCCTCCGATGGAAGAAATTGTAAAAAACCGAAGTTTATCAAAAAATATATACAGAGCACAATTGGCCAACAGAGATTAACACATTTAAATGTGATTTCTGTTGAACATGAGTTTGTATCAAAACTTTTTTTTTATGCAAACTCATGTTATATAAACTCATCTATCATAAAAAATTTTGCTGCTAAAAAAGCTTTAAAATGTCACATGTGTATTCCAGTGTACATTGTCAATCAAGATACTTTTTCAAGCTCTTTAAATTAAAGTGTAACATGCTTTACTTGTGATTATTTGAACCAACAATACAGATTTTTCAAATTTTTTCTTGTAAAATTTGCAAAAAAGAAGAAAAAAAGGAAAATTCATTTTTAACCAAGGTACTTAAAGATAGATTCTGATATGAGAAAGCCGAGTAGAGTCACACTCCAGTTAATTTATGTTGTAGTGTACATCCACTTTTTTGCCCAATTGTAATTATCTTTTTCTAATTTCAGCAAGAAGTTTACTTTTAAAAAGTCTTTGAGTTTGAATCACGCTGCAAGTTCCAGTTTTGATAGAAGTACTGCTTTTAAGTGCATTGAAAATAAAAAATCTGAGGCAAAAGAAAGTTTGATTACCCCAGGTCGTAAACAGATGTTTGAGTATGATTCTCTGAATGCTGCATCTAAAAAAACTGAACTGTAAGCATGTATTTTGTGTTATTGAGTTATAATCTATAATGATTTTGCTTTCAAAAGTGTTTTTTTGTTTAAGTTTGTATTTTTGTTTTAATGGTTCCTGAAAGTGCTAACAGATTTTGTTTAACCTGATCTCTGTGAACTTTGTATGTTTTTATTATTTTTAATTTCTAAATTTTTTCTCTCTTTCTTTCAGTAGTACTTTGTCTAAAAATGAAGAAAACAAGAAACCTTTAGATATTAGAAAATATTTTGTATCGGGTGAATCAACACCTTATCCAGAAACTGAAAATGGTAAAACCTTTTCTTAAATTATGCGGTAGTTATCAATAGACTTGTAAACTTGTAACTAAACTTCTCCTGGAGGACTTGAATTGATTTCTAGGTCCTTCAGGAAGGTTTAAAATATATCACAGAAGTCCTGAATGGTACACTGAACTCTCGATTATCCGTGTGTGGATTATCCATGCAGTTTGAAAATCACCTGATTATCCGGTTTTTGTGGATTTTCCATGCATCTAAAAAAAAACCTGAAAAATTATTGTAGTATTATCCGTGCATTGCCAAGATAAAAATGTAAAAAATTATAACTGTTGTGATAGATAGATTGGTAAACAAGCATATAGAAAGTGAAATTAATTTCTTGAGAGCACTTTTATGTTTCAGGAAACGCCATTCAAACAATCCACTTTTCCTCTCAAGGAAGTGATTGAAACCCATTAACATGCCTAGCAGCCGGACAAGAAGGCTTTTGAGTAACGTGGTTTGTGACGCGTCTATTCTTCAAATTAGGGATCGGGTTGTCACTGGGGTGATGGTAGAGTGAGTAACCCTTCTCTCCTTTTAGGAAGTGAGCAGTTCCAAGGTCAACTTTTACGTCCACGGAACACGGCGAAAAGAAGAAACACACTGCTTCTTCGGGCATGTTCAGCCTTCTGCATGTTCTGCAAAAAATTATCTTAAGTGTTTATTATTCAAGGTTAAGCGTTTACTGTAATGATTTTTTGTGCTTGAGTTTCCATTGAATTTCCCAAGAATGAATCAGCCACCTAAACGATGTAAGACTGTTTTAAGAGTAAAACAAAAATGCTAAGGTTGAGAAAGGAGAGTCTGTTCAGAAATGATCCATGAAATTAGGCAAACTGTACGTGATTTGATGAAACCAAAGGAAAACCTTATGAGAATGTAATATCAGAAAAGAGGAAATCAATTCAACTTATGAAAACCTTGATGCTTGCTTAATTCAGTGGTTCAACCAAAAAAGATCAGAAGGTGTTCCTGTATCAGGCCCAATTGTTTTTTCACAATGCTTTAAACATTGAGGGCCCATTTAATGCATCTTCAAACTGGCGAACACGTTTTAAAAAACGTTATGGTATCAGAGATGTGTGCATGAAAGGAGAAAAGTTAAGTGCAGATAATTCAGCTGTGGAGTCGTTCAAAGTAGAATTTGGCGACTACTTAAAACAAGAACAATTGTCTCTCGATCAAATTTTTAATGCAGATGAGATGGCCATTTACTGGAAATGTCTTCCAAATAAAACATTAGCAATGTAGCTAGAAAAAGAAACTCCAGGCTTTAAGACAGGCAAACAGAGTGTAACCGTTTGATGCTGTGCAAATGCATCCGGAACATTCAGAATGAAGCCTCTTCTCATAGGAAAGTCTAAAACCCCCAAAAGTTTTGGAAAGAGTTTTGAAAATAGAATTCCAGTATATTATGATTCCAAACATTTGCTTGGATGAATTCCCAAATATTTACTAAATGGTTTAATAGTAAATTCGTACCACAAGTAAGCGAGTGGCTAGAAGGAAGAAGTTTTCCAAAAAAAGCTGTCCTTATTGAAAATGCGCCATGCCACCCCTCTGATATTACATCAGCTAACAGTGAGATTGCATTAATATGTTTTCCTCCAAATGTTACATCATTGATTCAACCTATGGATCAAGGGGTTATATCGGCTATGAAAAGGATTTATCGGAAGAACCTTTTGAAACAACTACTAGAAGAAGAAGAAAAATTACAAGTTTTTGGAAGAAACTTACACTTTTGGATGCCGTAAATCTCATTGCCAGTGCTTGGAATGAAGTCAAAAGTACAACAATTGAAGCACTGGGATGCATAGAACACCTATAGTAAACTGATCCCCGGTACAGCAGTAGCAGATTGTGCCAACGAAGAGGTAATAGCATCAGGCCTTATTGAAATCATTTCTGGTGTTGAAGAATTTCAAAACGTTAATGAAGAAAACGAGACCGATCAAGGGTATCAGATTTTAACGGATACAGAAATCGTAGATGCGGTGACTCAAGGGGAAGCAATAGAAGAGCGGGAAGAGGAGAGTGGAAATGAAAAAAATCGGCAAGAGTGAGCCACACTGAGGCACTGGGATGCATAGACAAGCTATTGGACTATATGGGCCAACATTCTCAGTTTGAGTATAGCGACATAATAGCATTGCGAAACATTCGCCAAATTGTCAGAATAAGTGCAAACACGGCACATAAACAAAAGAATATTAGACTTTTTTTATGAAGAAAAATTTAATTTCTATGTAAATTTTCTCTTAATACCTCTCCTCTACTCTAATTAAATTGTAGAATTTAAAGTATTTTGTTTAGATCCTGTTTTTTAAATTTTATGTTAATTTTTGGTGGATTCTTGTTCATTTTTAACTTATTTACGGGTTACAGGGCCATTGTTCGATTATCCGTGTTTTCCGATTTTTCGTGTAAACCCGAACATTAATGAGCACGGATAATCAGGAGTACAATGTACTTATGTATGTATTTTATTTTTAAAATCTTTCAAAATGATCTTAGTGAAGTTCTGTTTCAGATTTCATCCAGAAGTACAAAGTTCCCAACATGAAACCTGTTAAGACTTGTCAGTTTTTTAGTTTTAATAATTCAACTGAAAGTAAAGAAAATTTACTTACTGAAACCAAAAATGCTTTAAGTAATGAAAGTTGGGGTGATTTATGTAGTAAGTAGATTTAAATATTTGTTTTCAGCATGCAAATTACATATTTGAGTATGATTTATTTTTAAATTTATTATATACTGTATTTTTCAATAGCTGAAAACATATATAAGAAGAATATAGCGAAATTACCTCACCCCAAAGTTCTGGTGAACAATGTAAGAATGCATTCTGTAATTATTAATATACTTTCATAAGTTTAAAGTTATTAGGTGTATTTGTTTCGTCTCATGTAATATACCTTTAATCAGCAACTATTTTAATTACCTTAACTGTAATCATATATATATAAATAAAACTTTATTAAGTACCACACTTGATTGGTAAAAGATATTAACCCTTTTCGGAGACAAAAGCATTCTACTTCGGGATGATAGGACAAAGCAATTATCTCAGTCAAAGGAAGAGAGTCGCTTATTTGGCACTGGTTGGACACAATATTTAACCTTTGGACATGAAATCTCTCAACATCTCCTTCACTTACAATTAGTTTGAGTGTTTTAGTTTGTTTAAACTTTCTACTTCGGGATGATAAGACAAAGCAATTATCTCAGTCAAAGGAAGAGAGTCGCTTATTTGGCACTGGTTGGACACAATATTTAACCTTTGGACATGAAATCTCTCAACATCTCCTTCACTTACAATTAGTTTGAGTGTTTTAGTTTGTTTAAACTTTCTACTTCGGGATGATAAGACAAAGCAATTATCTCAGTCAAAGGAAGAGAGTCGCTTATTTGGCACTGGTTGGACACAATATTTAACCTTTGGACATGAAATCTCTCAACATCTCCTTCACTTACAATTAGTTTGAGTGTTTTAGTTTGTTTAAACTTTCTACTTCGGGATGATAAGACAAAGCAATTATCTCAGTCAAAGGAAGAGAGTCGCTTATTTGGCACTGGTTGGACACAATATTTAACCTTTGGACATGAAATCTCTCAACATCTCCTTCACTTACAATTAGTTTGAGTGTTTTAGTTTGTTTAAACTTTCTACTTCGGGATGATAAGATAAAGCAATTATCTCAGTCAAAGGAAGAGAGTCGCTTATTTGGCACTGGTTGGACACAATATTTAACCTTTGGACATGAAATCTCTCAACATCTCCTTCACTTACAATTAGTTTGAGTGTTTTAGTTTGTTTAAACTTTCTACTTCGGGATGATAAGACAAAGCAATTATCTCAGTCAAAGGAAGAGAGTCGCTTATTTGGCACTGGTTGGACACAATATTTAACCTTTGGACATGAAATCTCTCAACATCTCCTTCACTTACAATTAGTTTGAGTGTTTTAGTTTGTTTAAACTTTCTACTTCGGGATGATAAGACAAAGCAATTATCTCAGTCAAAGGAAGAGAGTCGCTTATTTGGCACTGGTTGGACACAATATTTAACCTTTGGACATGAAATCTCTCAACATCTCCTTCACTTACAATTAGTTTGAGTGTTTTAGTTTGTTTAAACTTTCTACTTCGGGATGATAAGACAAAGCAATTATCTCAGTCAAAGGAAGAGAGTCGCTTATTTGGCACTGGTTGGACACAATATTTAACCTTTGGACATGAAATCTCTCAACATCTCCTTCACTTACAATTAGTTTGAGTGTTTTAGTTTGTTTAAACTTTCTACTTCGGGATGATAAGACAAAGCAATTATCTCAGTCAAAGGAAGAGAGTCGCTTATTTGGCACTGGTTGGACACAATATTTAACCTTTGGACATGAAATCTCTCAACATCTCCTTCACTTACAATTAGTTTGAGTGTTTTAGTTTGTTTAAACTTTCTACTTCGGGATGATAAGACAAAGCAATTATCTCAGTCAAAGGAAGAGAGTCGCTTATTTGGCACTGGTTGGACACAATATTTAACCTTTGGACATGAAATCTCTCAACATCTCCTTCACTTACAATTAGTTTGAGTGTTTTAGTTTGTTTAAACTTTCTACTTCGGGATGATAAGACAAAGCAATTATCTCAGTCAAAGGAAGAGAGTCGCTTATTTGGCACTGGTTGGACACAATATTTAACCTTTGGACATGAAATCTCTCAACATCTCCTTCACTTACAATTAGTTTGAGTGTTTTAGTTTGTTTAAACTTTCTACTTCGGGATGATAAGACAAAGCAATTATCTCAGTCAAAGGAAGAGAGTCGCTTATTTGGCACTGGTTGGACACAATATTTAACCTTTGGACATGAAATCTCTCAACATCTCCTTCACTTACAATTAGTTTGAGTGTTTTAGTTTGTTTAAACTTTCTACTTCGGGATGATAAGACAAAGCAATTATCTCAGTCAAAGGAAGAGAGTCGCTTATTTGGCACTGGTTGGACACAATATTTAACCTTTGGACATGAAATCTCTCAACATCTCCTTCACTTACAATTAGTTTGAGTGTTTTAGTTTGTTTAAACTTTCTACTTCGGGATGATAAGACAAAGCAATTATCTCAGTCAAAGGAAGAGAGTCGCTTATTTGGCACTGGTTGGACACAATATTTAACCTTTGGACATGAAATCTCTCAACATCTCCTTCACTTACAATTAGTTTGAGTGTTTTAGTTTGTTTAAACTTTCTACTTCGGGATGATAAGACAAAGCAATTATCTCAGTCAAAGGAAGAGAGTCGCTTATTTGGCACTGGTTGGACACAATATTTAACCTTTGGACATGAAATCTCTCAACATCTCCTTCACTTACAATTAGTTTGAGTGTTTTAGTTTGTTTAAACTTGGTATGATTACTCAGTATTGATTTGGGAATTAAAAGAATATCTTCGTTTAATTATATATTTATTGTAATGGCAATACTACAATACCTGAGACACATATGAAACAACTTCTTTGATTGACGAGGCTGCTTTGTCTTATCATCCTGACGAAAAAGCTTTTATTATCAAAATTAGTTGATATTGTTTTAGCAATTAAACAGGTACTGAACATTTTTTTTTTTTTTTTTCAGGAGTTTGAGCTTAATGTTTCATATTTTTTACTTAAACTGTATTAAATGTAAAATTGACAGCTTTAAAAATATAAGTTTTGAAAATTGTTGTATTGCATTATGCATTTATCATCTATTTAATATGAATGTCTGATTTTGCATAAGTTTGCACCAGTTAGGCTATACTTTTGTGGTAATCCAAAAGTCCCCGTGAATCCAAATTACATTTGGCATATGTGTGTTTAATTTCATGTATGTATAATAAGAATTTTATTCAAAGTTACTGAAAATTTAAAAATATGTTCTAAAGCATAAAAACTATGAAAAGCTTTATCCGTTTCATGATAGTTTTGAATTTTTATGTAAAAAAATGACACTTTTAATGGAACTTAATAAACTCTAATAATATTGAAGACAATGCCAAAAACCCTAGTAGGGTAACTTGTCCCCCTTCCCCAGGGGCACTAATAACTTCACAAACACAAATTGTATTGCGGCTAATTTTCACTACAATTATTGAAACTATTATGTTTCATGATCAATTGAGCCATAAATAACCTTTTTTATGCGTGATTATGTCAAATTTTGTCCTATGCTGCTATGTTAAGAAAATATATAATTTTGAATAAATTTTGAAGTTTTTGCTCGACTTTAAAGAAATTCTATTTAGCCCTAGATTTTTCATTAACAAAGCTGAATATAAAGTTTCGTGAAAATCTATGAATATTTATGGCAGCTATCGTGTACACAAGAAATCGACCGCAGACATACAAATGAACATCACTCCAAAAATAGTCGAAACATGTTCAGGAGGTCTTGAAATTAAAAATTTTCTTAAAAACAATATTTCCTTAATATACTACATATGAGAAAGTAAAAATTGCAAATCTTATAATTGTAAACTTATTCATGAAAAGGATTTTGTTTAATAATGTTATCATTTTACTATTTATCCAGTCAGCATATTGTAAAAAACAAAATATTAGTATTGTGTTTGCACCTATTTCTAAGCTAAGTTTTCAGTCTCAAAGATTCTATAGATATTTCTAATAATTGGGGCATTTATAATATTTCTTGCTAGTATGAACTTTCATATGTTGGCCAAACTCAGCCTGCTCTTAAATTTTTGCATTGAAGAACATAAAAACTATCTCAAGATACAGGAACTTAATACATCCTTGATTTTTCAACATTGTTGGAATCAGGGTGCAAAATAAGATAATTTTTGTAGTAGCAAACTGCTAATCCAAATTTCATGTATGTAACAGTTTGCCATTTTGACTAGCAGTTCATAACTATTATTTCACAAGCTTTTCATGAGTTTTTTAAAAATGTACCTATAAGTATATTGAGATGTCAGGTTTGAAATATAAAAAAAATGCAACCCGAATTTTTTTATTTTATTTTATTTATTTATGTGAAGCAAAATGACCATCCGAGAAATCATATTTAGAATCTGATGAAGAAACAGATCTTGTTCTCTTTTTGCATTGTTTCTTACTGAAAAATCTTGTTAACATTTCAAGTGTTTTTCCGTCTATAGAAATCAGGTTGACCACAGACCTGGAAAATCTAGAATTATCAGGGAATTTTATGCTTCTGGAAATATCGGGGAAAACTGTGAATTTCTGCAATTTTTTTTTTTTTTCATTTTTCGACTATAGTTTTCTTTTAGCTGAATAAACAATGCTTGTTCATTCTATGATGTCACATTTTTCATTTTACATTGCAAGACCCATCACTCATCTCCTTTAAATATACTTCTGAACAAGTGGCTGGAGGGAGAGTTTTCATTAACAGGCGACGTGACCTCGATAAACATCTTTCGATTGAGAACATTTTAGGGAATTATCAGGGAAAAATCAGGGAATTTCAAAATGAATTTCTTCTGACCATCCTGAGAAATTCTAAACAGGTTGTTCAAGGTTTCAGTATTTAATCTGAATCTGTAATCGGTTTTCACTTTTTTCGTAAGTGAGAAGGCTTTTTTTCACCATCTTGAATCATTTGATTTTTAAATGCAATACAAATTACTCTTTACATCGCAAAACGCAAATTTTCCATTGTGATGCGATATCGCTTATTTTGCATTCTAGTTGGAATTCCAACTATCATTTTGACTTTTCTTCATTAAGGATTATTCTGAAATATACATCAATCTATGATCTTAACAACTTGATCATGAAGGCTTTCATACTCTGAAAATTTTTAGAATTTTAGATAATGACTTGTTCAATACTCTGTTTTTACCCCCCAACTGTAATTCTATGCTTTTCTTTTCTTTATTTCTTAGCCTTTTAGGATTGTTCTTTGACATATGAACTTGTTTTTGTCTGATTGGGCATCTTGTTGTGTTTTGACATACTCTAACTTTTCTGTGTATTTCTATTGATTAGTTCTCTAGAATCCATAAGCCTTGGGTAACAAAGAGGATCTAACATAGCTTCAAAACCCTATATTGTATCTTAATTTATATTTTCTGAACTTTTACATTATTGGATATGAATGTACTTCAGATGAAAAAGCAATATCAAGCCATTGCCACAAAAATGAATTTACAGTGAAAAATACAGTTTGTTTCTCAACACAGTGGCATTTGGAAGCCAACCCATTGGGACACTATTTGCCAAATTGGTTGCTTTTTCACCAGCATACATTTTAAAGAAATGCTGTGCTGTTGTATAGTATCTAATAACATTTTAATGAGCCAATTTCTCATAGGATAATTTATGACGAATATACATTGTATCATAAATTCGGCTAAAAATGCATCTTAAAAGATGAACCATTTCTGGTGTGCAATGAATTGATTACATATAGAGTTTAAATGACTTCAGGGAAAATTTGGAATCCTCGGGAAATATAAATTCAGCTCAAAATTTCTGAAGGAAAACTCATTTTCATCAAAAACCTAGGGAAATTCTGTTAGAACCTCGAAAAAACCTTTGTTTTGTTGTCTTGAACAATTCAAACTTTTTTCCCCATTTAATTTTTTTCTATAGCAAAACCCAAAATTTGGATTTAAAAATTGGATTTTATGATTGTTTTAAGATCAAATTGTCTAATCTTTCCTGTTAAAATTTCGATCAATTACTGAATTTGAATTTATTTTACTCAATAAAATTCTGATATATTACTAAGTTTTTTTATTCAGATTCAAGAAATTTGTAAAAAAAAAAATCTGTAAAAATTTAATGTCAAAGTTTGAGTATTGAGCATAAAGCTCAAAGTTTTAGAATAGAATTTTATTTTGAACTTTGTATATGAACCTTTGTGTGCTTACCAGATTAAAGATTACTATTTAAAAGATTTTCAAATAAATCTTAATGTGAAGTGTCAACAAATAAGTTTCAAGATAATTATTAATAGCTCAAAATCTTTTTAGGTATGTAAGAAAAATTCAGAGATTGAAAAGCAAGAAGCACTATCTACCTCAAGTCAAAATAGAGCAGTGTAAGATTATAGCTATTTTAATTCCTAAAATCTTATTTATGATTATTTTTCAATTATTGATTTTTACTAAGAATTGAGTATGAAAATTTTGGTAGAATATGTTGATATATATATATATATATATATACCCATAAAGATGTTAAAAGAGTATTTATGAAGTGACGGCCGGGGGGAGTAGCGACCCCCAACTCTCCGGTTACAGCTTTTACTGCCATGGCGAAACGCTCCCGGTAGTTGAAACCTTCAAACCACATCCAACAAGACACTCGCCATTACCTCAATAAACGTAAAAACACTTTAAAAACCCTTAAATTACTTTAAACAACACTTAAAACTATCCATAGATCTGAAAAGGCGGGGGGGGGGGGTAATCCCACATCAGCACATTAAAACCATTGTATGGAATCTCAAACTAAGTGGTTATATAATGTATTTGCAAAACGATATAAAAACACCATAAAAGAAATGTACAAATAAAAAAATATTTTTCCAAACCTAACTGTAATAGTCATGTAAACTATTTTGACTCGAACATTGAAACTACTAGTGTGTGAAATCATTAATAATGTGGTTATTTTTATATAATACAAATAAAATCCAAATATAAATTAGAGGTCATAAAAAGACTTATGTATGAAATCATTAATAATGTGGTTATTTCTATATTCTACAAATAAAAACCAAATATCAATTTAAGGCCATAAAGCGACTAATGTATGAAATCATTCACAAGGTGGTTATTTAGTATAATTCAATAAAAAACCAAATAGCAATTTTGCCAGTTCAAAATGTATTTGCAAAACGATATAAAAACACCATAAAAGAAATGTACAAATAAAAAAATATTTTTCCAAACCTAACTGTAATAGTCATGTAAACTATTTTGACTCGAACATTGAAACTACTAGTGTGTGAAATCATTAATATATAATACAAATAAATAATCATTAATATATAATACAAATATCAATTTAAGGCCATAAAGCGACTAATGTATGAAATCATTCACAAGGTGGTTATTTAGTATAATTCAATAAAAAACCAAATAGCAATTTTGCCAGTTCAAAAAGTGAATAAAACCCAACTTTTAAAATTCACCATAATTTTCACATTAAAATACCTTCCTCATTCTCATAGAACTTTTACAACAATGCCTTTTCAGGCAACCCTGAATGAATAATCAGGTATACAATACGCGAAACTTTCCAAAATCCTACTATACCTTAGATTCCATAATAACATAACAATGTACCATATGTGACTAACCCATCTACCATTCAGACACTCAAAACACCAGAAAAGTCAATGATCAATAGAACAATAGAGAATCCCCATATCCAACCAACCAGCTCTATACGACTTCTCACAAGCTCAGGTTTTAAACCATTTTTTAAGCTGTTAGGGATATCAAATCTTTTCCAAAATAGCACTTTCTTGTCTTGGTCACAGTTAATCCATGAAAATCTGAAACAATCTTTATCAAAAAAATAATAGGGGGATAACCCTCCTTAATAGCCTCTCTCAATAAATGGATCAATAAAAGTTGGGTTTTATTCACTTTTTGAACTGGCAAAATTGCTATTTGGTTTTTTATTGAATTATACTAAATAACCACCTTGTGAATGATTTCATACATTAGTCGCTTTATGGCCTTAAATTGATATTTGGTTTTTATTTGTAGAATATAGAAATAACCACATTATTAATGATTTCATACATAAGTCTTTTTATGACCTCTAATTTATATTTGGTTTTTATTTGTATTATATAAAAATAACCACATTATTAATGATTTCACACACTAGTAGTTTCAATGTTCGAGTCAAAATAGTTTACATGACTATTACAGTTAGGTTTGGAAAAATATTTTTTTATTTGTACATTTCTTTTATGGTGTTTTTATATCGTTTTGCAAATACATTATATAACCACTTAGTTTGAGATTCCATACAATGGTTTTAATGTGCTGATGTGGGATTTTTCTCCCCCCCTCGCCTTTTCAGATCTATGGATAGTTTTAAGTGTTGTTTAAAGTAATTTAAGTGTTTTTATATTAATGACATGGTTTTTAAAGTGTTTTTACGTTTATTGAGGTAATGGTGAGTGTCTTGTTGGATGTGGTTTGAAGGTTTCGGCTACCGGGAGCGTTTCGCTATGCCAGTAAAAGCTTTAACCGGAGAGTTGGGGGTCGCTACTCCCCCCGGCCGTCACTTCATAAATACTCTTAACATCTTTATGGGTATATAGGTACTAGTCCTTTTGGGGAGATTATTTGGATATACACTTGTATAAAGCAGCATGGCGCTTTACCGTTGTATATAAAATGTTCTTTTATATTTTTGGAAGGGAGTTTGGCTTTTTAAGTCATTTTTTGTATTTTTATTTATATATATATATATATATATATATATTGAAATGACTCGCTTTATCAGATGTTAATATAGCCATTCGAAGTAATCTGGATCTAAAATCTATACTTTTAAGCACCTATTATGATAATACTCACAGGACCTGCCTATAGGGGTTATTCCTAAAGTAGAATCATGCTATCATTGCAGATAACAGTACTCATAGACCAGTATGCACTTGTCAGCATGGGTTGGTTTATATCTACAATGGCAATAAATAAAAAAAAAATTCTGTGTATCAGGTTTGGGGAGTCGAAGTTGGTAAAAGTTTTAAATATAGTCGGAGTTAGTAAAAATACACCGACTCTGACTCCTAAATAAAACTATTTAAAACTAGTTTTATTTTGGTATTACGGCCGGGGGGAGTAGCGACCCCCAACTCTCCGGTTACAGCTTTTACTGCCATGGCGAAACGCTCCCGGTAGTCGAAACCTTCAAACCACATCCAACAAGACACTCGCCATTACCTCAATAAACGTAAAAACACTTTAAAAACCCTTAAATTACTTTAAACAACACTTAAAACTATCCATAGATCTGAAAAGGCGGGGGGGGGGGGGGGGGTAATCCCACATCAGCACATTAAAACCATTGTATGGAATCTCAAACTAAGTGGTTATATAATGTATTTGCAAAACGATATAAAAACACCATAAAAGAAATGTACAAATAAAAAAATATTTTTCCAAACCTAACTGTAATAGTCATGTAAACTATTTTGACTCGAACATTGAAACTACTAGTGTGTGAAATCATTAATAATGTGGTTATTTTTATATAATACAAATAAAATCCAAATATAAATTAGAGGTCATAAAAAGACTTATGTATGAAATCATTAATAATGTGGTTATTTCTATATTCTACAAATAAAAACCAAATATCAATTTAAGGCCATAAAGCGACTAATGTATGAAATCATTCACAAGGTGGTTATTTAGTATAATTCAATAAAAAACCAAATAGCAATTTTGCCAGTTCAAAAAGTGAATAAAACCCAACTTTTAAAATTCACCATAATTTTCACATTAAAATACCTTCCTCATTCTCATAGAACTTTTACAACAATGCCTTTTCAGGCAACCCTGAATGAATAATCAGGTATACAATACGCGAAACTTTCCAAAATCCTACTATACCTTAGATTCCATAATAACATAACAATGTACCATATGTGACTAACCCATCTACCATTCAGACACTCAAAACACCAGAAAAGTCAATGATCAATAGAACAATAGAGAATCCCCATATCCAACCAACCAGCTCTATACGACTTCTCACAAGCTCAGGTTTTAAACCATTTTTTAAGCTGTTAGGGATATCAAATCTTTTCCAAAATAGCACTTTCTTGTCTTGGTCACAGTTAATCCATGAAAATCTGAAACAATCTTTATCAAAAAAATAATAGGGGGATAACCCTCCTTAATAGCCTCTCTCAATAAATGGATCAATAAAAGTTGGGTTTTATTCACTTTTTGAACTGGCAAAATTGCTATTTGGTTTTTTATTGAATTATACTAAATAACCACCTTGTGAATGATTTCATACATTAGTCGCTTTATGGCCTTAAATTGATATTTGGTTTTTATTTGTAGAATATAGAAATAACCACATTATTAATGATTTCATACATAAGTCTTTTTATGACCTCTAATTTATATTTGGTTTTTATTTGTATTATATAAAAATAACCACATTATTAATGATTTCACACACTAGTAGTTTCAATGTTCGAGTCAAAATAGTTTACATGACTATTACAGTTAGGTTTGGAAAAATATTTTTTTATTTGTACATTTCTTTTATGGTGTTTTTATATCGTTTTGCAAATACATTATATAACCACTTAGTTTGAGATTCCATACAATGGTTTTAATGTGCTGATGTGGGATTTTTCTCCCCCCCTCGCCTTTTCAGATCTATGGATAGTTTTAAGTGTTGTTTAAAGTAATTTAAGTGTTTTTATATTAATGACATGGTTTTTAAAGTGTTTTTACGTTTATTGAGGTAATGGTGAGTGTCTTGTTGGATGTGGTTTGAAGGTTTCGGCTACCGGGAGCGTTTCGCTATGCCAGTAAAAGCTTTAACCGGAGAGTTGGGGGTCGCTACTCCCCCCGGCCGTCACTTCATAAATACTCTTAACATCTTTATGGGTATATAGGTACTAGTCCTTTTGGGGAGATTATTTGGATATACACTTGTATAAAGCAGCATGGCGCTTTACCGTTGTATATAAAATGTTCTTTTATATTTTTGGAAGGGAGTTTGGCTTTTTAAGTCATTTTTTGTATTTTTATTTATATATATATATATATATATATATATATTGAAATGACTCGCTTTATCAGATGTTAATATAGCCATTCGAAGTAATCTGGATCTAAAATCTATACTTTTAAGCACCTATTATGATAATACTCACAGGACCTGCCTATAGGGGTTATTCCTAAAGTAGAATCATGCTATCATTGCAGATAACAGTACTCATAGACCAGTATGCACTTGTCAGCATGGGTTGGTTTATATCTACAATGGCAATAAATAAAAAAAAAATTCTGTGTATCAGGTTTGGGGAGTCGAAGTTGGTAAAAGTTTTAAATATAGTCGGAGTTAGTAAAAATACACCGACTCTGACTCCTAAATAAAACTATTTAAAACTAGTTTTATTTTGGTATATTTAGTTTTTTAATAGTTTTTAAAATAATTTTTATTTAATAATTTTATAAAATATTTACCAATTATCTGTTGATGTGAAAAATTAAAATTTTTTGCTATTTGTGTCTACATCGGGTATTTAAATACAAGAGGAGTCGGACAGTATAAAAAAGAGAAGTCAATTGTTTGAGCTACCAACTCCACAGCCCTGCTACGCACAACAATTTTATAAATTTCTATGGGAAGTTTCAAATTCTGTCCTACCACATAGCTAGCTTCAAATTTGAAGTAATTAGTTGCTTGGGCCCAAATTTGAAGCCAGCTAAGTGGTAGGACTGAATATGTCAGTTCCTATAGTGGTTTTCAAAATTGTGGCACATAATTTTTTTTCCTGTAGCCATTGCAGATATCTACTATCCTATGCTGATGCAAGTATAAAAAGTGTGTTATCTGCAATGAGAGTGTGATTTTACCAGTCATGATATCTAATTCGAAATATGTTGATTTTGTTTAAAGGTTAGAAAGTGTGTTCTGTATTAGTCAGAAAATATTTAGAGTTTTAAATAATATAGACCACAAAGACTCATGAATTGAAAAGAGTGGTAACAGGAAGTATGCATAATTTTTAATTTAATGGCAAAAATATTTTTTACTTCAATACTTTACTTCATTCGAAAAATTTCTCTCCCTTTGACTGCTTTTAAAACAAGTACTTTTAAACCATAAGGGGGTGTTTCTTTGATTTCCAAACCCGAAATGCTTTCAAAGAAGTTAACAAAATAAATCCAAATTGCAGTTTTTTCCTACAAGAAGATTGTTGTTCTCCCATTAGTGAGTTTTAATTGATAAACAAATAAAAACATAACTTTCTATTTTAACTTTATCTCCCCTCATTATAAACCCATTCCTTTTGGCAGTATATGATTGTTAGTTGGTTACTTATTTTGTTATTTCATCATCCATCATTAGACAAAGTTGTACACAAGTTATGTTGTTGCTCTTTGTATGAAATTGATTACTATTTGTAAATAATTGTTTATTAAATTAATTATTGATTGATTATTAGTTCCACAAGACTCACTTTTTAAAAATTCAATTAAACTTACATTTGTTATGCAATGGTAGCCTATAGGAATGGCCGCTCTTCTCTATTTTTTTAATGTGACATTTCTATTCACTTTTGGATTTTTTCTGTTTAAGATGCTTTTTTACTGGAAATTACAATAATAGCATTTAAAATTTAAATTTCATATAATTTTTCATATTTCAGATTGGAGAATCATTGCAAAAACACTTCCAAAGTTGAAAATTCTTTGAAACATATTGAGAATTGCTTACAAAGATTTCAGGTATTTAAACTGTTTAATCCCTATTATCAGATATGTAAACCATATTAACTAAATTTTATTTGCTTAAGGTTAATAATTATAAAATAATAAAAATAAGGTTAGTTTTAGCTTAAGGTTAAAGGAGTCAAATAACTCAGTAATATATAAATTACATAATGTTATATAGCTTTTTCTCCTTTGTAATTATTAATACTTCTTTTATTTTCTTAATTATATAATTTACTTTTTATATTTTATCTTATTATTTATATTTTCATTCTATGATATTGAGATTAGCCTGATCGTATAGTTTAATGCAAATCAATAAAGTTTACTTTTAATAATATTTATTTTCTTTGTTTACTATTTTTATTTACTTACAGCTTGGTCTGTGCTCGACCATGTTACACTTTCAAAGACATTCCAACTTCTTAATATTTCTAAAAAAATCCACTTACCTTTTAATGATATAAATAGCACAGCCAACAACAAGTCAAGAATGACACTCAATATTAAATTTAAAAATTAACTTTTATTTTTCAACAATTAAAATTTAGATTCCTTAAACAAACTTTGACCCATAGTGGTCAAGGAAAACAAGTTGTACATTGCGTATTAAAATTCAATTAAAATAACCCTAGAACCAATTAAGTTTAACCCAGGAAACAGAATCCCCTCTGGTCTGAAGACCAGAGCTTGGTCTGCCTAAGGAGCTGTCCACCACTAAAAAGGTTAAATTTAAATTTTCAAATTAATAAAAACAAACACAAATATTTCAATTAAGGACTTTTGTTGAGATAAGAGTGTGCAAATATTGTATGTAAGATTATTTGAACTTCCAAATGCACATCTAATTGAAGACACAACCTTTTTATCTGCTTTTATCATTTTGGAAAAAGTTCCCATTTTTGGCTGGGACGTTCTAGAGGGTGCATGTAGATGGCAGCACCACTGAACAAAAGTGATTAAGCTAATCAACACGAGGAACACCAAAACACAAAATCTTGCTGAGAGCGCACTCTGAAGATACTGAGTGTAACACTAAGGGCTCGCTGAAAACCCACTTTAGAAGATTTTGTTGAGAGAAACACACCTCCAAAACTTGAGACAAGCAGAACCGCCGCGGCACACGGTGATGAATTTCTTTTGCAAATCAAATGACGGCACATGACTCATTCATCAGCAACATAGATGTCGACTCAGAAACATAGGTGAGTCGGCAACAAAAGCTTTAGAGGAGCACAACCCAGTGATGACTGCGCGAAACCAGTCGCATTTTTCTTTCTGCTGTCACATTTTTACATTTGGTTGTCCAAAAATTCTAATGCGAAGTTCGTCGAAAGTCGAAGAAACTAAGCTTACGTGAGAATTTTCCGAGGTCTTCAAAACACCATTCGGGCATGAGCCCCGGCTCGGCACTCTAAATTTTTACCACCTCTCTGCTCTGCTGCTCAGAATCGAACTCCCTCGGCAACACACGCTTGCCTTCCCAGGAGACGCCAAACTTGGCGAGCGAAACTCTGCGCTTCGCGCCGAGCGCCCACGCATACACTGCGGAAATAAAACGCTGTTATGCCAAGAATCATAAAAAAGATCACTTCTCCCGATGCGGCAACCCGCCGCACAGCAACCCACCGGATGTTCTAGCACCCCGAAAACAGGTGTTTTTACTGATAAGCGGTTGAAAGCCAAATTCTTCTTAAAAAGTGCCTTTTTTCTGCAAACTGATGAATGAAGTGAAGTTAAGTTAAAAGATGCAAGCGAGAAACGGAAGGATTAACAAAAGATTATTTAACGTTTAAAGGCACATTGCGCACAATTTTGAATAATAAAAACATTAAAAAGATAACAAATTACGTTAAAGGGGAAATAAATCGCCGAAATATTAAAAACAACAAATAAATTTAGAATTTTGAAGGGAAAGGGGAAAATAATGAATTTTAAGCTATTACATAATTTTGAACTAATAATTAAATTTAGAGCTGTAGAATCTCGGCATAACAATAAGAATTGATCAGAGGGGGTTTTCAGGCAGAAATAAAGTTAAATGACTTAGAATAAATTAGATGACTTTACACAAATTAACACAGAAGTTATGTGGGTTTGAATCCCGACATACCAGTTTATTGTATTCTGAATTAAAGATTTTTACTCAAAAATTATTTGAAGAAAAATTTGTTGACATTTTTAACATTGGTAAAAATACCTAAAAATAAATTTTGCATTTTTTGTTATTTTTATAAAGGTAATTGAATTTGAAATTCACACAGTATCTGTATATTCTATATAATAATGTTGTACCTACAAAAGCAAAATAAATGAAATAAATAATTATCTAGAGAAAAAAATATTTTTCTATACTTAACTATAACTTACTTCATTTTAGCATATCAGATGTCTTATTGTGCCAGATAATCGGACTGAATGAAATTTAAATTAGACTTTATCCTTTAAAAAATGCATGGGTCATTCAATTTAAAATTTCCGGAGCCTCCAATAATTTTTGAAGTTGGCGACTATGCATTGTACTTTGTGTTTCCAGTTGAAGACAGAGTTGCCAGATTGGGCGGCATTCCGCTAATCGAGCTACTTTTGAACACTTTTTGACTTTTTAACACTTTACAAAATAGTTGAAAAGTGTTTATGACTTTGTTCATTCTGTCTGCCCTTTCGCACAATAACTGTCCTAAAAATGACTTTATCAAAATGAAATTTTAGTATGTTGTTGAGATGGTTTTTGGGACATATGGGAATGAAAATGAATATCACCGCCTAATTAGTTTGGGATTGAACCCAGGTTGAAAAATTGAAATACATTGAACCCTATGGGGCCCCATTTTTCAAACATTTTTTAAGGGAAGTTAAAATGCACAAATTGTTTCGAAAATTTTAGGAAATATTCAAATTATGCCATAAAATATATAAAAAAAATTTCAGCAAAATAGGTTTGGTAGTTCTTTAAATAAAAATTGAAATATTAATTACACCCATTTAATATGAAGAGATCACGTGACATGCTTCAAAATAAAATATGGCATCCATCTTTTTCACAGTGTCAGAATTGTGATTTTTAAAGTTATATTTAATGTTGCATCTGTCCTAAAACTGCTTTCTTTTTGCATTTTTTCTATGCATCTATATTCTGTGCTAATGTAATGAGTTTTAATGATCATCAAACTTATTATTTCTACAACTAAGCCTAATTTTAACACATGCAGAATGTTAAACCGATCAAGCAATTGTAAGATGAGTTGTATAAGAATTACTGAATTTTTTCACGTAATATTATTTAGCTCTTGAGTGTGGAATAAAAATATATGAATGATATATTCACTGCTTTTATACTGCTTGCTGAATGAAATATTCACTGCTTATATTATATAGAAAGCTAGACGATTTATTAAAATATCACCCCTGAATGTATCGCACATGGAGTTAGAAAGTAAGAGATAAAACTCTTATGGATGAAAATGCCATAATGCTTTGAGAACTATTGACACAGCAGAAAAGCATAGTATTTATTATATGTACTTTTGATTATTTTTAAATTAAAGGTTTTCTAATTATGAGTAATAATTTTGAATACAACATAAGAATATCATTTATTGTTTTAGTTCTACTTTGCATTGCGCTAATAATTTATTTTTACAGAACTGACAGCTTAAATAAATATTTTAGGCCTTTCGCAATAGAAATGCATACAATGCAGGGCTACTTATTTTATCCCAATGACACCTGAATTATTGTCTCAAATGATATTGGCATTTTCTTAATATGAAGTTTTATCTCCTTACTTTTACCTCCATGATATTGTTGTACCTTATTCCCAACAAAGGAAGCTTTTTCCTAACAATAATTAAGTGACACCGTTTTCGGCTCACAAAAAAATTACTTTGAAACTTTAAACATTTTATCTTACCTTTAAATATTTGCATCTATTTTTATATACTTAAACTAGCTACATTAAAACACCTTAAACATTACATTTGTTTTGGTATAGTGGTTATCATTTTTTTTAAACTTTATTGAAACATATTACGATGTGTTTTTATAAGAAACAAAAATTTAAACAAACAATTTATACAAACCTCAGGTAAGGAAAATGTGGACGTTGGAGAACTGGACATAGAAATAAATGACTAGAGAGGCAAGTTTAATTTTAAAGAAAAACAATTTATTTAAGTAAAAATTACCAATTTGCCCAACGGTTGCAGGGAGATCCAAATTGGATTCCCTGATAAGACATTATTCTGCATACACTGTTATTAAATTCAACATAAAAGAAAAAAAAAACGAAAGTTCTTAAGCAAAATGGTGTCCAAGGGCCCGTCGACCCGGGAAAAAAAAGAAAGTGAGCTCATAAAGGATATAGTAAACCTGGTACTAGGGGAGACGTATAGAAGCAAAAAAACATTCCTGGAGCCTCAATAGGTGTTGAAGCAGAAGCGATTATAGGTGTTGGTCTCTCAGTAGAGGCGATCATAGACATTGGTCTCTCAGCAGAAGCGATCATAGGTGTTGGTCTCTCAGCAGAAGCGATCACTCAGTGAATGGGCTCTCTTCTCTCCGGCAATTCTGATTTGGTTGACCGATATCCCCATGTAAGAGAGAACCATTGCTTTTTCCTCACATTTTTTAAGCTTCATCAGAAGTTATCTCTGCTAGTCTCACGATGTGGCCCCCAAAAGTTGGGAGACCGTTCGCCCACATCTTTTCTCTGCAACTACGCCGAGAGTCCCTCTTGCCGCTCCAAAAATTGGTGAGCAACCCTTTCCCGGGAGTCACCGAACATCATTTCTCGCCAAGGTGCATAAAAATATGGCATGTGCACTGCCTTAACGAGAACGAAAGCATTACCAAAATGCCAACCACAGCGCTAAACCTAAATGCTAGGAAACTACTTCCCTGTGTGTGCAGCTACCCCCATACATAAAATAGCGACTCCGTGAGGCACCGAAAATTACTTAAAAAAATCAAGATGGCGGACACAGAACAAAGGAAAGACGCCAGCAGCAATGGCTGTCTTTCAAGCAATATTTGAAAATGAAACTTGCCAGAAAGAGATGAATTTTGACAAGGGTTACATATGATTTAAATGCCAAATGATGGGAAAATGAAGCTTAATTAGCAAAAAAAATGGAAAACAATAAAGAATTTTGAAAATAAAAGGGGAAAAATTAATGATAACAACAACTTAGAAATTTTGAAGAAAAATGGTAAAATTTGGAAGAATACACGGATTAGCTGCAAAACAAAACACGTCATAACGTATTCCACTAACGTTGGGGGTAAACATTTTTAGAATGAGAATTTTTAAAAACCAAAACCCCCAAAAAATCCAAACAAAAATTGGGTGGAATACACACAAACTGGTCAGAAAAATACTCACACTCGACAATCCCCTGAAATTACAAGTTGACAAAAATTTATTGTAAATCACAATTATAAATTAAAATATTTTATATGACCTCTAAGCGAGGAGAAAGCACCAAAAAAAATTTATTAATTTCAAAAAATTTAAAAACTCAAAATGAACCTCATTAAAGTAAAAGGAAATCCTCTGAATTCTCACTAAATTTTATGAAAAGTTCAAACTCAAACCAGGGAAGACACACAGCTCATACGAAATCCAAAAGAAAAAATTATAAAATCCCCCCTAACCAAAACACAAGCCAAACAACCCTAGTAGTGTGGAGCAGAGCCTGGGCAGTGTGACATACTAAAAATACACTTTTCTCCTGGTGCCCAAAGCATTCCTCGCTTTTTGAGTTCGCCTCTCCTATATACAACATGCACATGCTTCAACAGGCTTCATGCTTACACCACCCTCAATTCCGCTATGCACTACACACTTAAAACAAACAGTCACCAAATTTTGAATTTAAATTTGCACTGCGCCAAAGTGACAGAAATCTCAAAACACTTAAATTGCCTGACCTATCACAGTTCCACACCCTTCCCAATCATAAGTGGTATAGAACTAAACCATGGCACACTCTCTCAAGAAAATAAAAACAAAATTCTCAAGTATGGCAGGAATGCAAAAAGGGAAAAAGAAAAAAAATTCTCAAGAACCAAAGGCAAACGGATGAACATCCTTGGCCTGAAAGGATATGCACACGTTCTCCTCCACCAAAAGGAATAACAAAATAAAATTTTTCAGCAGGAGCGCCAGAGCCATATACTCTGCAAATAAAAGAGGGAAAATCAACTTGCATAAGAAAGATGTTAGAAATAGCTCAACACATTCACATCAGCATAAAATGTCTATTACCCCACCGTGTGTGTAGAAGATACGTCCTTATAATTAGCGTGCTGTCATCTACAGATTTTCACTGCTTGCAGAGCTGTGGTTTAGCAGTGGTTATTTCGGCAAGTGAAGTGTACTTCAATAAAAAGTCAGTTCTTTACACAAAAATCACTTTTATTGATGTGACATCCGTTACTCAGACATTGTTACATAAACATTGTAACGTCATGGTAAAGTCAACTATATTTACAAAAATGAGCTGGCAAGCTCATAGAAAATGGTTGTTTGACACACTCTCAGTAACTTTTTATCGTTGCATTTAACACAGGTAAAGAAATATTATCTTATCACTGATGCCGTGTATCTTTACGAAGCCACCATCTTCAGGTCACACGTCATTGCATCACACTGAGTCCAGACCGCAGAAAATAACTTGGCCTCTTTAAAATTGAAAGAGCCAATACTAGAATTTGCCGCACATTCCGAATTAAACTATTGGAACTTAGACTCACTCGTTATTACGCAATATAGCTGGCAACAAAATCTGTCGCAACGTACTCAAACCGAGTACTTGCAAATTCAAACATCTTACAAGGTCTGATCCAGATCATGGTCTATCAAGGTCCTAAAAGGTCTAAAGTACTGAGAATGCGTCCTACCATATATACACAGTGATGGGTACACTCCAGAACACAACCGTTGACGGCAGCGCCCTCACAATATGTAAAACAGGATGCGCACGTGGCGAGAAGGCGATTTGCATGAATGGCCTGTTCTGATCTCGTCACGAGTCATTCACAGAAATGGAAAAACCATTCTGAAACAGAAATCACATTCCCATGAAAACGAGAATCGTGACGAAAACAGAACTCAGTTTCCAACAATCGGCCCCCTCATGCAAAACCCCAAATCTCGGCGCACGTGCTATCAATCAATGAATTTACTCTAAAATACAGGACAGCAAAAATGTCAAGTTCTTCAGTATACAGCTAAACCATAAAGTATTTATACCACTTTTCATGTTAAGCAAAGAAAATTTTTTTTTTTATTGAAAGAAATTTAAGATAGTATCACACAAACACTAAGTTTCCAAAATTAAAATTTTAGTATAACTATCAAAATTTAAGTTTCAAGAAAATTTAAGTATAATTATCAAATTCAACATTTAAGATTAAAAATTTATGTATAAATATCAAATTCAAGTTTCAAGAAATTTAAGTATAACTATTAAATTCAACATTTAAGATTAAAATTTTATTATAAATATCAAATTCAAGTTTCAAGAAAATATTATGTATAACTATTAAATTCAACATTTAAGATTAAAAATTTATTATAAACATTCAATTTAAGTTATAGTAAAGTTTTTAGTTTTTCACCATCTCTGTCCAAGATCAGTATACATTATATCAATACTAACGATAATGAAAGATTTTTCTTTCTGTGTTGTTTTTCATATGAAATTCAGAAAATATTCAAGTGGTTTTTATCAATGAAGCATAACCAGGTATATAACTACAAAGATTAAACACATATACAATACACATAAGCATAATTGTCTTATGCGGGTATTCAAAAACATGGATATATATATATTCAGTGTAATGTGAAAGATTTTAAAAGTTCATTGTAATAATACACATATATATATACTCTAGATACAAGTATCTGTATCAAAGAGGGAGGAATAAATTATACGATATCCTAACCATATTTTGAACAAGAAAGAAAAATTTTAGAAGTTAGAAAATTTATGTTTTGAAAATTTGATTACATAATTTTAATTCCCTATCCTTGGTCATTGGCTTTGTGAAATAATCTGCTACATTTTCTTTGGTGTTTACAAAGTTAATTTTAAAAGATTCATTCTCAACTAAATTTCTCAGAAAATGATATTTTATATCAATATGCTTGGTTCGGTTATTCTCAGTTGGGAAATTTGAAAAATTTATTGCAGCTTGGTTGTCACAAAAGATTACGCTATTTTCTCTGTTAAATCTTAATCCTAGCTTCATACATTCCTCAATGATATTTTGCAGCCAAATAATTTCTTTAGCAGCTTCTGTCAATGAAACATATTCTGCCTCCATCGTTGACAGACTAACACACTTGTGTTTAAATGTACGCCAAGAATTGGGTACTCTATTTATTAGAAATAACATACCCCCGAGTGACACTCTGTCATCTCTATTGGCAGCGCAAAGTCCGAATCCGAGTAGCAGTTTAAATTTAAATTACAAATGCCTGATAAATTCAACATATAATCTTTCGTTTTTCAAGATATCCCAAAAGTTTAAGTAATGCGTCCCAATGTTTCATACCTGGATTCTCTTGGAATTGAGACAGAATATTTACAGCTTAACATATGTCTGATCTAGTTCTACTTGACAAATAAGCTAGACATCCAATCAAACTTCTATATGGGAAATTTTGCATTTGCCTTAATTCTTCATCGTTCATGGGGCAATCATTTTTGCTCAATGTGATTCCTTTTGTACTAATAGGAAGTGAAGAAATGGGGTATTTGAATTCTTTAAACATTTGGCAAACTTTATCAATATACTGCCTTTGATGTATAAAAAATTTGTTATTGGTTTCAGTAAATTCCACACCTAAGAGTTTTGGGACCTTTTCTAGTGTTTTGATATCAAATTCTTCCTTTAGTAAAGAAACTGCATTATCAATATCACCCTGTTGTTTTAAGAATAAAACTATGTCATCCACATAGACCAACATTAAAACTCTATTTTGGTAAAAATATGCAGAATTGCACCATTTGAGTCTAAAGAAATTTAATTTTCTCAAAGTGGTGTCAAGCTCATTTTACGACTCCCTGCTGCTCTGATGCAGGCCATATATTGCCTTTTTTAGCAAACAGACATACTTTTGTTGGTTTGGATCGACATATCCAGGTGGTTGCTCCATGAAAACTTTGGCATTAAGTTTAGCATAAAGGTACGCTGACTTAATGTCTAATTAAAAATGCTTCCAGTTAAGCAAACAAACAAAAATTGCAAAGAAAGCTCTTATCAAGCTGAAATTTATAACGGGGCTAAATACTTCGTTATATGAGTCCCCTTTTTCTTGAGAATATCCCTGAGCCACTAAACGAGCTTTGAATCTCTTCACTTCCCCATTTTCATCTTTTTTGATGGTGTATACCCATCTGGATCCAATTATTTTTTGGAGATGGGTGCAGGCACTAAGTCCCAGACACCCCTCTCTTGCATTATTCATGGCTTCTTGCCATTTTTCTGAGTGGGGAGATTCAATTGCCGATTTATAGCTCTTGGATATTACTATTTCTATGTTGCTTGCCTCTGGTCTGGATTTGGTATCTTTCTTTTCTCTGAAGTTGAAAAAATTTTGGTCATAATGTATGTTAGACTCAGCACAGAACTTTTTAACGTCATTATGACTTCTCAGTCATCTTTTATCACCTTTTACTGAATAATAAACATCAGTCCTACTTTCATCAGGCCTAAGTACGGCTTTCCGTTCCCAGTCAATGTCTGAGCAGGGTGTCAAACCGGAATCAACAGGAGAGTCCTCTTCCTCACTAGATTGACTAGTGTTACGGCTGTCATCTGCTTTCTCCTCTGACACACCATCCAAACATTTCGATCCTGAATCCATCGAGTGAGTATGTCTCGATGCACGTGGGGTAAAAATTCTAGGATAACTAGGGTCCAGGACGCCTTCCTCTGCTTCATTTCCCTCAAAACGGACGTTGCTTGTTTTTATTACTTTTCGATCTTTTGCTAGAAAAATTCTATAGCCCCTGGTATTTTCAGCATATCCTATCTTAACTCCCAGTTGGGCTCTTAGGTCTAGCTTGTTCATAAGCTGTTTTGCCATACCAACATAAACCTTTACATCCAAAAATTTTGAGGTGAGATACAGCAGGCTTCTTCCCTTAATATAACTCGTGTGGAGTTTTTACTTTAAATTTATGGCAAATCCTGTTCTTTGTGTAAGTGATACATTGGATTGCCTCTGCCCACATTTTGTCACCAATCTTACTTTGATTAAGCATCGCTTTCACACAATCTAATTCAAATTGAACCTTTCTGATACTCTGTTTTATTCGGGTGTATAAGCGTTAGATCGCTCATGCTTAATTCCCAACTTTTTCAAAAAAGCTTTAAACTGATTGTGACAAAATTCCATGCCATTATCTGTACGGATGCACAAAATCTTTTTGCCTAATTGTCTTTCTTCACGTGCTTGAAACTCTTAAAAAACTTTGAAAACATCTGATTTTTGTTTTAAAATGAAAACAAACACCTTACGGCTAAAATCATCCGTGATAGTCAAAAAATACTTGTTTCCTCCCAATGAAGTTACAGGCATTGGACCACAAACGTCCACGTGCAGTAATTGCAAAGGTTTTGTCGATCTAATCCTGCCTATTGGTTTGTACGAAACTCTCTTAGATTTTGCAAGTTTGCAATGAATGCAATTTACTTTTGCATACTTCAACTTAGGGAGTCCGTTTGTCGCGGAAACTTTACTTGTTTGGTGCAAGTAATCTGAGTTAATATAGCCATATCTTCTATGCCATAACTCATTTTTACTCAAAATTTCTACAGCTGGACCACCAATTTTATTTGACTTCGATTTTAAATCAGCATTGTTTTTACTATTCAAGCTAGACATAACTTTGTTTCGATTTTGACCAATTTTATTTGCAGTGGATTTTCTATCCTTTTTAGAATTCCTATCACTATCCTGATCTGTTTTACGGCCCTCAACATTATTATTTAAATTTTTAGTCAAGTACTGAGGTTTTAAGAAATACAAGCCTTCTTTACGTTTAACGTAAAAGAAATTTTCTCCCTCAGGAGTTTTAAACCAAAGTATACCATTGGCTGCATTAAATGTATAACCCTGTTCTCCTAAAACAGATGCGGACAATAAGTTCCGCCGTAATTTTGGTGAATACATGACATTAGTTAGAACAATATTACTTTTATGATCTTTGAACTTGACAAACATGTTTACTGTTTCAATAGCCTCAACTGGGCTCTCGATATCACCCACTGCTAGCGACATAGACGTATTTTTGCATTTATTAAATTTTGAAAACATTTTTATGTCATTGCAAAAATGACGCGTAACAGCGGTGTCAATTACCCAATTGAGCCTATTGTCAGGATCATCTACTGCATTTGCTTCTACATTAACATTTGAATACACTTCAATAATGCTTGAACTAGATAATTTCTTTAACTGTAGGCATTTTGCATTTAAATGACCATTTTTCTTACATAAAAAACATGGTCCTATGACCTTAACATATTTCTTGCTTTTAGTGACATTGTTACATTTAGTATTAACATTTGAGAAGTATACAGAAGAATTTGGACTTACATTATTACTTCTGTCTCTTTGCAACTGCTTAATCCGGCCTTCCTCTTGGAATAACTCCTTTTGGATATTGTCCAGCTTGAATTCTTTATCACTCCAACGATAGATGATCTGTATGATGCTCTGGAATTCATCAGACAAGTACCGGATAGCTTGAAACACCACATATACATCCTCCACCGGGTGGTTCACGTTCTTTAACTTGGTGACCGCCTCTCTTATTCTTGTACAAAAGATATCCACGGGCTCATCTACTTCCGGATGAAGACTGAAGAATTCGTCGAGAAGACGCACCAGGTTTGCGTGCGTTGGAGCTTCAAAATGAGCCTCCAATTTCTCCCATGCATCCACCGGGCTACCATTGATGTCGAGTAATTCTCGGTATTCCGCTAATATGTTTCAGAACATGATGGATTGTGCGTGGTCGCTGCTGCGCACGTATTCCTAGCACTCCTGTCGTGGCGTTGACTTCTCGATTTGCAGTGCTGTACGATTAACATGTCCGTAACAGCCTTCTCCTCTTAGTAGAAAAGAAATTTCATTGCTCCAAGTGACATAATTGTCTCTGTTTAATACCACAATGCCGTTGCCTGCTTCCATGTTTTGGAAAGTCATTAATCTTTAACTTTCACTTGCATGCACCTTTGTTTACCTTTTTCCGTAAATGCAAATGGCACCGCTCACGGCCCCCGTCGATAAGATTCACGACACTTCTTGTCTACTTGCTGATATTTTTGCTGCACTATAAGGGCTCAAATGGTTGCTCGTGTCCTTTGGATGAGTCGGACGGTCTGGGTCTTCTGCACTATAAGGGCTCTATACGGGTTTTAGACTGGGCTTTAGACAGGCTTTAGACTGGGGCCCATAACCTATTTTTGTTTGAAATAGCTCAGCACATTCACATCAGCATAGAATGTCTATTACCCCACCGTGTGTAGAAGATACGTCCTTATAATTAGCGTGCTGTCGTCTAAAGATTTTCACTGCTTGCAGAGTTGTGGTTTAGCCGTGGTTATTTCGGCAAGTGAAGTGTACTTCAATAAAAAGTCAGTTCTTTACAAACACAAAAATCACTTTTATTGATGTGACATCCATTACTCAGACACTGTTACATAAACTTTGTAACGTCGTGGTAAAGTCAACTTTATTTACAAAAATGAGCTGGCAAGCTCATAGAAAATGGTTGTTTGAAAGTACTCTCAGTAACTTTTTATTGTTGAATTTAACACAGGTAAGTAAAGAAATATTACCTTATCACTGATGCCATGTATCTTTACGAAGCCACTATCTTCAGGTCGCACGTCATGGCATCACACTGAGTCCAGACCATGGAAATTAACTTGGCCTCTTTAAAATTGAAAGAGCCAATACTAGAAGAATTTGCCGCACATTCCGAATTAAACTATCGGAACTTAGACTCACTCGTTTTTACGCAATATAGCTGGTAACAAAATCTATCACAACGTACTCAAACTGAGTACTTGCAAATTCAAACATCTTACAAGGTCTGATCCAGATCATGGTCTATCAAGGTCCTAAAAGGTCTAAAGTACTGAGAATGCGTCCTACCATATATACACAGTGATGGGTACGCTCCAAAACACAACCGTTGACGACAGCACCCTCACAATATGTTAAACAGGATGCGCACGTGGCGAGAAGGCGATTTGCATGAGCAGCCTGTTCTGTTCTCGTCACGAGTCTTTCACGGGAGCGGAAAAACCATTCTGAAAAAGAAATCATGTTCCCGCGAAAATGAGAATCGCGACGGAAACAGAACTCAATTTCCAACAAAAGACTCCAGCCAGCGAGATCATTCGCAAAAACTATTGTAGGTCCGCAGCAGTATACAATCTTGAACATTCTATAATTTATCCAAACAAATTCCTTCCACCTGAGAAATTCTCCCAAATACACCTTCTCTGCAGCAGTGACTTTACCTGGCATACCACAGTTCCACACCTCTCCATTCACCAATACAGCACAGTACAATACAACATAACACAACACAATTCAAAAGGAAAACAAATGTAATTAAGTGATATAGAACTGAACTATGCCAGACTCCCTCTATAAAACAAAAACAAAATTCTCATGCATGGCAAGAATGCAAAGAGGAAAAAAGAAAAATTTCTCAAGAACCAAAGGCAATCGGATGAACATCCTCAGCCTGAAAGGATATGCACACATTCTCCTCTACCAAAATGAATAACAAAAAAAAAATTTTTTTTTTTCAGCAAGAGTGCTAGAACCATATACTCTGTGGGTAAAGGAGGAAAATTAACTAGAACAAGAAAGACTCAAACCAGCGAGATCATTCGCAAAAACTATTGTAGGGCTGCAACAGCAGTACACAAACCCAAAACATTCCATAATTTATCTAAACAAATTCCTTCTGCCTGAGAAATTCTCCTAAAAACACCTTCTCTGCAGCAGTGACTTTAAAGAACAAGTGTACTTCCACTAAAAATTTCACTAATTCAAAGGTCCACAAAAATTTGACAAAAAAAAAAAAAAAAAAAAAAAAAAAAAAAAAAAAAAAACCAAAGTGATGAAAATTTAAACATTCAAATTCTAACAAAAAAAAAAAAAAGATACAAATTTCAACTAAAAAACCAAAATATAAATTTTAAGCAAAAACAAAGTTTAACTCAGCCTCTCAGAAAATTCAAATATTGATATAAAAAAAAATTCAAAATATAATTTTAAACAAAAAAAAAAAACCAAAATTTAACTCAACCTTCCAGTCCATCAATTAAGTCTTAACACTCCCAACTATCAATTAAATCTTAGCACTCCTAACTATCCCTTGTTACAAGAAAAATGTAAAAAAAAAATTCCAGAAAAAAAAATTTCTCAATAAAAAAAAAAATCTGCTTTTGTAAAGTGCATTGCACAAGTAGTCAGAAAAAAAAAAAACAGAGTTCTCAATTACTTGTCATTACGAAATAAAACATAAATTTTGATGAAAACTTTAAACCAGCAGAAGAATTCAAAGGATCGAAACATAACATTTTGAAAAGAGCTCCAAGATGAACAACTAAATAACTGAAAACCCAATTTCACAATCTCCTCCCCCAGATGCGAAGAAACACACTTTCACCCAGCAACAAAACTTTTAAGGGCCAAAAACACTTTTAAATCTAATTTCACAAAAGAAGCTCAAATTAAAAAAAAAAAATTCTCAGGGAATATTTTTCAAAGATCAATCTCCATTCCACCCCCCCCCCCCCCCCAAAAAAAAAACCCTTCTGAGACAACTTGCACAATTAACCAAAAAAAATTACACTACTCAAAGTCGATCGCTTGGCTGAAGAATCATTCACACAGAAAAAAACAATTTTGAAGTAGGCAAGTAATTCATCTCCTCAAGAGGAAAGGTGCATTCCCCACTAGAGCACCTTAAAGGTGAGCATCAAAGCACCAAAGTGACAGTTAACTATGGCCCATGAAAATTTCTTTTCAAGCACATTCTTGTGGAGGAGAATTCCTCTCAAAAACAAGGCTTCCCAAACCTCAAATCCGCCAGGTGACCATGAAAACCAACCCATTAGCCGCACCTTTAATTTCACCCAAAGCCAAGAGTTGTGACTAATTACTCAAAACAAGATGAAAGAAAACTTTTGATCACTGTCCTCCCCCCTTTAAAAAAATTTTAAACAAAATTTGAACTGACACTCAAATCCAAACCACCATATTCCAAAAGAGAAAAATTTATTTTAAAAAAAATATGTCCTAACATTTAAGATTACACAGATCTTTTGGCGTTACCTTACACCTTTCTGGTAGGTCGGACGGTCTGGGTCTCAACAACAACAACAGATCTTTTGGCATATTTAGCTAATTTTAACCATATTAATATACACATAAATGACATTACAAACTACCAATACACAACTTCGCTACACTTAGCACTCTCTATCCAAACCATTTTTCAGATTCTTATCTCTCATTGCAACATTTTTCTCAAACAAATTATATTTTGCTTAAATTATAAGATTGCTCAATTCAGTCCTTCTTTTCGGGCTTTGCTGAGAGTACACAATTGCCTTTTTCCATCCATCTCCATCTCCTTATTATTGCACATTAACTTGACTAAAATAGCGTATTTTCATATTTTGGGTGATTATAAAGGCTAATTTTTTAATTATTTTCACATAAATAGTATGATCGTGAAATTCAGTCCTTCTTTTCGTGCTTTGCTGAGAGTACACAATTGTCTTTTTCCATCCATCTCCATCCCCTTATTATTGCAGATTAACTTTACTAAACTAGCTTATTTTTATATTTTGGTTGATTATAAAGGCTAATTTTTTAATTATTTTCACATAAATAGTACGATCGTGAAATTCATTTTTTTTTTTCAGAGGCGTTGCCGAGAGTACTTAATTATCCTTTTCCATCGATCGCCATCTCCCTATTGTAGCACATTAACTTGACTAAACAATATTATTTTCATATTTTGGTTGATTATAAAGGTTAATTTTTTAATTATTTTCACATAAATAGTACAATCGTGAAATTCAGTTTTTTTTTCACGGGCGTTGCCAAGAGTACACAATTATTCTTTTCCATCGATCTCTATCTCCCAATTTTTGCATATTAATTTGACTAAACTAACTTATTTTCATATTTTGGTTGATTAAAGTCTAATCTTTTAATTATTTTCATATAAATAGTATGATCATGAAATTCAGTTTTTGCCCCTCTGGCATTGCCGAGAGTACGAAATTATCCTTTTCCATCGATCTCCATCTCCCTATTGTTGCACATTAATTTGACTAAACTAGCTTATTTTCATAGTTTGGTTCATTTTCTAAATATTTTCACATAAATAGTACCATTCAGTTGTAATTAACTCAGTTAAGTTAGCAAAACTACATTTTGAACTTATTCTAAGGTTTTAAAATATATATTGTCAATATACGTAAAATCTTACTGATGGTCGATGCGGTTTTACTGAAAACGCCTGATTTTTCTAATGATGACCCCTTGCAGAGGTTGGCATCTCTGTATATTATATACATTTTACTATATTTTTTTTTTCTATTTTAATGACATTCTTTTGACATTGCTGAATTGACATTAATTATTTAATTGCTGTGGCTTGTTATAGTGTAGTTATTGCATATCTGTAATGATCTCTGTCATTGTGAGCAATTTGCAATGCCCATATTTAAGGACATCAGTTTAGACTATTTCTTTTTATTGTCATCAATGAAAATCATTAAATTCTTTTAAATATTTCAGTAGTTGAATTTTACTGCATTTACATGAAATTTTTTATTAAAAATGTCAAAATTTATTTGTGAAAACAAAAAAAAACATTATGTGTATTTTTATCTCCTGATTCGATATAACTTTTTTTGGATAGTGGAGTTAAATTGTTAAGATTGTTTAATCAAATTTGTAACTAAATAGGGACGTACTCACGTTTTATGTTAAGATTACTGGTCTGGAATTTCTTTCCAATTCACCTGGAAAACCTGGAAAAGTCAGTGAATTTCAATATGTCTGAAGAGTGGCCACCCTGTTCAAACGATATTTGAAAATGAAGTTTGCCAGAAAGAGATGAATTTTGACGGTCACCGTCCTACAAAGGGTTTAAATGCCAAATGTCTTGGAGGATGCTGGTGGGATGAAGTTTAATAAGTGGAAGTTAATTCCCATCGATGATCCGTACATATAAAAATTTTTACTTTGGTATAATACCCGTGCTTAGAAATCTAAAGGATGTCTACAAAACAGTAATATGGCAGTGGAATAAAACTAGTAAAGATGAATGAATGTCCAGTAGAGAAATAAGTCAAATTTAAGACAAAATCACCTTAATTTATCGTGAATTCATTACGTTATACAGGTTATATAATACTTCAGCAACCAGTTTGTAAAGATGAAACAATATTTACAAATATGAGCTCTCAAGCTCATGGCAAAAGGTTTTCAGTATAAGTTCATGACTAGACAAACTTTTAGTACTGAATAACTTTGACACAGCATAGGTAAGTAAAAGAAACATCTTACCAAAATAACGTGCAATTTCTAAAAGCCACCATTTCCAGGTCACGCGTTCTGGCGAATTTACTTTCGCACTTCACCGAGTCTACAATACGTAAAAAACATGGCCTCCATCAACAGAGAACCAACAAATACAAAATTACCGCACTTTCGAATTTAAACCATCGAAAAGACTCGAACGTACATTTTTCAGCATGGTCAGCAACAAACGATGTCAGTACTTGACATCATACTCTGAACTGAGTAGATCAGATTCAACAGCTCGATCAGATTGATCCAATCATAGATCCCAGTACTAAAAATGTGTCTCATATACTCAGCTATGGGTACTTTCCGGAACACAACCGTTGCCAGCAGCGCCCTCTGTATATGCAAAACAGGATGCATGCACGGTGAGAAGGTGATTTGCATGATAAGCCCGTTCTGTTTACCTTGCGATTCGTTCACGAGAATGAAAAAAACCATTCTAAAAATAAAAACACGTTCAGGTGAAACGAGAATCGTGATGAAAACAGAACTAAGTTTCCAACAATCGGCCCCCACATGCAAAACACCAAGTCTCGATGCACATGCAATCATACAATGAATTCATTCTAAGGACAAGAACAACGAAAAAAAAATGTCAAAGTTCTCAGTATCCTGCTAAAACATAAAGTATATAAACCAATTTTAATACAACATTTAAAGTTGAAAAATACTTATATGATTCTAAACAGTGAATAGCTTTTGTCAATTTCTCATTCCAACAAATACTTAGCATGCACATTTATCCACTATTTTCAATATAGATCATAAGCGTTAATTATAGTATATGACATAAAAAGGATATCATCATAGTAATAAAACCCTAAGAAAACTCAGTATGGTCATACTATTAAAATTTTGTATTTTCTGAGTACAGTAGAACCTTGATTATCCGGCCTAATTGGGACCGGGAGTAGGCTGAAAAATCGAAAATGCCAGTTAACCGAAAGCACATAAAATATGTAGTAGTGAGCAGTACAATACTAATACATACACCTATATGTAATTAATAAACAAACTTTTTTAGTAATTTTAAATGCAACAATTTAAATATACATGTACCATGTACTACATATGATGTACTACAACAAATACATATACTGTATGTACGTATGTAGTATGTATATATACATACACGTATAGCGAGGCAAGTTTACCTACTGTTAAGCTATTGCTTGAGACGGCATTTTTTGTTGTCGCAGTTGCAACAAACGTTGTTTTGTGGCTCTGTCCCAAAGTCTCTTTAGTAGCAATAGTTCAGTTTGATCAGCATGGGATTGTTGCTCCAACCTTGCAAGTCCTTTTTGAAAAGCAGTCAAAAGCCTCTCCATTGCTGACCTTGCATTGTTCGTTTTCATCGTCGTTGCTTTCGGTTTCATTTTCAGTAGTACATTCGTTCTGAATTTGGCATATAATTTCATCATCGGTTGAGATTTGGAATCCCGGATCGTTATGGTCGCTGCTTAACCATTCATTGATATGGTCCGTATCGCATGTATCACATCCGGGAATTTGGGTAAACATTGTCGCAAAAATTGCACCATTAGAATTCAAACCGTCATTGTCAGTAAGTAGAACCGCAGCCGTGTCTTCTGGTATCTATTTAGGTAACAGGGGTGATTGTGTTCCGGAATTTCCGGAAATTCTGGAAATTTTAACTTGCCACTTCCGGGATTTTTTTATGAAATTGACATTTAATTTTTTTTTTTTTTTTCTAAATTTTTTTTTTCTAAAATCCATTCCAGGTATGAGATTCTTCCGCTTTTCGGCGGAATTCCGCTTCTTTGCTTTTCCACAAAAATTTCCGTTTTTTTGTTTTGCTTTTATCCCAAAAAATCCACTTTTTCTGAAAAATTCAATTTTTTTTTAAATAAATTTTTTTCCTCAAAGTTCCGCTTTTCAAAGAAAATCGCAGAGAGGTTTCAACCAGAGCTATTATCATAATTGAGTTTCGGCCTACGACTGATGAGCGTTGTCCGCCTCCGTTTTATAGACGCTGTGTGCAGGGGGTGAAAGAATAAATGTAGCTTGTCACACGAGAACGCAGACGTTCTTGTGTGACAAGCTGTATTTATTCTGGTACTCCCAGCACGCAGCGTCCAAAAAACAGACTGCAAGCAAAGCTCGCCCGCCTTTCTAACCCGGAAGTGGAGGCGTAAAATCCCACAGAAGGGGAATCAAAAACAAGTTGTAAATTTTTAGTCTCCGTAATCACCATGATGTATGCATCATATATGTCATTAATATATATGTTGTCTTTGGGCTCAAAGGGGAAATAGAGAAAAAATCTTCGCGCAGCACTTGAAAATCTTTGTTTTACATTTACCCCTTTCATATCAGTATATAATTTTTATAGATATGACTATTGCAGAGATGCCAACTTTTACGGATTTTCAGTACACAGTTTGTACCGATTTTTACTTCATCTTACGGTTTTACGGACAGTACTCCCAAGACTACGGAAAATCCCAAGAAATCCATGCATCCCACCATTCAATTCATATTCCCTGCTTTGTTGAGAGTCCAAAATTATCAGTTTGCATCTAATTCTTCTTCTTCTAATGATTTCATATCAGAACAATAGACCTAATTTATTTTTATAGTGTGAGTAAAATAAAGAAATATTTTACTAAACAAATTATATTTCTCTTAAATTATAAGATTGCGCAATTCAGTCCTTATTTTCGGGCTTTGCTGAGAGTACACAATTGCCCTTTTCCATCCATCTCCATCCCCTTATTATTGCACATTAACTTTACTAAAATAACTTATTTGCATATTTTGGTTGACTATAAAGTTTACCTTTTTAATTATTTTTATATAAATATTTAAATTTTTATATTTATCGTGATATTTTTTTTTTTTGCTGTCGTTGCCAAGAGAACACTATTATCCTTTTCCATCGATCCCCATCTCCCTATTGTTGCACATTAACTTGACTAAACTAACTTATTTTCATATTTTTGTTGATTATAAAAGTTAATTTTTTAATTATTTTCATATAAATAGTACGACCGTGAAATTCAGTTTTTTTTGTTTCTTTGAGGTTGTTGCCGAGTGTACTCAATTATCCTTTTCCATCGATCTCCATCGTCCTATTGTTGCACATTAACTTGACTAAACTATCTTATTTTCATATTTTGGTTCATTATAAAGGCTAATTTTTTTAATTATTTTCACATAAATAGTACGATTATGAAATTCAATTTTTTTTTTTTCGCGGGCGTTGCCGAGAGTAAGTAATTATCCTTTTCCATCCATCTCCCTATTGTTGCACATTAACTTGACTAAACTAGCTTATTTTAAATATTTTGGTTAATTATAAAGGTTAATTTCTTAATTATTTTCACATTGATAGTGCCATTCAGTTTTAATTAACTTAGTTAAGTTAGCAAAACTACATTTTGAATTTATTCTAAGATTTTAAAATATATATTTTCAATATACTTAAACGATGTGGTTTTACTGAATACTACTGAAAACTTCTGATTTTTCTACTGATGACTCCTTTCAGAGGTTGGCATCTGTCCCAGTGGAAGTATATTTTAATATTCTTTGAAATAAACTTATTAAAATATCTAAAGTCTTTTCTGCCACATTTTTATGAAAATATATTTTTGAACAAAATAAACATTTTCATTAAAACACACATAAGATACTGCCACCAAATTTTATATATGTGTAGACACTAGACAATGCACATTTTAATAATACATGATAATTTTATAAATGTGTTTAAAAATATACTGCACTTTAAGAACAAAAAATTTGTATCTTGCCAATTGTAAAAAAATTTGTTTTTTGTGAAATTAAGTTCGTAACTCCTGACTATTGTTGTAATGATTTAATTTCAGCAAAACTTGCAAATAAAAGCATGAGTTACTATAGATAACAAAAGCATAGTTTAGAATTAATATGAAGGAATGCGTTAAAATTTGCCCATATATTTAAACAACCCTGTTCTTAAACGCAATTGCCAAATTTGCATTTTCTAAATATAATAGAATTAAATCATTTTTCCAATGTAGTTGCATATAAGATGAAATATGGTTTGGCAAACTCTCTTCAAAACAGGATTGTTGAGACATTGAAGAAAGTAAAATTCTCTTTGAATTTGGATGAAAGTACAAGTAGATCATTCAAAAGTATACTTACTGTGCTTGTTCAATATTTTTGTCCTGAACAAAATAATGTAGTTATTCAACATTTAGTTTCTTTTTCTTTTAATGTTGGTACTGCTGCCACCATTTACAACCAGTTGGTAGAGTTCATAGAAGCAAATGAGATATCTTGGGTAAACTTGGTCAGCGTGCTTATAGATTTTTGCAACACTATGCAAGGAGCTAAGAAAGGAGTTGAAACTTTGATAAGGACTAAAAAGGCTCCACATCTTTTGGACATAGATGGGAATGCATTTAAACACACTGTAAACAATAGAGTTAAACGGTTTATCAAGCCATTTATTACGCACATGGAATCTTTTTGCGATAACATGCATTTTCATTTGAAAATTGCAGATAAACGACACTTGTTTTTGGAAATATGTGCTGTCTTAGAAATAGATCAACTAGCTCCCCTATCACGACCTTCACATAGGTGGCCGTATGTTTTATCTGCTATCGATCAGATAGTTTTTTTTGTGGGATGTACTATTAATTTTTTACTATTCTTTTATGTCCAAAAGTGACCAAGAATTGCACAATATTGCGTAAATTGCAAAAATACTAAGAGTGAATTGCAATATTATTGCGTAACTTTTCAGGAAATTTCTTTGTATGTTCAGGAAATTGGACTTAGACTCACAATCACCCCTGAGGTAAGTAGGGTGCAAGTTTTTTCCAACTACGCTGAATAGTATGCTGGGGAAGGGAGGCGCATGTATCGGCAAGCATATAAATGCAGTCTTTTATAGTTAGCTTCTTCCAGAATTCAACCACATTCACTTCATTTTTGTGCTCTTCGAATAGTATTTTTCTAATGAGTTTGAAGAAAAAATAGAGGAAAAAAAGATGAGAATGAAAAAAAAAAAACTAGCGCCCATTTTAAAAAAAGGCTTGACCCAAAGACTGGCCTGTTAACCAAGAGTTTCGGATAATCGAGGTTCTACTGTATACGTTCTTATTACAGAGATTTATCTCTTTATATCAATGAAGAACTTTGGAAAATTACATAGAAACATTAAGTCTTAATATTTAAAAATTTAGTATAAGTGTCAAGATTAAAGTTCTAGAAAAATTTTAGTATAACTATTAAATTCAACATTTAAGTTTAAAATTTCAAGTATAAACATCAAATTCAAGTTACAAAAATTTAAGTTTTATTATTTCAGCCCCAGACTAGTATACACAATTAATACCAATGACAATGGCAAAGATAACAAAGATCAATTCATGCATAAAGCATTGATTATGAAACACTTTCCAACTGTAATGCAATTTTATTTAATCATCTCTAAAATGCGATACATTCCTCGGTAATATTTTTAAAATTGTCACAATACTATATTAATTTATTATATTTGAAAACATAAAACTTCATCGAAAACAATGAACTTCATTCAAATGACGGCATTGAAATATAAATTGCCTCGTTTAAACATCTCTAAAATGCGATACATTCCTCGGTAATATTTTTAAAATTATCATAATACTACAAAATTTTATTATTTTTGAAAACTTCATCGAAAACAAATGAAATTTATTCAAAAGACGTCATCGAAATATAACACTTCTGGCTCTCTCTATAAAAGCAGCATTTCATTCATAAAAAAAATTTCCATTCATTTCGTTCATCACAATACTATAATAATTTATTTTATTAAAAAATTTAAAAAACCATGGATGTACAAGTAATTTAACTCTATGCTTAAAACACTTCATCGAAAAATCGTTTGCTTCTCTGGTAAATTCAATGAATGTTTCATTCATATCAGCTATATTGCAGACTCCATGAGTTAAATAATTTTGCATTAAAGAAATGACGCAATTCTTATACAACTCATTCTACATCTTTTGGTATTTACATTTTCCATAAGTGAAAAGTAGGCTTCGTTGTAGAAATAATCAAAGTTGGATGATCTTTTAAACTCAACTATATTGTAATTGCGCTGTTTCAATATGTAGATGCACAGAATTTAAGCAAAAATAAAGCTATTTTAGGACGGATGCAACACTAAATTTGAATTAAAAAGAACTTTAAAAATCACGAGTTTGATACAAGATGGATGCCATATTTTATTTTGAAGTGGGTCACGTGATCTCTTCATATAACGGTCACCTGATATAAAGGGTGTAATTCTCCATATAATCTCCATATAATCTCCATAATATCATCCACCTGATATAAAGGGTGTAACTCTCCATATAAAGGGTGTAATTATTATTTTAATTTTTATTTAAAAAACTACTAAATATATTTTGCTGAATTTTTTTCTTATATATTTTATGGTATAATTTGAATATTTTATAAAACTTTCAAAGCAATTTGTGAATTTTAAATCCGCTTAAAAAATGTTTGAAAAATTAGGTCCCATAGGGTTTAATGTATTTCATTTTTTCAACCCGGGTTCAATCCAAAACTAATTAGGTGATATTCTTCATTTATATTCCCATAGGTCCCACAGACCGTCTGAACAACATACTAAAATTTCATTTTGATAAAGTCATTTTTGCGGCAGTTATCATGCTAACGGACAGACAGATAGACAGACAGAATGAACAAAGTCATAAACACTTTTTAACTTTATTGTAAAGTGTTAATAAAAGAAATACAGAAGGTCAACATGCATATGAAATAAGCACAGGTTAAAAAAACATTTATGATTCATGTGGTTTTATATCAATGATGTATAACCCAGTGTATAACTACAAAGATCAAACACACATTTTATTCACATAAGCTAAGTTGCATTATGCGTGTAATCAAAAATGGATATATATATATATATATGTGTGAGAAAAATTTAAAAAGTTCATTGCCACACCAATATATATACTCAAGATACATTCATTTGTATCAATGAGGGAGGAGTAAATAATAAGATATCCTAACCATATTTTGAAAATGTGTAAAATTTCAGAAGAAAAATTTATTTAGAAAGTTAAATTTATATTTTGAAAATTTTATTACAAAATTTTAAGACCCTATCCTTGGTCATCGGTTTTGTGAAATAATCTGCTACATTTTCTTCAGTATTTACAAAGTTAATTTTAAAAGACTCATTCTCAACTAAGTTTCTCAAAAAAGTGATACTTTATATCAATATGTTTAGTTCTGTTATTCTCAATTGGAGAATTTGAAAAATTTATTGCAGCTTGATTATCACAAAAGATTATGCTATTATTTTTGTTAAATTTTAACCCTAGCTTTCTACATTCCTCAATGATGTTTTGCAACCAAGTCATTTCTTTAGCAGCCTCTGTCAATGAAGCATATTCAGCTTCCATCGTTGACAGACTAACACACTTGTGTTTAAATGTACTCCAAGAAATTGGTACTTTATCTATCAGAAACAACATCCCCCCCCCCGAGTGACACTCTGTCATCTCTATTGGCAGCAAAATCTGAGTCTGAATAGCAGTTTAAACTCAAATCACACATTTTTTTAACAAATTTAACATATACTCCTTTATTTTTTTTTTCAATATATCCCAACAGTCTCAATAATGCATCCCAATGCTTTATACCTGGATTCTCTTGAAATTGAGATAGAACATTAACAGCGTAACATTTATCTGGTCTAGTTCTACTTGACAAATAGGCTAGACATCCAATCAAGCTTCTATATGGGGAAACTCTGCATTTCAATTAACTCAAATGCAGAGGTATTATTCATTGGGCAATCGATTTTACTTAAGATGATTCCCTTTGCAATAGGAAGTGAAGAAATGGGGTATTTGAATTCCCTGAACATTTAACAAACTTTATCAATGCAATGACTTTGATGTATATGAAATTTGTTATTAATCTCTGTAAATTCCACACCTAAAAGTCTTTTAACTTTTCCTAGTACTTTGATATCAAACTCTTTATTTAATAATGAAACAGCATTACCAATATCATTTTGATGTTCCGAAAACAAAACTATGTCATCCACATAAACCAGCATTAGAGTCTACAACACAGAAAAAATATGGCCTCTATCAACAGAGGACCAACAAGTACAAAATTACTGCACTTTTGAATTTAAACCGTCTAAAAGACTCGAACGTACATTTTTCAGCATGGTCAGCAACAAACGATGTCAGTACTTGACATCATATCCTGAACTGAATAGATCAGATTCAACAGCTCGATCAGATTGATCCAATCATTGATCCCAGTATTAAAAATGTGTCTCATATATATACTCAGCGATGGGTACATTCCGGAACACAACGGTTGCCAGCAGCACCCTCTGTATATGCAAAACAGGATGCGTGCGTAGTGAGAAAGTGATTTGCATGATAAGCCCGTTCTGTTTACCTCGCGATTCGTTCACGAGAACGGAAAAACCATTCTAAAAATGAAAACACGTTCAGGTGAAACAATAATCGCAATGAAAACAGAACTAAGTTTCCAACAAAATGATACACATGATTTAAATGCCAAATGATGGGAAAATGAAGCTTAATTGACAAAAAAAATTGGAAAACAATTAAGAATTTTGAAAATAAAAGGGAAAAATTAATGAAAACAACAACTTAGAAATTTTGAAGAAAAACAGTAAAATTTGGAAGAATACACGAATTAGCTGCAAAACAAAACACGGCATAACAGTATCGCATTTTCAAGATGTTTAAATAAAATTGCATTTCAGTTGGAAAGTGTTTCATAATCAATGCTTTATGCATCATTGATCTTTCTTGTTGAAACATAAAATAGCTAAAAAATAAAATAACGATGAGGTGCACTTTACTGGGTCCTGTAGAATCTGTGTACCAAATTTCATGGCTGTACGATGCTTAGATTTCCCACAATTTTTCATGTATTCCCGGAAATGTTTACCCATTTCTAAAAGGGGCAATTTGATACAAACTACGAAAAGAATTTATAGGAGAGTTGGGACGATTTTATTCTCCATATCAGGTTCATATTTGCTTAAATCTCGCTATTTCAACGGATATAATTAACCATTGTTGTACGAAAGTTAAAATAGAGTTCAATATTCAGCCTTGTTATCCTACTATTTTCTTTACTTATTTTACTTGTATCTTTTCCCGTCACTTTGTATTAGCCGAATCAAATGTATAAAAGACAAGGAAGATCAGATCAATCATGCATAAAGCATTGATTATGAAACACTTTCCAACTTCAATGCAATTTTATTTAAACATCTCTAAAATGCGATACATTCCTCCGTAATATTTTTAAAATTATGATAATACTACAAAATTTTATTATATTTGAAAACTTCAACGAAAACAAGTGAAATTTATTCAAATGACGTCATCGAAATATAACACGCCTGGCTATCTCTATTAAAGCAGCATTTCATTCATAAAAAATTTTCCATTCATTTCATTCATCACAATACGATAATAATTTATTTTATTAAAAAATTTAAAACCATGGATGTACAAGTAATTTAACTCATCATCCATGGAGATAGGATATGTTAAAACTTCATCGAAAAATCGGTTGCTTCTCTGCTTAAATTCAATGAATGTTTCATTCATATCAGCTATATTTCAGACTCCATGAGTTAAATAATTTTGCGTTAAAGAAATGAAGCAATTCTTATACAACTCATTCTACATCTTTTGGTATTTACATTTTCCATTAGTCTAAAGTAGGCTTCGTTGTAGAAATAATCAAAGTTGGATGATCTTTTAAACTCAACTATATTGTAATTGCGCTGTTTCAATATGCACAGAATTTAAGCAAAAATAAAGCTATTTTAGGACGGATGCAACACTAAATTTGAATTAAAAAGAACTTTAAAAATCACGAGTTTGACACAAGATGGATGCCATATTTTATTTTGAAGTGGGTCACGTGATCTCTTCATGTAATGGTCATATGATCTCTCCATATAAAGGGTGTAATTATTATTTTAATTTTTATTTAAAAAACTACTAAATATATTTTGCTGAATTTTTTTTTATATGTTTTATGTTATAATTTGAATATTTCATAAAACTTTTGAAGCAATTTGTGAATTTTAAATCCGCTTAAAAAAATGTTTGAAAAATTAGGTCAATGTATTTCATTTTTTATGGGTTTAATGTATTTAAACCCATTAAAAAAATTTTCATTTTTTCATTTTCATTTTTTCAACCCGGGTTCAATCCAAAACTAATTGGGTGATATTCTTCATTTATATAGGTCCCATAGGTCCCACAGGCCATCTGAACAACATACTAAAATTTCATTTTGATAAAGTCATTTTTACGGCAGTTATCGTGCTAACGGACAGACAGACAGACAGAATGAACAAAGTCATAAACACTTTTCAACTTTGTTGTAAAGTGTTAAAAAAGGCAAAATATCTCAACCTCTCCTGAAAAAATAAATAAATAAAGTAGAAATAAAATGAAAAGATTATAAATAATGCACTCCCCCATCTGCCCGATAAATTGCAAGTTCCTTTTTCTTTACAAAATGTTGTTCAATTATTCGTTTAGAAAAGGTATTGTTTTCACAAAACTTTTTGATTGCGAGATTTTGATGCCAATATAGGTTTTAGGGCCTTCCTGAACACATTTTGACTATTTTTAGCTTGATTTCCATCTGTGGTTTATTTCTTGTATATACGATAGCTACCACATATATTAATGAATTCTCATGCAACTATATTCGGCTTTCTAAACAAATATCTAGAACTTGATAGAATTTTTTTAATTTCGAGGAAAACTTCCAAATTTTATATTTTCTTAACATGGTAGCATAGGACAAAATTGGACATAATCAAGCATAAAAGGAGTTATTTAAAGCTCAATGATTATGAAACTTTTTATATCAATCACTGTTAGGTGAAATAGCTTCGATGCAATTTTTATGTTCAGGGCGTCATTAACCATACTCGGGGGAGTTATCCGAGATACTAATCATAGATCTTACAAGTATATAAGGTTTATGATACCGGTAAAGTGTGAGCTTTGTATAGCTCAAGTGATCAAGTATCGGCTGGCAAAGTGCAAAATTCGCAAATAGGTGGTTCGTAGTTCGTATCCATAGTTCTTTTCAATAGTGGTTCTTTTCTTTAAAAAATTTCAAGTAGTATATCATACTCCATGGTGTGCTAGAGCATGTTTAGTGAATTGCATAAATTACACCGTTGTATTGGGATCAGATTGGAGACACAGACTAGCAACCAGTGCCACCGCTGACAAAATTTCCAGGTCCTTGAGCAGTCTGGTGAAATAGCCGCAATTTAATGTTTATTTTCGGAACATACTCTGGGGAGGGGGTGCTCCTAAGATACTAGTAAAGTGTGATCCTTGGATAGCTCATGATCAATTGTCGGTCTGCAAAGTGGAAGGTTTGCAGATAGGTGGTTCGTAGTTCTTATCTACGTAATAACAGGCCAGTGCCATTGCCGACAAAATTTTTGGGCCCCTGTGTATTAAATGTGCCCCCCCCCCTCCCTACTGTGCCCTATTTTACAAGCTAATGACCTTTTTTCATACAAGTAATGTATGCCATGTTCTTCAGAAGGTGGTCTAGTCAAATCGAGGAGAGCTAATTAGAGGTACAGAAAACAGTTACAGCTAACTGGTACACCACTAAGTGTTTTCTAGAAATTCTTTAGGAAGAGAATGTTAGGGGACTCATGCTTCATCATGACAATGCATCTTCTCATTCAGCAAGAATGGCAGTCGAATTTCTTAAACAGAAAAACATCAAAGTGGATAAAACATCCACCCTATTCTCCTGATCTTGCTATGTTGTTGTTGAGACTCAGACCGTTCGACCTACCAGAAAGGTTTAAGGTAACTGTTTGGACGTCCGGAAATAGCCACCCAATTTAGACCGGAACACAGTGGGGGAAGCAACCGCAGAGACCGTACTCTCCTTCCCCTACCATCAACCTCTAGGAAGGACTTACGGACCCACATGCTTAACTTGATCGTACTCCATGTGAATACCTCGGCAGTTTTGGCAGCAGAGGGAATTGAACCCTGGCCTACCGAGTGCAATTCCCATACGCTAACCACTGGGCTACCGCGCCCTTGATCTTGCTATGTGTGACTTTTGGCTATTTTATAATCTAAAAAAAAAACTTACATGAGCGTCATTTTAATTCCGAAGATGAGATTGATGAAGCTATAAAAGCATATTTTTCATCGATTCCAAGAAATGGATGGCTTGAAGTATTTAATCTTTGGAAAATTCACCTACAAAAGTGCATTGATGTTGGAGGGGAGTACTTTGAACACTCCTAAGAGTTGGTAAGTTTAATTTGTACCACTTAGCCGTATCTCAAAATTTTCAGTGTGACCCTCGTATATCCGTGATTATGATCCAAAATTTTTTAATTTATACAATGTTTTCTTATTTCCTATAGAAATATTTTTTCACTCAGAGTAATATAACTTATTCATTATTTCACAATCATTCTTTACTATAATTTTCAAAAGAGCGTATAAAATATGTATTAACATGTGTATTATAAATGTTTTTGTTTTTTAATATTTATGATGGTATTTAGTTAATTATGGCTGATAAAAGTTGTATACATAATGTTACAGCAATTATAAATTTGTTATACGTTATAATAGCGATCCAATATTAGTATCGGATTATATTGGTTCTTCGGTAATCTGATAGTATTGGATCTTTTTTGGTTTCATGACATCCCTAATGAAATGACTTATTACTTTCCAAGTACTTTTAACCAGAAATAATAAATATTGTGATAACATGCTTATTTAAGTGTTATCATAAGTAGTGTTCTCGAGATGTTAGAAATTTTTCCGCAGAAATCTTATCTTAAGAAAGAATCTAATGATTTAAATACTTATTTTGATCCATGACAAAATTAGGGCTGTGCAATATAGAGTTATACGAAAGTGCACAGTATTGAAATAATTTAATCTTTTAAATGAATTTTTCTCATGTATTACAACACACACTTTTAAGTAAATATACAGTAATGCAAGCATTTAATGTCAGGCTAAAAATTTATGCAGTTAAATTTTGTGTGTGGCACAAGATCTAACTTCATTTTAATATTGCTATACTCCATTTATTACTCAATTGAAAGTAATAGAGAGTTACTTTTTTTTTTCATATGCAGTTATTGAATTTTTATTTTAGTGAGTTGGATGACCTGTATGTTTTGTATAAAAGCTTAAAAAAGGGATTTATTTTAATCAAGAAAAAGGGATTTTTCTTAATCATAATACGTTCCTGGATAGAGGGCTGCTTTTGTCCCAGGTATTTGATATATGAAAAAGAAAAATAATGAAGATTACAAAAGATTAGAAAAAGCTGTGGCTTGCTATGCGAGGAGAAAATATTAAGAAACTTGATTTGTCTCACTAACTTTGCATTTATCGCATGAGCTATAGATTGAGCATAGACCTTACAAAACTTTTGCTTCCTCTTTCTAAACACTTTTATTCCCATTTTCCAGAATTGCTTATTCTCTTACTCAGTCACGTTTTTTTTATAAACTTACTAAATGTCATTTTTTTTTTCTTTTTAGGAAAAGCACCGCTCTAACTCAGAATCTGTATCATTTTTAAGAGCCATGAATATAAAAGTAATGACCCAAATATGTGACATTCTTGCTACTCGAGAAGAGCTTCTGATCCAAAACAAAGATCTTGGTCAACTAGTTTCTGTCAGGTAAAAGTTTAAATGATTTCTACACTGAAGATTGTGCTGCCATCTGAACGTTATTAACTCTAAATATGTCAAAGTACATGTTGGGCGATTAAACTGTGTGCAAAACACTCATATGCAATTTATTTTTTTATAACCGAATTTACTTCCCTGTTATCCTGAGTTTCACCAATGATTTAATGATGCCCTTCGCTGCTTCGTTTTAAACAACAAATATTTCGATACTTGTGCAATCTTTGCTTTAAGGAATTTTGTATATTTTGATCAACTCATTGTCTATTTTTTATTGGCGAATGACAAAAATTGTGAAATGATAATCTGCTGAAACTGTAAACCCTTGAACTTTGTTGTCTATGCTCTATTGGTGATTTATATGAAAACACTAAAAAACTATTAACAGTTTATTTCTTTTTCTTTTTTTAATTGAAATATAAGGTGTTCCCATTCTACATAGAAACATGATGTCTGCTTTGCAAATGACCTTGATCCTTAAGAAATGCGATTGCCCTAATAACACGATGACTTATTGTAACATTACCTTAACAAATGGCCTAGCACACTATTTCCTGTGTGCAGTGGGAAGGAAAATATAGTTCGTTCTTTGGTAGCAGGAACTACATAGTGAAGCATCCTGAGTAATGCCCAGGTTACCCGACTGCTACGCAGGCTAGTAGTGCACTGAACCTCTTACTAACTATATTCTGTGCAGCCCACATGCAAGCTAACTGCTCTTCCTCTAACTACTTCTTGGCAGAAAAAAAAGTCAACGTAGAAATGAATTAAAAAGATGGGTTAATTCACAACCTATAAGACACAATCGCATCATATTTAGAGCATTTGCATTGATAATAAATTAAATACTGTGTAACATTTTTAAAAGAAAGATACAGGTAAAATACACATATGTTTCAGGAAACAAGTTTTTAAAAATCACAGCATAAAAGTTGACTTCAAGTCAGAAATCCCTACTTCCTTATTCAGCATCATGGATAATTGTAAAAACTATATATGGGATGTCATTGTTACCGACAACCCAACATCATGTTTTTATGGATATGTGCTAAATGCATGAATCCATGTTTTGCATCCAATGAGGGCTGATTCAAAATTTCTCTTTAATCTCCACAATGTAAAGATAGTTGGTGAAGCACGCAGTGTTTTAATCTTTCATTTATAATTATCATGGAATAGTCCATATCAGAATACAAATTCTTCGTACTTCCTTTATAGAAGAAGCCATGAAAATAAGGTGTTTATATATGTGATGAAGTATGTGAAATATGTCAGAAACGTTTATATATACAGTAGTCCCTCGTTAGCTGCATATTTTTTATTCATGGTTTTGATATTTACATAAAACACATTTTGTGAAATAACAAAAAATAACCTCATTGAGTCATCATGGAGAGTTTTCTTTCAGACAAACTGCCAAGTTTTCCTGAGTGGAAGATAGAGATAGAGCGCTTCCCTTGTGTTGTACACATTCTACTTACCTTTGTTCTCTTCAAGACAGAAAAGGATAGACCGATTGGCCTTGTTGATTGATAGATCGATTGGCCCCAAAGATATTTAAATAAAATGATGATAAGATAGATGATTTTTATCTAATTTCCTTCAATCTAAATAAAGAAAATGTTATATAAATAAATTAAATAAATTCATAGTATTTTTGTTGTTGTTGTTGTTGTTATCGTATTTTATAGTGTATAAATAAAATGCAATTCAAATAGAAATTGTTGATACTTAAGTCATCTGTCCTTAAAGGGTTTACCCATAAATACATTTATGAATGTGTTTATCTCATTTTGGCATAAGATGATCCATCTTCCTAAATTGGCAAGCCAGAATATCTTCAGATTCAGAAGTACAGATTCAGAAATAATTAATAATGTATAATAATTAATAATCTAACAGATTCAGAAATAATTTTTTACAATTATTTTCCCTTTTGTTTTATGGGGAAAAGGTGTGACCTTATTGGCCAATATTATCCCTCCCACATTATCTGATGAACATCTAAGTTTGAATATTTGACTTTAATTTATCATAATCAATAAAATTATACAAATTTCCTGCTATTTACGGGTTAATCTGGACAGTTTGTATACCCTATTTTCATAAAAAATACTATTTGCATATGAAATAAATATATCTTTTTGTCACATAATTTTCATATGTCTCTGCTTCCATCGAAGAAGTTATATTAATTGGAAATACTACATCAGAATTTTCTGATTTTCCAATGTACAAAACTTTTTACTCTTTGTTTCTATTACATGGTTGTTTAATCAAAATTTATTTGTTACTTTTTTAACAGAAAGAAAATTCTTGACCAATATTCTTTGGTTGATAATGACTCTACTGAAGATGTCTTAAGTGTGTCCAATAGCACCCACACCATTAATGATTTTCTCGGAGCAAATAATTTGAAGAAAGTGAATTCTTCTCCATTGTTCAATTCTTTTCAGTCTGCAAAATCATTCGAAACTAAAGAGTCGACTCAATTAGGCTCATCTATTTATATAAATGATGCATCGCTCTCAAAAAAGGATCTTTCTTGCTCCAATGTAAATCATTTAAGCAAATCGAGTGCTGCAAGTATCAATTCCTCGAAATTAAATTATTCATCTCAATTTAAAGATTTTAGTAGACTTATGAAGGACAACTCATTTGATGAACACTCATGTGAAGATGATGGGGATTTCTTCAGTGATAGCCTTATGATTAAACCTTCTGTTGCAAGTGATTTAAACAATTCCGTTCAACACTGTCCAGCAGTTAATACAGTTAGTAAGTAGACTTCTAAATATTTTAGTAATAATTTGTATTGCTTCAACAAGCATCTCATGAGTGTTTCTATGAGTACATTAATTACTCTTCATTAATGAATTAAGGTACTCATAGAATGGGGGGAAACATCGGGTAAGAACATAGGAAACATTCAACTTCACAAACTCCAAATTGTAGCTAAAAGCTACTCGAAATAATGTAAAAAATGAACATGAAAAATATTTCCATTGCATATTGCAATAAAAAGAAATTGTAAATGGATGTGTTATGCTATATCTCATTCTAACTTAGTATGTAGCAAAATCTTTGTAGCATTGAGTCGTCATCCATCATCACACTTTTTTTATTATACAAATTTTTTATTTAGAAGCTATTAAAAAAAAAAAACTAAACATCGAGATTTTTTAATACAAATAATAGTATAATGTCTGATTTTCTATTTATGAATATCCATTCAGAAAAAATATTTTTTAGTCTGAAGTACGGAATACTGTTGATCAGCTAAGGTCTCTGCAATATTTTGTTTATGCTTCTCATTCTCCCCAAGTTTGACTCAAAGTACTTTTGAAATGGAATCTGATTTGAAATACTTATCTAATTATAATTACTATAAATACGTATTGTTATTTAATTTGGAAAGCTGAATCTCATTATTATGACTGCCATTTGATCACATCTGATCATCGTACGTACAATCATCAAATGTGTGAATAAATAAATAAATAAAGTCATATCGCAATGTTATTGCATTGAATTCAGATCATTTAAATTAAAAATTAGGTGCTTTGATGACTATTGGTTAAATTCAAAATGACTTATTCATACTCAATGCAAAATGTACATCAAAATTCAATTTGTACTTAATTAATATTCTATGAAATAAATGACAATTAGCAAATTATTTTGCCTCGAAATACAAAACTGTTGCGAAAGTTAGCATTTCTTGTGAATGGAACAAGTAATGGATGATCGATTCACATAATTGATGTCTATAGATTTGCAGCATAATATTGCATATGAAAAGTGAATATATTTGATATTACTTATTTTAATTTCATTTAATTTTTTAGTAAATTTGTTTGCAAACTTCCAATATCTTAAGAGCTGTTCATACCAGCATTCTAAAATTTATCATTCATTTTCTAATGGCAAATTGCATGTAAAATGGTTATTTGTTTAATGTTACTGAATATCTGATTTTTTATACGATATTTCAAACATTCATTCCAAAATTTAGGAGTCTTCTGAATGTTCAATCACATTTAAAATCAGTACAAGTTCAGATATGCTTAAAATGTACAATATGTAAATATGTATGCTTAATATGTAAATTTCTGAAATTTGGTCAATTAGAACTTTAGCTAGAGTGGATACATGAGGTTTTTGCGGACCATTTCGCAAAAATGGGTGGGTTTTCTTATCTCAAATTGTACCTAAAACTAATCAGCAGCAGGGTCACACACAAGTGACTTACCTACCCAATTTTATGAAATTGGGTCCATTAGTTTTTGAGTTAGAGTGAATACATACATTGCACAGACAGACACACACACACAGACGTCAAGTTAAAAATAGTTTTATTTTGTATTATAGAGGTCCCAAAACATGTAGAACTGTCGAAAACCCAAGTTGTGATTTTTGACACCATTCCAATACTTTCCCTATACACTAACATTACCATGTATTGCAGGGAAAGTAAAAAGGGTCTTCATTAATTTTTAGATTGATAAACATTCTTTTTTTTCTTATGCCCTGACATTTTGTAATATTTGCACTTGATCTCACACATCCTTTCCAAAATAATTTTGTCATTCATCAAAGACTGTAGATCTGAAATATTGGGTAAAATAAGGAGGAGACAAGCACTCTATTTCTGTAAAGCAACTTTTATTGGCTAGATTTAGTGTTGGTTTAGAAATAATCTTTAGACTTTTAAAATTAAAGACAACCAATTGTAATTTGTATTTAATCGTTATTTAAATTTTAAATGACTTTATAAAATAAAATAATGTAACTATTGTAAAATCGTAAATGGATAATATGTAAATTTTGCCTGCCGATTTGGCCTATATGTAAGCATTTGTTGGCACTGTATTTTACACTTTGCCACTGATGAACAGCATGGTGATGCCCGAAAGCATTTTGGCTTTGTAAATTTATGCACGTCAGGGAAAGGAGTTTTTATTAAATGACTTTTAAAACGCATTTTGGTTGTCTTTAATTTTAAAAGTTTATTAAAGTTGACATGTATCCATTCTATAATCTTTAGAGTTTGAAAATTTATTTAAAAAAATGTTTTTATTTTTATTTTGAGGAAATAGGATAACTGAAGATCGCATGTTTTTAATAAAAAAAATTGCATTCAGCAATTAAATTTAAAAAAAAAAATCCAAAATTCAGAACAATTCAACTAAGCAAAGTGTAATTTTATATTTTTCTCTGCTTTTTATTTACAGGTGTTGCTGGCACTAGTCAAATGCATGATTCAAAGGAAAAGAGTAAAGAAAAGAGTAAGTTTTTATATTAAGTGTAAGAATAATTAACTATAGCTGCCATTAGTGACTAGTCAGATTGTTTTTTGAAAAAGCTTCTAATTTGCAATAGTCAGCGCAAAGTCCATTCGCCCCTTTTCAGACATGTAGACTACTGTGTTCTAGTTCCATGACCTTCAAACTCTCTTGATCGCTTATGTGATAAATACAGGTACAGGAATTTTTATAAACGAGCATTGATTCTAATACAGAGGCTCAATATTACAGTAGCCAAGAATTTTTTTTATTCTAAACGGCCATCTAATAAAGTAAATATTGTGTTCATAATCATGTAATTTAAAAATACAAGTTAATATTTGTTATTCTTTAATTCACTTTCTATATTTTTTTTCTGTTAATTCAGGGGGGAAGGAAAAACAGTATAAAAAGAAAATATTAAAATATCTTTATGTATCCCATGTATTGTCTCCCGTACCCCACTTTGGAGACCATTGCTTTATTGCATTCTGATGTGACCTGCTACACAGGCAAGTCAGACACCAAGATATTTGAAATTGGATTGATAGAACCGAAAATAAATGAATATTCAACCTGGGCTATCTGCCATATCAGTACAAGCTCAGTGCTACCTGCTATGTGGGCAAGGTAAAAAAATACACTTGTGTCTAGCGAGAAAATTGAGTAAAAGCAAAACATGTAGTTTTCTAAAGTACACTCTTTTATTATTTTTATGTAATTAAATGTATGAAAAATGTATATAATTTAGATGTATGAAAGACAACATATTAAGTTTGGACTTTCTAAATGCTCTGGTTTTTGAGTTATTCCCCCTCAAAATGAGTACATTTCTATGGTTGGTTCCGGATGGGTAAATTTAAAAAAAATGGTTTTAAAAGAATAAAATGAGGTCTCAATATAATTAAAATGTACCACAAAAGACAACAATATGCCCAATTTTATGTTATGATTTATTAAACTTTATTAATTGAGGCCCTAAAAAGAGAGTTGAAAAAGCCATACATTTTATGGTGAACCAAGGACGGACTGGCCCAATAAGGTTAAAAATCAAAAGGATTAAAATGTACCACAGAAGACAATGGCATACCCAATTTCATGTTACTGTGATTAATAAAACTTAATTAGAGCCTCAAAAATTTTAATCATGCTGACATACAAGCACCAGATCAAGTTAAACAAGAAAGATCAATCATGCATAAGCATTGATTATGAAACACTTTACAACTGAAATGCAATTTCATTTAAAAATTTCTAAAATGTGATACATTCAGTGGTGATATCTTTTACATTATCACAGTACTACAGTAATTTATTATACTTAAATATTTAAAACTGTATCGAAATATAAATCATCTGATTCTCTATGCAAAATCAATGAATATTTCATTCATATAACTTGTATTCCATACTCCAGAGCTAAATAATTTTGTGTGAAAAAAATTCAGCAATTCTTATGTAACTCACCTTACAATCGCTTGAGATATTTGCATTCTGCATAAGTTAAAATTAGGCTTCGTTGAAGAAATAATAAAAGTTTAGGGATCAGTTGAAATCACAACTATTGTAATTGCGTAGGCACGGAATTTAGACACACAGATAATATATATGTGTGTGTGTGTATGTATTCAAATTATTGGAATCTCGCCGAAGATCGGAACTCGAATTTTCGAAGGATCTAGACGTTTTGGGACTTCTAGAACACGGAAAAACTATTTTTAGGAAGAGGTCTGTGTGTGTAAGGGTGTATCTGTGTATGTTTCTGTGTGTCTGTGAGGGTATTACATCCACTCTAATTGAAAAACTAATGGACCGAATTTCATAAAATTTGGTAGGTATGTTTTTTGTGGAAAACCCTGATGTTCTTTAGATTATAGTACGATTCGTAATAAAAGAATCTACCTTCTTTGCGAAATGGTCGGCAGAAATTGCCTTTATTCACTCTAGCTAAAAACTAATGGAACAAATTTAACAAAATTTGGCGTATAATATTTCAATAACCTACAAGTGATTTATATACCAAATTTAACAAAATTTGGTATATAAATCATTTGTAGGTTATTCTAGTACGATTCGGAAAAAAGGAACGTGCCATTTTTGCGAAATGACCCGCAAAAATCGTTAAATATAAAAATAAAAAACTACGTGTGCTCAATTATATTAATTAAATTCCTATTTTATACGTGATTTTTGACAACAAAAATAATAAGACTAACCCCATTAATCTAGGACTAGCTGTTCTTGAGATATTCTAGTTTTTTCGCGTTTTCGCTACGCCACTTTTGACAATAAGTCCAGCTATCAAATGAGAACCAAATTTAAGTTTAACATGCAAATTCAATGTCATTTAAAATACTTGTGGCTGTTATTTTGTGCAGATAAACTCAAATTATTATTGAAGAAATAAAGAGAACGTGAATATGAGTCTGCAGGGAAAGACATGTGCTGCCCACATCAGAATTTTTAACAATATTACAACAATGATTTATAGAAGTGAACGGGGATTATTTGCAGGCCATTTCGAGAAAAATGTAGGATCTATATTTAAAGATTCACCAAATTTTTGTAGAATAAAATATTCAACAAATTTAAGCTGTGTACCAAATTTTAACTCTCTAGGACGTAGGAAAGTACTTTAAAAATGCCATCAAATAAGTATATCATGAAGAAATATATAAAATTAAAAAAAAAATTTGAAAAATTGTTATCTGCCAAATTTATTTTAAAATGTGAAGCCTCTCTCATATACAAAATAATTGAACTCTTGGAAAGATATTTATTATATAATATATCTCTTTTTTCTTTATGGAGGATATCCCAAAAGTCAGAATTTAATTGAATTTGGCTTTCTCCCTATATTAAATAATTTTTAATTAAAAAACTACCTAACATATTTTACTGAAATTTTTTTTATATATTTTATGGGATAATGTAAATATTTCCTAAAAATTTCGAAGCAATTTGTGAATTTTAAATTTGCTTAAAAAATGTTTGAAAAATGAGGTCCCATAGGGTTCAATGTATTTCATTTTTTCAACCCGGGTTCAATAAAAAAGTAATTGGGTGATATTATTTATTTATATTCCCATAGGTCCCACAAACCGTCTGAAAAACATACTAAAATTTCATTTTGATAAAGTCATTTTTACGGCAGTTATCGTGCTAATGGACAGACAGACAGAATGAACAAAGTCATAAACACTTTTCAACTATGTTGTAAAGTGTTAATAAAAGATTGAATTTGACCATTTGTAACAGATGAATAATAAAAAAAAAAAAATACAATTCAAAATTATGTTAAGATTTTTTTTTTATATACAGGAATAAATTGCTAAGAATCAAACTCATTCATTGTTCTAAATTGTTCAGTGAAACATATTCGGCTGGCCCAATTAATCTTTTTATAAAATGATTGACCCATATACCAAATTCCTTTCTGTTCGAAAAGTGCCTAAAAAGTGTGACAGACAGTTCAATTTCTGGCTCTGCCCAAACAATTCATGTGTTGACATTGAGTACAGCATATTAAATCTGTGGGTCCAAGAGGTCACAGGGGAAGGAGGATACAGTCCCTATGGATGTTGCCCCCACTAGGTATCGGTCTAAATTGGGTGGCTCTGTCTATGCCATCCAAATAGATACCGTAGTCATTCGGATAGGTCGTACTGTCTGAATCGAAAGAAAGACAGATGAGTGGAAATTAAAATATATAATGCTTTGTAATAGGAGCACAAATGTTTAGAAATTTAAAAATTTCATTTTCATTTCATTGGCAAAACAATGATTATTTCCAGAACAAAGGTCTATGCAGAAAAATGATAGTTTGAGTAGTCAATAATTTTAAAATAGTTTATAAAGTTTAATGAACATTTTAAATGAATACTTTTAAGAAACATTTTAAATGAATAACTTGGAAACAAAAGTTATTAGATATTTAAAATTTTCATTTTCATTTCATTGGAAAAACAATGATTATTTCCAGAACAAAAGTAATAGTCTATGTAGGAAAATAATAGTTTGAGTAGTCAATAGTCTTAAAATAGTCTATAAAGTTAACATGTTTCATACATTAATACGAAATATTAATACATAAAAAAAAGTTGAATGAAGTGTCATGCTCCAAATATTTTGTAAAAAATGTCAAACGCCCCATTTTTCAGTATAATAGAAAACTTTTTGCCATTTAGAAGTTGTTTAATGGAGTCTGTTTTCTAGTTATTGCAGGTAAATTCTATGGCAATCAGAGGGATGATGGTGCAACTGCCCAATTTAAAGGGTTTAAATTCCCATTTTCGCCAGATGTGATGCAGATATTTCAGAATGTGTTTGGTTTAAAAAAGTTTCGGCATAATCAACTGGAGGCTATAAATGCAGCTTTGCTGAAGGAAGACTGCTTCATACTCATGCCTACAGGTACGCAACTTAAAATTTTATATTCTTATAAGTATTTTATTTTTAGTCATTACTATCCTATCATTAAATTGCCAATTAGTTAGTTTTATAATTTAATTATTTTGTATAATGGATACTTGTTTCAAGTTTTGTGAGTACTATAAAACAAAAGATTAAGTTTTACTGACCCTCAATAATTTGTACTCAGTTTTAAGTTTGAATTTATAAAATATATTATACCCTTGGCACCTTAAATATCATCAGATTTTTTAGAATTAATTCACTTCATTACATTTAGAAAAATGCATTTCAGAAATGTTACAGCCTATTCATTTTTTTCCCCGTACAATACATGGTAATATATAGGAAAAGTATTGGAATTGTGTTGAAAATCACAACACAAGTTTTCCACGGATCTACATGTTTTGGGACCACTAGAACATGGAAAAACTATTTTTAGTGTGACGTCTGTGTGTGTGTGTGTCTGTCTGCAATGTATGTATTCACTGTAACTTAAAACTAATTGACCCAATTTCATAAAGTTTTATAAGTCACTTGTAGGTTACCTTGGTGCTGATTAGATTTTGGTACGATTTGAGAAAATACAACCTGCTCTTTTTTGCGCAAAAATCATCAAAATCTAAAATGAAAGATTGTGTATACTCAACTATATCAAATCAATATTTGTTTTATATGTAATTTTTGACGATCAAAAGAATAAGACCAACCCCATTATTCTAGGATTAGCCATTCTCGAGATATTTTAGTTTCTTCATATTTTTGCTATACCGCCTTTGAACATATGTCCAGTTACCAAGTGAAAATAAAAATTGAATTAAAGTGCACATTCAGTGTCATTTCAAATAATGATGCATGATATTTTTTACAATTAAACTCAATTTAATGAATTATTAAAGAAATAAAGTGAAAATAAATTTGAATCTATAGGGAAAGTCTGCTGCCCACATCAGATTTTTTAGACCAATCATAAAATAAAATGTATGTACAATATTGTCAAGGTAACTAATACAATGCAATTTTATATTGAAAAGACGTTTCCCGTCCATCCTTTGTAACTGCTCTACACCCTTTGGGTGGCCAAGGCAATAAATACATAAATTAACAAGAAAGATCAATCTTGCTTAAAGCATTGATTATGAAACACTTTCCAACTTCAATGCAATTTTATTTAAACATGTCTAAAATGCAATACATTCCTCGGTAATATTTTAAAATGTGTCACAATACTGCATTAATTTATTATATTTGAAAACTTAAACCTTCATCGAAAAAAATGATTTTTATTCAAATGATGGCATTGACATATAAATTGCCTGGTTTAAACATCTTTAAAATGTGATACATTCCTCGGTAATAATTTTAGAATTATCATAATACTACGATAATTTATTATATTTGAAAACTTCATCGAAAACAACTGAAATTCATTCAAATGACGTCATAGAAAAAATAACACGCCTGGCTCTCTCTATAAAAGCAGCATTTCATTCATAAATAATTTCCCATTCATGTCATTCATCAGAATACTATAATAATTTGTTTTATTTAAAAATTAAAACCAGAGCTACACGTAATTAAACTCTATGTGTAAAACTTCATTGAAAAAAATCGTCCTTCTGTTTGTAAAATCAATGAATATTTGATTCATATCAGCTATGCAGACTCCATGAACTAAATGATTTTGTGTTAAAGAAATACAGCAATTCTAATACAACTCATTCTACATATTTTGCTGTTTACATTTTACATAGGTGAAAAATAGGCGTCGTTGTAGAAATAATCAAATTTGGATGAGCATTTAAACTCAAATATATTGTAATTGCGTTGTTTCAGTATGTAGATGCACAGAATTTATGCAAAAATAAAGTGGTTTTAGGACGGATACAACACTCAATATGAATTAAAAAGAACGTTAAAAATCACGATTTTGAGACAAGATGGATACCATATATCATTTTGAAATGGGTCACGTGATATTTTCATATCATGGTCACTTGATTTCTTCATATAAGAGGTGTTATTATTATTTTAATTTTTATTTAAAAAACTACTGAATATATTTCGCTAATTTTTTTTTTATATATTTTATGGAACAATTTGAATGTTACCTAAAATTTTCGAAGCAATTTGTGAATTTTAAATCCGCTTAAAAAATGTTTGAAGAGTTAAGTCCCATAGGGCTCAATGTATTTCATTTTTTCAACCCGGGTTCAATCCAAAACTAATTGGGTGATATTATTCATTTATATTCCCATAGGTCCTACAGACCGTCTGAACAACATACTAAAATTTCATTTTGATTAAGTCATTTTTACGGCAGTTATCGTGCTAACGGACAGACAGACAGAATGAACAAAGTCATAAACACTTTTCAACTTTGTTGTAAAGTGTTAAAAAGACAGAGAAACCATTGAGAAAGCTTCTTCAAAAGTCACTATTATCTTACATAATAAAAAATGTTTGTATATATGGGCATTGTCTGTTGTGGAAAATCAAAACTTCTAAGTGCCAAAATTTGGTACAGAGGTACTTCAGATCTTCAGAAAATATAGCTTGGTGAGTTTTTTTTTTTTTTTTTTTTTTAAATATAATTGCATTTTTAAAGTCAAAAATTCCATTTTGTCAAATCAAATCTATTCTTTATTTGCTGCCACAAACGATAATTCCAAAGCAATTGCTTTGATTAAATCGCAGACATTTCGTCTTTGAAAAACAGCTAAGTGCATTTAATTTATGGGTTTTGTAACTTTGCTAATTTAAAAGATGTCTTCCTGATTTTTTTTTTTTTTTTAATTTAATATTATATTATTGTTATGAGTATTGTACTAACATTTGATGGAAATTCGCTGAGATGGGAATAATTCTTTTAATTTTACATCAAGGTTAAAAGACCTTTTTTTGTGGTTTTAAGTATTTGTATTTTTGGCGTCAGAATGATTTTAGTTTAGCAGGTGATCTAGATATGAAGTAGCATTATCTGTATCTGTATTATTTAAGTAGCAGGCACTTATTTAGGACCCGATCAATGTTGGGTAATTTGTTCTAGTCACCCATAAATATCCTTAACTTATATAAATAAAAGCTCACAAATGAAATTTAATTCTTTGACTAATGACTAAAGAACGTTTTTGTTGGAAGTTTTTTCACATTGTTTATACAAAATGCATTTATTTTATGTAAACGCATTTTAAACAAAATTTGGCCCTTCTCAGCTTATCTTCGAACACCTGCAGATATGGTTGCCTCACGGCATTCTGTAGGGGTGCTTCACAGTGTGGTCTCATGGTAGCCAGCTTGGTGGAAAATTCACGACTCGCAGTTCTTGGCGAAGCATATTTATTCCGTGGTGTATGCGTAGGCGCAGGTTTTCATTCACCAAGTTTGTCGGCTCATGAGAAGCGAACGTGTTGCTCACTCAATACTGTATTCAGAAGGTTCACTCCCATAGGAGCCTATGACAACATCGTTAATATAGGATTTCGCATAGACACTAGTGCTCGTGGAGCCAATCATCACAGCTATGACGTAAAAAAAAGTTTAATTGCTAGATTTGGCGACTATCGCTCAATTGGCGTTTTTATGTTAATGCGGCCAAAAAAATCATGGAACTGTACTTTTATAATTTTTTAAACTATAAACATGATCAGCTTTTAAAAATACTTTTATCTGTAATATATTTATTAGGTTAAGTAAATTTAAATAAATAAACATAGATATATATTTAATTCATGTAATCATTATACACCAATAATTACAAGTTAACATACCCAAAAGACTGAAATATTATATAATATTTTCAGCCTACAAAGTATACTAGCATGTTGATTGTTAAATTACTTAGTTTTTAATTTAAACTGGGATGCTGTTAATATCATTTTTTTTTTTAAATACACTAATATTCTTATAATAAATAACAAATTTACATAAATGCACTGTCAAAGGTGTTGAACTCAATCGCTAATTACAAAGGGGAGTGGGGCTATTTTCCACATTACATCAGTTAGTTAAAGCATGTAAAATATATTCACATTCAATACCATATTCAACTTAATTAGCTCTAGATAAAGCTATCCAAATATCAGTTTTTATACATTTTATATAAATGCGGAAAAGGTTTTTTAACTAATAATGCCACTGCTTCTTCGAATTTAGTCTAGTCGGCAGTGATAATACTGCACCAATTTCTTATGATGAACATCTGCATAGTATGAAATATGGGATGGATAACAAATTATCTTTTTATTTAAATAAAAGTAAATTATATACCTTGTAAACGTAATCCCTTCCTTTTGGTAATCCATTTCTTGAAAAATGCATAAAAAAATAAAATAATTGATTATAAAATCCAAAATAGCAGCAAAAGTATGTTTTCCACGTGTAAACATGTGATCATAGAACAAAGTTCAGTGTCAAATAGGGTTATATTAACAGAATGTCTTGACAAAAACCACAGTCTGTGGAGAAAAACTCTCACAGACCATCACCAAGCATGCCAACCTTGATATTGGATTTAATTTTGGTTGGCGGTGGATGCGCTGTGCTATCGACTGAAACGTCTGTATACATTAGTCTGTGGTGTTGCTAAGGGCATTCGATTGCTAGCTGCCGTTTGAAAAGGTGGTCTGAATTCGCATGGGAAAACCACAGTCTAGGGCCTGTGCCAGGGCGCCTGTGACCTGCGGACATCTGTGAATGAATCTTTTTATTGGTGAATAAATGTTTATCTTGTGATTTGGTACTGAGGCTCAAAATAATTGAGCAGGAAGCTTCATGTGATACATCTCTCCAATTTGGACGCTGCTGCAAACCAAATTCCTGCACGGGTTCTTCCTTATGCAGTTGTGATGTTGGGAAATGTCTTTATAACTTCAATATTTTGGTGTTCCGTGCAGCCTGTGATATGTTCCACCACTGGCATCAAAGTGCAAAAATTTAGATTTCCATTATTCAACTTCATATTTTTGATTGGATCACATAAAACTTTGTGTTTCACACTGGGCGACCAAACTCAAAAGCGAATCCCGATCGATACCAATGCTGTTACAAATAAAGCTTTGAAGATTTATCAATCACTTAAGAATCAGTCGCCGTTGTTGGGGGGGAAAAGATCATTATGATATGCTAAAACAATTCTAAATCATTCTAAGTTCTCAAATTTCTTACTGAAAGTTTTCAAAGTTCTTAAAACCTAAATGTCATCTGAAATAAATCTGGAAAAGTTCTAAAGTTCCTCAAACCCAAAAACATTCTAAAAATATACTGAAAGTCTTAAATAAACAGAAAGTGGACCTATTGACCAGTTTCCCTACGTGTACAAATATGTACTCTACATGTAATTAAATGGAACTTTCCTAAAAATATAAAAATGCATTAAAAGTAAAAGAAAGAGAGAACACAGAATTTAGGTTTTCAAAATCTAACGTTTATTAAAATTTTAAACTTCATTTTAAAAGAATTTTCAAAACATTTTACATCTCATTAACTAACAAATCTAATAAACAACTTAAATAAATAAATAGAATGGCCGGTCGTATAGTGGTAGAAAAAACGTTAGAATATTAAATTTTAAAGTTAACAATATTAAACTTATACAACTATTTATCAAAACTAAAATTTGGAATAAAAAGAACATAAGTTAGCCAAAAGGGAAATTTAGAACAAAAGTTAAACTTAACCTCAGGTTCAGGTGACCTAAAATAAATAAGTCTAAAGGGGTCTTATTCTATGCTAGTTCAATTAAATTTTAAATAATGCAAAAGTAAATTAGCCTGAAATTTGAAGAAAAAGAATTATATCACCAAGGCTCCAAGATAAGCTTCTGAGATCTGGAGGAAAGGACCCAACAGCAAAAATGTCACCAAAGTTCCCAGAGGACACTTCTTGAAAGGCAAACACGGCAAAGGAGGGTTATGTCCATCAGAGGTGAGGAAAATCTCCGGCCGGATCCGAATTCCAAAAGATTCCAAATAGGACGTTTAGTAACGAAGAAATAAATTCTCCACACAGCTACACCGGGTCTTTGACATCAGGACTGAATGCATAGCATATGTCTGGTGCTTTTCACCAAAAATGACGCTCCAGTTCTTCATAATAAGAGCAGCATAACCCGGGAGAACCAAACACTTAGTTGACGTGTTAACTCATCTCCGCTGACATCGCAGAAACTCTATTTAGAGGATGGGAGACCAATAACACCTCCAATCGTTCCGTCCGTCTAGACATAACAAACGTCCGGCTCCCACATCATCCAGACGAAACATTTTCAGAGAGCACGGAAGGAGGAATCAATTAAACAAAAAAAACAGCAGAAGAATGTTGATTAAACAGTAAACACAGAGGAATTCATCTCGGAGAAATCTCAACGCAGGTTTAGCTGAGAATAAAAAAACGAAATTCGCATTTCGAATTCGCACTTCGGTTCGGCTTGCGCCGAAACGCTAAAAACAACAGCTTATTAGATCACATCTTGAGTTCAGAGGGAAGAAAAAGAGAAGAGAGCGAAAAAACGTGCGATTTTACTTATATACTGCGAAACATCGCTGCCACAGACTGTCAACAAAATTATCGATGAACGATAAAATAATTAATGACAGACGAATTTAATATTACGATCAACCAATTAAAAACTCGAAACTTTAAAGAAGAGAAATGGAATTTTAGAGCAGACGAAAATTAAAAGAAATGAAGTGAAACGATTTGGAAAATACGAATTCGGCAATAATTTAAATATGGACGATTCTGAAATATTTAAAAAGCTGAAAATAGAATAAAACTGTAAAATTGCGATGAATTAACCAATTTTTAACCGAGAGCAATAAATTTGGAATCAAATTAAAGGGAATAAAAAGTGCAATAAATGGAATCACAAATTAGCCAATTTAAATAAATTTAAATTGCTAAAACCTAAAAAGAACGAACTTTTGCCGTTTTTAACACAAAACCTATAGAATAGAATATATTTGAACAAAGAATATCAAAAACCTAAACAATTGGAAAATGAAGAGTGACTATGTAAATAAGACCCCTGAACACATTTAAACAAAAACAAAACCCCTAAAATAATAAAATATCCAAAGGTATAACCCAACACCGTCGACTTCGTCCGATGAAAAGAAGGTATCTTTTTCCGCAAGCTATGGGTGGTTCGAGAGATTCAAACAAAGACATTCTTTACATAATCTGAGAATGAAAGGTGAAAGTGCATCTGCTGATTCGGATGCGGCACAACAATATCCGGCAAAACTTGCTGAAATCATTGCCGCTAACTCCTACACCTCTGATCAGGTTTTCAATGCTGATGAGTCCGGATTATTCTGGAAAAAAAAAGGCCGGAAAGAACCTTTATAGCCAAAGCTCACAAATCAGCTAGTGGTCAAAAAGTAACGAAAAGTCGTATAACAGTTCTTTTCTGTTAGAATGCTTCTGACAATTATATGATGAAACCATTGGTGATTAACAAATCAAAATCACCATGATCATTCAAAGGAATAAATATCAAAAACCTTCCCGTCTATTGGATGGCTAATAGAAAAGCATGGGTCACTGCCATAGCTTTCAATGAATGGTTCCACAACTTCTTTGTTCCAGATGTCAAAAATTATTTAACTAAAAAGAGATTGCCTTTTAAGGTTCTTCTATTAATTGATAATGCACCAGGTCATCCTCCAGATTTACAACATGAAAATGTAAAAATTGTTTTTTTACCAAAGAATACAACTTCCTTATTACAGCCGTTAGATCAAGGGATAATTTCGACTTTTAAAGCTCTGTACATCAAGCAAACATTCAGGTATATCATAGAACAAATGGAGAATGATGAATCTCTTACTCTGATGGATGCTTGGAAGAAATTTACAATTTTAGATTGTGTTAAGCATGTTGGACTGTCATACACTCAGATCAAACAGTCAACGATCAACGCCTGCTGGAAAGCAATATGGCCGGATGTTGTTGAAAGTGGAAATGATAAATCACCAATAGAGCATGAATATTCTCAGATCACTGAGTTGGCCCATACTATAGGAGGAGAAGGTTTTAAAGATTTAGCTCAGGCAGATATTAAAGAAATAATGGCTTATGAAGAACTGAATGAAGATGATTTAATTAACATGATTCGTGAAACAAACAAACATGATGAAGACAATGATTCTGATGAAGAGCAATCTGAACCAGTTGCGTTCACAGCAAGAATCATAAGTGTAGGACTTGATTTGGGAAGAAAATTGGGCAACCATTTCTTACAATATAACACAAATGTTGATCGAGCTCTCTGATTCCAGCGAGATCTTCGTAAATGCTTAAATCAATATGAAGAGGGCTATAAAGATTTAGCAAAAAAAATCTACGCAATTGTTAATTACCGATTTCATGACAAAGTCTTGTCAACCCAACATCTTGCCTAATTCGTTAACCATTGAGCCAGAATCGCATCAAAATAGCTCAAGTGATGAAAGTGACATCATACCTATCAGAAAGAAAATACTAATAGTACATGAAAGTGATGACAGTGATTAAACTTATAATTAATTTTTAAGGGTCTTTTTGTTTTTTTTTGTTCTTTGTTCCTAATGTAAAATAAATTAAATATGTTATATATATATATATATATATATATATATATATATATATATATATATATATATATTACTACATTCATATGTTTGTTGTTTTATAAACTAAGTATAATTTTAAGTTTTCTAAGATGTCTTACTTTTGTTTTACTTAAATAAATGACTGAATCATGCACATTTTGGGGTTATTTTCGTTTTACACGATTTTACTTAGCAAAATCCAAGATTTTAATTTACACGGTTTTTATGCAGAACCTATCTTCCTTGTAAATCGGGGGACAGGTGTATATAAATTTTTTTACATGTACAAGTGTAAATTTTGCATTTTTAAGTTAGTGCTTTTATTTTTTTATTTTTAAGTTTTAACATTTGCATTTTTGTTGGTGGACAGTCCCTGGCAGACCAGAGTGGATTCTAAACCTGAGTAATTTAATTTGTTGACAGGGCATCTAAATTGTAAACTTTTGTATTTAAAGTGTTAACTGGGTTTGTTTTAAATTAATATGGGTTTATTTTAACTGAAGTTATTTTTAAATATTTTTTCTCGCAATGTACTATGGAATTTAATGGTGTAAGAATTTATAAAATTTAACTTGTTTGTGTTTTGAAGCACTTAAGTAAAATTGTTGTTAATAAAGTAAAAGTTTCATTTAACTTAAATGAGTTGTTATTCTTTAGTGTCGTGGCCATGCTATTTATTATGAAAATGTTTAAAGGTAAGTGAAGTCAGAGAGTTCTATAAAGGTTGATATGTATTTCTGAAACGTAAACAAGGTTGAGCACAGGACACAAATAGTAGAAGAAATTATCAAATAAGGAAACAAATTTAATTTAGTAAAAGTAGCTTTATTAGGCAGAAACTATACGGGCAGGCCAAATCTAAATATAAATCTAACTTAAGAAAACTTTAATCAAATAGAATAAGTAAATAAATAAACATAAATAATCTTCAAGTAAGAAGTAAGGATGTCAGTTCCGGCACGACACATTAGTTCCAGTCAGTTTCGGTACAACACTGTTTATGTCGTCGGACGGTCTGGGTCTTCAACTAGAACTCACAAATCAAATAACGATTTAACAATCTGCTTATAACAAAATTAATATAAAACAACTATAGTGTCAGTGCACACACACCCATGCCATGAACGCTTATCTTTAATCCCGAGTACATTTTATAGTTGATAATAATAATCCTATAATATGAAATCGTTTTTCATTGCTCAGAGTTAAAAGTTCGTATAATTAACATTAATTCCATCATTTCTGTCCGATGTACATAGAACAAAGAAAATCGTTAAACGTGACTGCTTTGCTTTGCTGTTTTTCCGTTTTATCAGGCAAATTACATTTAAATTTAAAAACACCAAATAAATAAACAAAGCACAAATTTATAAGATACTGCGATTGTAAAATAAACACATTTCAAAATATGCAAACTTGCTATGGTTGTATCCCTCGATTGTGAAAGATTGTTCTCCAGATACTTTCTTCGGTACTTGGCGCTTACATCGATCTTCGGGCATTTGTGACATGACTCACTCACGGCACGGGCAAGTGGCCAGTCTGGATAAATAAATACACGCAAGAGAAATAAAATTAATTAAGGAAAATAAAAAATGGAAAACTACAATAGAACTCTCAGCGGCTGCCCCTACGATTTTCAGGTTTCTGCGAAGGCAGTGCATTGCTGGCAGGCAGGATATGAGGATGTTACCATGTGCATTTTATGATATCAATGTGGGAGTTTGCCTTCCATGTTTGGCCATCTGAACATTTTGGCTATCGATAGTCTACTAACAAATATTATCATTGTAGTAAAAATAATAATAAAAACATGAAAAACAATCTAAGTAAATTCTAGTCAAATTTTCTGCCTGGCAATTTTTTAAAATTTATTTTAAATTCTAGTTCCTCTGTTATTAATTTTTACATTTTTAATCCAAAATTTCTAGTTGCCACATCTAATTTTTTAGGCGACCTGGCACCCGGGATTTGCCGAACCCTGACCTATCATAAGGCATCCGCATCCTTATTAGGATGTAGCAAGCGGAAATATTGTAAAAGTGTTGTTTGGTTTTCTAAAATTCACTGTATATTCCAGTGTCATTTTAATCAGAGTGCATTTAAAATCTCTGGCAACACTGGGTACATTTTCCAGTATGCTAATGAAATAAATGTAGAGAAAAGTTACTTCTCTCGTTTTTTCTTTTTTTTTTTCTTTTTTTTTTTTTTTTTTTTTTTTTTTCTTTTCCCCGTCACTACTTCCTAGCCTGCATAAAGATTTCTTTGATCTCTTGCAACCATTAGAAATTATTAGACTGTAATTAAAACATTGCTTTTGTAGTTAAATTACAAAGTGACCCATAGTTGAAGGAGCAATTCAGAGTTTGAACAAGCTATTTTTTATGACTCTGAAATGACTTAATTTATGCACTTCAGTGTTCCATTCTCACTCTAAAATATAATTTTACAACAACCCTATTCACAGTATTCTAAACCATTTGTCATCTCCATATATAACCAGACTTAAGTTGAGAGATTGTCCAGCAATTTTGTGCTATTTAACAAAAAATAATCTCTGGAATGCTCACTTCATTTCCAAATGAATGAGATGCACATTGTCAAGGTATAGTTCATTCACTTCCTATTTCTTATATCTTCATTTTATTTTAGTGTGTACAAAATATTTGTATTTAAAAAATCGTTTATTGAATAAATATCGCTCCTTGTGTATTAGGTGGTGGCAAAAGTTTGTGCTACCAGTTGCCTGCATTGGTGTCAAGTGGTGTGACTATCGTTGTGTCTCCTCTCAGATCTCTAATCATGGATCAAGTTCAAAAGCTGTGCTCTTTAGACGTAAGCATTTTTGTTGCCTCTCCTTATTGCTTTTCTTAAAATCCATAATGTATGCCAAGCTCAGACTATGCTGACATCTGTCTGTTAGCACACTCCATTGAAACCTGAACTGAGCCCTCAAATTCTGTTTAAATTTTCTGCACATGACTGCTACTCATTCTCAAAAATATTAGTTTGTGAAAATAAACAATGAAATTGAGATTCATCCAGTATTGCTTTGAGAACAGAGACGTAAGAATAATGTAAAACAAGACTTTCTTTCATACTTTTATGGCTTACTTTTCATATATAACAGTCCTTTTTCAGCATTAATCAAAGATATTCTGATTACTTTTCCACATCCAGTCTGGCAGACTTAACTTGTAGCCAATAATAAACAACAATGTCCTATTTTACTGCACATTACTTTTTGTTGTAGAATAATAGTACCCACTCACCAAGTTTTTAACATCCGAAAGGATTTTAGAAACATGTGGAAGTAGCTATAACATAGTTTATGGGCACTCTGGAAACCAGAAATGTGTACTGAATTTGAAAAGGAACAAAATGTCAGGGAAAATCTGTTTTTTATCCAGAATTCTGGAAAAATCAGGGAATAAGCAACTTGTAGATGAATCAATTAAAAGGAAATAAATGAAAGCTAATGAGGGACTTTATTACTCAAACCGAAACTAGTTTGGGTGAATCATTATTTGAAGTAACATTTTGGATTGCTTGATTGACTGATAATTCATCCATTGTTCATGAGGGGGACATGGCTTCCATAATTTCAGATCGTCTGTATAAGGAGATGTATTTGTTAATGAGATTATTTGCATTTCCCAATTTTGGACGATATCATCCAAGTTATCCATGAGGCAGAATTCAGTGTATGGGTGGAAGAAACTAAAAGATGTGCCACCTCTTTGCAGTCATGCTCTGATTTATATGAAAAAATAGCCACCAGCCAAGGCTAATTTTTTTTTCTTTTTCTTTTTGGGAAGGGCAGCAACTGTAAAGCAAAAGCTTTTTTTCTTTTTTTTTTTTATGCGAACCTCCCAGCACATTAAGTACTCTCTTCTAGTGCTAACTTTTCCATAAAGTGTGTGAATTTGGAAATTTCCGTGTTTAGTTTTCATGCAGAGGCTTCAGAAGTCATTTTGCCCTGTGGATGCAAGATATATATATATATATATATATATATATATATATATATATATATATATATATATATATATATATATATATATATATATATATATATATATATATATATATATATATATATATTATAAGAAAAAAAAATTTGAAGATCCAATGAAAGAAAAGTGATATACATACATATTGGATTTTATATGTTTTTCTATTATCGTCTGCATTCCATTGATATTCGTTGATTATCCTTAACTTGATGACTCAAAATTGTATTTTTTTCCATTTGATTGAAAATTTGCTGTTAAATACTTTTATTTTGTAGATTTGTTATAAAGTTAGATTTTTCGAGTTGCAGCTTCTCACTTTACTATCAGTGGACTTTCAAACTCTTATTATTATTATTATTATTATTATATATATATATACTTAATTCACCAAGCACTCTATCCGCAAAGCAAAAAAAAAACAAGCTTTCTTCGCAAGTTTTTGTTTTACTGCCATTTAAAAATTGCTAACTTTAGAAGTTAATATCGTAGAAGCAGGATTTTTTTTTTTTTTCCAGGGAATGCTCATTTACTGTTACAATCTTATATTTAAGAATTCCAATCGCTATCTATAAAACTCGAGATTTTAAATTTCTGAATTTTAAATCCTACAAGCAAAATGTAATAAATTTGAAATTTCCCAGCTGTTAGGAATTCCCGGTTTCGTGAGCAAGACGCCAGTCTATGATCTTGCCGCTGTTCCTCGAATGAAATTCGATCCGCGTTTTTCTCCTTTAGTTTTATGGTGTTGTAACGATCTGACAGGAAATTTGAGCCTATAAAATAGCTAAAAAATTAATTCGAAATTTAAAATTTAATGCCGAAGTGCACCTAGTCATATCCTCAAATACCTGTGTACCACCTAATTCCATGACCGTACAATGTTTAGATTTCCCACTACATACTGCACATATACATTTCCTTTATTAGGGGCGCGGTAGCCTAGTGATTAGCCACAGTGGTTAGTGGTTGTAACAGTAAGTAAGCATTCCCTGAAAAAAGAAATCACTTTTCTGTGATATTAACTTCTAAAGTTAGCAATTTTTAAACGGCTGTAAAGCAAAAACATGCGAAGAAAGCATGCTGGAGTTGCACTCGGTAGGCGCGTGTTCAATTCCCGCTGCTGCCAAAACTGCCATCGTGTTCACACGGAGTACGATCAAGTTAAACATGTGGATCCGTAAGTCCTTCCGAGAGGTTGGTGGTAGGGAAAGGAGGGTACAATCTCTGTGGATGCCTTCCCCACTGGGTTCCGGTCTAAATTGGGTGGCACTTCCCGGCCGTCCAAACAGTTATCTTACACCTTTCTGATAGGTTGGACGGTCTGGGTCTCAACAACAACAACACTTCCTTTATTATGTTACCACACCCCTTTATTATGTAAAATATATGTTCTTATAGAAGAGGGAAGTGGCATTCTATTCCCTTTGCATTCTCCTCTCGCTAATGTCAGATTGACGGTCAACTTGATAATATGACTGGGCACCTCCTGCTATTTTTTTCTCAGCCTCATACCCTGCTGCTATTTCAATCCTCAAGGTTGGCCGCTGGTCGTAAACCTTTCAATTTGAGTTCGATGCTCAATACCAGAGTCCACCAAATCTGTGCTAGTCACGTAGATATCTTATATTATTTAGGATATTTACGGCTTGTCATACTACTAGTATCACTTTCAGACCCCCGATATCATTGCACTAACCTGGGGTTGATTCTCGTACTGGGCCGCCGACTCTCTACTGTTGAGCTACTGGGACAGAATTTTAAGCTTTTATTGTTGAAATGGATTCTACAAACCGTACCTTTTTACTGTGAGCTAGTACCTGCAGAAATTGGAAAATTTGAAAAAATTATTATTTTTTAATTATTTACAAATATCTCCCCCCCCCCCCCCCCCCACACACACACGAACGTTTCTCTCAAACGTTATCGCTTCGTTTATTTTTGAACTTGAATCTCCTCCACCACTTTTTCTAAATGAAAGCTATATATGTGTAAATTTACAGATTATAATCGAAAATAAAGAAAATATCAATAAATTTTATACAATTTTTTTTTAAAATAGAAAAAACAAAGCTAATAATTTGCAGAACTTTGGGTTGTTTAGGTGAACTAATGATCTGAATATTTAAAGAACACTTTCGAAAATTCAAACAATTAAATAGATTTTTTATTGTTTGTAAAAATTCTTTAAAAAAAAAAGCAAAGCCGCAAACACCAAACCACACTTTCTTAAACACTAGCTGCTAGTTTTTTTTTGCATTGGACTTTCGCATTTTTCTTGTAAAATGAAAGCTGCTAAACATGTAGAAATTTACAGGTTACAGTAAAAAAAAAAAATAGTATCCAACGTATGGTCCTCATCCTCATTTAACTTTAGTTTCTTTGGATTTGGGAAGAAATCCGTAATTTTTTTCATTTTTAAGAATAAAAATGTTTTTAAACTACTTTATTTTATAACCAGTTCAAACAAGATCAGTGCCAACGGATTTCACACTACTGCAGTGTCTCCTTTAAGACAGCCACCTTGTTCAGGGTGATCACTGATTATAATATTTTTTGCAGCATTTAGCTACATGGCTTCCATACAGTAGAATTTCACAAAAGACCATAACTCGCCTGAATTCTGTAGCCAGATTCCTATTAGTTGGTGACTTTAAACTTGAAACACTATATTTTATCCACAAACATCCTTAATTACCTAACCAGATAACTAAGGAATCCCAAGTAACTACACTATTATGTAGTGTTCACTCTAGGACGAAAAAAGGACAGGGTGCTTCTATAAAGAAAGGCACTTTTTCGAGAAAAAAATGGGCACTTTTCCTTTAAAAAAAAGAGCAATTTTTGAGAGCAATTGAGTATTTTGTAGAGAAACATATATATTTTTTTTCACTACATTGACTGTAAGGAATGTAGGATATGGTTTTTCTATTCTGGACCACCCACCTGCCTACTCCCCCTCGCCGTAATGTTTAGTCTATGGGACCTAATGTTAAACCTATGGAAGATAATGCTATCCTATGGAGGATAATATAATACATAACCCTAATATTTTGCTTATGGAAGATAATGCTATCCTATGGAGGATTACAGTCAATGTAATGAGTTATAGATTTGATTTGAATCCTTTTTTTTTTAAATAGACCTGTGAAGAAAATTTTATGTTTATATTAAGTTATAAAACTGTGTTATACTGCTAATATGCAACAATAATTTAAACAATACATAAAATATTGTTTTGTACTTTGCAATTGTATTAATTATAATAGTCTACTTATAGAGAATTGAATGCAATATGATTTTTATTCAATGCTGATTATCACAAAGGCTATAAACAGAGGACTGATACACACAAAAAATTCCTGACTATTGTATAGATCCCAGGGTTTGCAGCTATGCATTTACTATATGTACTTCGGGGGGGGGGGGGGGAGATGTTGCTAAGTCAGTTTTCAAAATAAACATATTACATATGTATAGTCAACCTTCTTTTTATTATAAAATTTTAGAACCCCCCCTCCGCACAGCCCTGTGATAAGATAACTTACGTAAAAAGATAACTTACGTAAAACAGAAAAAATTTAATTATTTAAATAGTTAAGGATGCACGCAGGATGGAATGTAAAGAGTGGCAAATGGTTAAAAAATATATATTTCACCATATTCATTAATTTTTACGATTTTTGGAATCTAAGATGGGAGAAAGCAACAGCTTTCTTTTCCTGTGGGCACACCATGACTTCATTATTTAAAAAACTTACTTTTAATTTCGAATGGTTTTCAAACATCTGGTTTAATTTTCTGCACGTTTTACTAATTTCTTCCTTTTCTTTATTTAAAATCTTCATTCTTCCTTTCTTGCTCGGCATTTTTAATGTCGCAAAGCAGGATCAAGAAGAAAAATAATACTTTGTAAACAATCTTTCTGAGACCAAAGTAGTAAGAAAAGCCAAGATAAATAAATCAGTCACCACGTGCTTTACAGAGTAACCACAGAGAGCTCACAGCAACAAGGGAAGGCAAGATTTGTAGGGAGATAAAAGATGACGTCATTGCAGTGAGGGAAGATCTATTTTTAGATCAGCAAGAAGGGAAACTTCCTAGGCAAGAAGGGTTGTAGCAAGGTGGAGGAGTAGGAGGTGGAAAAAACGAAAATGAAAGGTTACTTTATTCCTTACGATCTAAATGTAAAAAAAAAAAATAATAAATAAATACAGCGAAAAAAAAAAAAAAATTTCGCGATCTTTTTGTTTTTTTAATTCTTACCCCATAATACCTAAAAAATATTTTTAATACGGAAAAAGGCTTTAAAAAGGGCAGGGCATTTTGGAAGAGGTATAATAAGGGGCAGGGTGCAGTTCTTCAAAATTAAAAAGGGCAGGGCGCTGCACCCTTCCGATTTTAATCTAGAGTGAACACTACTAATATGTATAACGAGTAAGCAATACCCCCTGTAGGAACAAATAGTATTACTGAAGCACATAGTTAAGGGTGACTCTCCAAAGTTCAATAAAAAATAAATCCGTTAGTGTCCCTTATTGTGAGTAATTAATTAATCATTGCGATTATTGACATCTTTATGATATGCAGAAGAATAGGAAGTCTCTTTTCTAACTGCAGTTTGTAAAAATATGTTCGAATGAAGTCCCTTAAAAATCAAAGAGAAGTTTAAAAATGAAAATTTCTGTGAAACGAAGATGATAAATATATTGTATATAGAATTGTCCTTGTATATTTTTATGTAAAGTGTAGAAAAATATTAGAAGCAGGCGTGGGTCTTTCAAATATCCTTGGCAAATTATTGAAGATAATTGAGCTGCAGATACTTGCAGTTACCAGTTCTCTACCAACTGAGCCACCACCAAGCTTAAGAAGAAAATGACCCACTATATCCTCCTTCTAATTTAAGACCAAGACTTATTTGTCTTAACAAACCTCTGTTTTCCCTCTGTTACAATACAGCCGTCTTTTGAATCTGGTTCATCCTTTTTTTATCTTATCTGTGGGTTAACTACGATATGCAGGTCAACTACATAGTGAGTTTTACTTTTTTATAAATTTTTCCATTTTAGATAAAGTCGTTATACAGTTTTCGAAGATAATTTTTTTTTTTAAATTAAGGGCCTTCCCTTGGTCAGTTCATTTAGAGTATCAATAGGCTCCTGACATTCGCCAATTGAAATAATCATACCAAATTTTATTCAATGCTCGAAAGATATTTTGTCTGCAAACAGATATTCATGAAGAAATGGTTGACTCGTATCCAAGGATGCTCAAACCATATACATCCACTGAAATTTGAGGGAACAATACTTTCCTTTACGCATGACATGAAAGGTAAAAATGAATTGATGAAAAAGTAACATTCTAAAAAATATTTTATCCTTCTGTGCTATCCTTCGTTAGGATAGACAGATAGTAACTACACCAGCAAATGCAAGGTTGCATCTGTCTAAATGCTGAACAGACCTTTCTTACTTTTGCTGTCGCAGCTGCTCTGTCCCTCTATCCTGAAGAAAGATGCGCTTTTTTGCTTCCGAAGCCTATTGATGCTTTTAATTTTTTTTTTTTTTATGTTGCCATTAGCGAAGTACTTTTTTTTTGCAGATTAATTTTCTATTATAAAAGCTTTAGAGACTCAATATTTGAATGTTACAGTAAACAGGTGCAGGCGTGTGTATCCCCCCCCCCCCCCCCCCCCAGATATCACATCCAAAAGCCTATATTTATAAATAATTAAATTAAGATAAATATAATAGTTTTTATGATATATTAGTGACTATGACTTATAAATAATTTATTTTACATAGCGTATGCAAAACTTCAATCTATATACCCATCTATAGTGCTTAAAAAAATTGCATTTTTTACGAACTTCAGTTTAGAGCAGTGATTCTCAACCTTTTTTTCGTCACGGTACATTTTTAATAATTTAAAATTTTGGCAGCACACTAGCAATAAGATAAATTTAAAAGAATTTTACTTGGTTAATTGATTGATGTACCTATAATATATTTTGTAAAAATAGCGTATGATAATAATTTTCGGCATCACACTTCAAGAATCTCGTGTCACAGTGGGTGAAAATCACTGGTTTAGAGAATCATGCTTGTACCTAACATTATTTGCTTATTCTTGCCCAATGTTAAAAGCCTCAAAACTCACGTTTTAAATATTTTATGTAAAAAAATACATTTATACCTTTTAATGTATTGTGAAAATTACAAAGCTTAACTGTACGATTTTTTTGTTTTGGGGGGGGAGGATACCAATTCCACTAATTAAACAAAAATAAAAGTTTTAATCCATTTAAAATTCTGATATTTCCAAGCTAAACCTTTATTATTTATATATTATTCAAATATTTAGCACATGTATTTTGAACTTTGTTTCTATAAATATGGTTTTTGCACCCACTCAAAAGGAATATCTAGTATAATTTTCCTCAACAATAAAAGATATTTTCGAGGCATTTTGCAGTGGGTGCAACACACCCATAGCAGGTTTATTTGGTAATTTTAATTCTTTTTTGCACCAATACCCTAAAATTTCTTATAACATATCTTCAGCAGGATTATTCTGGATGTAATGATGCACCCATAGTCTGGCAATAAAAGCTAAGCAATATTAAGATTGTCCAAATAATTTCACCGACCTTTTGAATTCAAACCCACCAAGGGAGGGGGGGGGGAAGCTTGGATTGTTTATTCACGCCATTTTTACTTAAATAGTTTTCTCGGAAAAATCTTATTCTAATATTGTTCCGAGAAGATTAATAAAACAAATACTTTAAAATTTCTTTAAATTTCTCTGGGTGCAAGTTGCACCCATGGGTTCCGATGCCAGTGTTTCCGTGTAAATTTCCACATTGGGTGTTTTATAAACAAGATAAAAAAATGCAATGTTTCTTTGAACATCTGAGAGATTCCTATTTTTTAAATCAAGTTGTATTTTGATTGAAAAGTTTTATTTTTTGTTTTTAGTAATAATATTTCAATGTTATTAGAACATAAAAATACAAGCATATATGTAACGCAAAATGACAGTCCTATTCAATGAGTGAATTCTTTAAGGGCATCGACTGCCTGCATAGAGATAACCTTTTCAGCACTCAGTGTAATAATGTTCAAATAGATTAGGTGTAAAGAAAGTATTCAAAACATGGTATCTCAAAGAACCATTATGAAATAATATTGCAAATTGCAATCTTCCTTAAACTGTTGCACTCTGTTAATAAAATATTGAACCAAGAAATAGGTATATTTTTCTTTTTTAATTCCCCATGCGCTCCTTCCATTGATAAAATTGGTTTTCTTGCCTATTTTACATGCATATGATTCTGTAGTTTGTAACTCATATTTTACTGTGAGTTATATGTATGATATAAAATAAGTTTAAATTACATATACATTATTTAAACATCCAGTGTGACTAATAGTCAGTGACTGTAATATGTTATTAGTACTCAATGACTCTATATTAATCTAATGCGTATATTGAAAAGAATCAATAAAATCAAATAAATCTGATTCAAATTATAAAAAAAAAGGAAAATGGTTAAATAATAAAGAAAAATGGTTAAAAAAGTAAGATACAAAAAATCAACACACCTGTTTTTGATCTGTGCATGTGTATATAAAAGCACTCATCTTTTTCTCTGTCAGCCATTGTAAAATATTGGCGATCTCTAGTCTTTTAATGGGATGTCCAAGTTAAAAAATAATTCTATTTCTGAAGCTGAAAGATGTATTCCTTACTACACTTTGAGACTTTTTTAAATGCTGTTTTTAAGATAACAGATATTTCATCCATATAGAACTTAGAAATTGACTTCAGACAATTTTAATAAATCTTAGCTTCAAATTTCAATAATGTTAATATTTTACAAATGTATATTAAAATATATTACTGGAAGTGAAAATTACTGTAATCACTTTCAAAGATAATATATTTAATGTGTGCTCCTATCTTCAGTTCATGAAACTTTAAAATTGAAATAATTTTCGATATAGACTTCAATTTATCCAAATTACACTTTATTGGAGACCTATAATGTAAAAACATCTAATGTTGAACGTACATTGGACTACAGACTTCAATTTGTTTGTCTCACTTTTATTGTTTATATTCATTGAAATGAGATACATTCACTTTTTGTTGCAAATAATAATATGTGATATAAATAATCTATTTAAAAATAAGTCGAATTTGCAATTTTTTTTTATTATTATTATTATTTTATTTTTTATTTATTTATTTATTTATTTATTTTTTTTAAAGATTTGATGCATTTAAAAAAAAAAAAAAATGCCAAATCACCGAAATTTAAAAATCCCAATATCTTGGGAAACAGTTCATTCTAGCCTAGTGAGAGTGGTTTCATTCATTTGTAACATTCATTTTATAACAATAAATTATTAAAAAATAAATAACAAAATATCTAGAGGTGGCGGGGAAAAGTACATAAGTAAAAAATTACAATTTTTTATGATATACATATTTGGTTTAATAAATGTATGATCTTTGTTGTGGAAAAAATATGTAAGTCAATTGAGATGTTAAAAAAAGAAAAACCTTAAACACTTATTAGATTTTGCACAAATATCAGTGGGGTAATAAAATATAAATCAAGGAAAATTATTATTTATTTAGCTTATATATTGCAAACTCTAGAAAAATTCAATCTGAAAACTAAAAATTAAAATTTTAAAAAAGTTATAAAAATATCAAAATTTTCATTCCTTGATATTTCAAAATCCTTAAGTCCTTTTTCCCACCAGCTCTAGATATTTTATTTGTATTATCAAATATATTTATTCTTTTTAATTTCAAAGTTGTGTCAATCATTTTCAAGAGGCCAATTTTATTTTACCAAATTTTATTCTTCTTCTATTATAATAAATTTGATACTATATTCTATTTTACCAAAATCTAAGTAACATCAGGAAATGCAAATTTATGGGTTGGGATAGCACTGTGATTAGCATACTGGAATTGCACTCGGACGACCCAGAGTTTGATTCCTGGCTTTTCCCAAACTGTTCCCGTGTTCACACGAAGTACAGGCACGTTAAATATATAAGTCTGAATGTCCTTTCAAGAGGTTGGTGGTAGGGGAAGTAGGGTATGGTCCCTGTGGTTATCACCTGCACTAGGTTCTGGTCTAAATTGGGTTACACTGCCCCGGCCATCCAGACAGAGACTTTACATCTTCGTGAAGGTCAGATGGTCTGGGTCAAAAGAAAGAAATAAGTGTAATTCTTTAATTTGAGAAATATTCAGATAGAATGAATGTATTGCATAGACAAGTACATCAAATTGGATTCATGCTCTACTATAACCAAAATGTGTCAATGCAAAAATGAATTTCCATCCTCTATTACTTCTTTTTTATACACATGTATTGTTAGTAGTGTAAGAATAATGTTTAAAAAAAAATGGTGTGTTATTGCTTACCATCTTGAATTTTGTTTCATTGCTTCCGCAGGTTTCTGCAAGTAGTCTGACGGGTGATGCTGACACATCTACTGTAAATTATGTCTATTCTCAACTTTCATCAAGAGAACCAAATATTAAATTGTTATATGTAACTCCTGAAAAGGTAGGCATTTATTGTTCTGGCACAGTGATTCCCAACCTTTATTGAGTTATGTACCGACCCTTTCTTTCAAGTGTACCACTGATATTGCATTTTTTTTTTAATTGTGCATACTTATTATTATTATTTTTTATTAAATTGTACCTCCTTTCACATTCTGCAATTAATTAAATATTATTATTATTAGAATTTAGATTTCATATAATTAAATATTTGGAGTGAGAGTGGGCGTCCAAATTTTGTAAACTGGGCTACTGGAAACCATTTCCACCTCATTCGATGAAAAGAGAATCCGTGTTTCATTATTTTTATAAAATAGAATTTAAATGTATTTTTAATTAGTAGTCTCAGTGAAAGAAATCAATCTGTTTTGGTCAAAGTTTGATTCCATTCTCGACCACTATTGCAGAAAACTTATATCATACCAAAGGAATATACGTACCCCACCAGGTTAGAAAACATAGGCTGTGGTCAGTCTAGTCCATATTTTGATTGCGATTTTCTTTTTTCAGTAGAGTCTTTGTAGGCGCTCCAGACACCAGATGAATGAATGCTCATTTTATCTGAAAGTTGTGCCAGAATATGATCGGTGGTGAAATTTATTATTTACTGAGTTTGCCATAAATTTCTTCCAGAGTGGTTGACCTTTGTCTAAAAGTTCTAAGGCTTTTAAGTTTTTTCCCCCTAGTGCTTATTATGCTGATTTAAAATCTCAAAAAATGATTAACTCTGAAGTGTGCAGTTAAAATATAAATACTATTCGTTGTTTACATTTACTTGTTAATTTCTGAAATTGATATTATGTAGTACATTGCATGGTGGCCTCAATACCCACCTATTACTAGCATATCGGGATACAAAAACTATAATGGTTGTAATCTTACGGAGACGAAAGTGATTACTAAAAGTTAATGAAAAAGAACTAAATTTATTTAAATATACAGTACCAGTTTACATCATTATATTTTTAAAACATTAGAGGACATTATTCTCTTACTAGAGACCTATTAATTTATCCGACGAGAAGTAATGCCAGATGTGTATTAATGGGTTGGATCCCATGGTAGGACGACCCTTAGATTCTTAAATTCAATTTTGAAGTAATATTGCCAGTATTTTTCATATAGTTTTAAAACAGTACAGTACCTGAGTATTTGTTCTTTCTCACACCACACTTCAAGATTCATTTCACATTCGGAATTACTCCAGGTTCAACATTCTTCATTAAGAGTTTCCCCTCCAAGCTAAACACGGGTAAATACTCCCACTGAACAAAACTGCTTGCTCTCCAGTTGCCTTTACCGTGATATATGTATATATGTATATAAGATTATATATATATAGATTATATATATTTATATATATAGATTATATATATATATATAAGATTATATATATTTATATATATATATATATAAGATTATATATATTTATATATATATATAGAATTTTTTCAAAATGAACTAATCTTAAGCCTACAGCTCTTCCACGTGCTACCTTTTTTGCTTAATTTTTTTTGTTTTCCTATTTTCATTCCTCACCTTTGAAATTTGTTGATTATCTTTGTCTTTATGACCTGAGTTACGCTTTATAATTTCCTCTTTATAGTTGAATTTCTTTTATTTCTTTGTATTTTGTAGAAAATTTTAGGATAGTGTATTATGAGTTATTACTTACATTCTACCATTGGATTTACAATTGGTATATATATATATATATATATATATATATATATATATATATATATATATATATATATATATATATATATATATATATATATATACACCAATTTTCCTAAATTCCTCCATTTTGTTCTTTTCAATAATTATATTTTTCAAGGTAATAAATTATACTTACAAGTGTCAGGGGTTCCACAAGGTGGCTGTAGTAGCAGTATGTTAGCTAATTTATACCAATATCATTATGAAAAATTCTTTACTTCTACTGATTATAAAATTTATAGATATGTAGATGATCTGATTTGTTTAGTATTTACTGATAATTATGTCATAGATATAGATTTCTATCCAGATAATTTGGAATTAATACCTAATGAAACTACTATTAGTAAAAATATTAATTATTTGGATTTAAATCTAATTATAGAACCTACTAATGAGATAGTTACTAATTTATATGATAAAAAAGATTCTTTTAATTTCAATATTAATAAAATATTACCTTTTAATTCCTGCAACTCGATTCAATTGTTTAGAAATATTATACTTAATCAACTTTTTAGAATTTATAGATTATCAGATAAAAAATTTCATGCTTTGCACATAAATAACCTCCTACTTACCAGTAAATTATATGAATATCCACCATATTTAGTAAATGGTATAGTTAATAAATTTTGATTAACTTAAAATTCTTAATATTCTAGCCTTAGTATCTTATTTTAGCCTTACTTCTACATTCTCTTGTTTTTACTTTACATATATATATTCATCTTTCTATTTTGCAGCTTTTACTGTAGAATATCACATTTTACTGCCATTGCGTAGTATGGTTTTTATTACTCACTTTGGCAACGGTAAATCACTTCTTTACTTTTCAGCGTATAGCAACATTGGTCATGTCTTTTTTTGCTTGGCACGGTTGCACGTTGAGGTGCATGTTAAGGTATTTATGTTTCTTTTCTGTTCTTTCAATCTTTATGCTTCTCGTCCTATTAACACATGTTTATGGATAAAATCTATCTTGTGTTTCAGAAACAAGCATTTTTGTGTTCATTTCGTTTAAAATATTAGGACATGATGATTAAGAATTTTTTTGAAATGAGCTATACTTAAGCCTAGAGCTCTTCCATGTGCAAGCTTTAATGCTTGATTATTTTGTATTCCTTTTTACGATTCCTCTCCATTGACATTTGTTGATTATCTTTAGCTTTCTGAACTGTAATATGTATTATAATTTCCTCCTTATTGTTGAATTTCATTTTTTCCATTGTATTCTGTAGGCATAACTTTTTTTTTAAGATAGTGTATTATGAGTTACTTCTTCCATTCTACCATTGGATTTACTATTTTAATATTTTATATATATATATATATATATAATTCTCCCAGAAAATAGTACTCCCTCCTGGTATGTAGATTCGCTGTTGCCACTCGGATCCTCATAATCTGCTTACTTTAAAGCTCTTGGGAATCCACCCTTTGGCTGGCGCCTCTGTTGATTCGACTAATTAATTAATGTTTTTATATTTCTGGCATTACGCTTGTTGCATTATGATTTTACACCCTTTCAATTCAAACTGCATGGGGCACGACAGCCCAGTAGTTTGTGTGCAGGAATTGCACTTGGACGACGTGGGTTCCATTCCCGCCACTGCCAAAACTGTCGCCGTGTTCATTCAAAGTACGATTGCATTAAACATGTTGGTCTGTAAGACCTTCCTAGAGTTTGGTGGTAGGGAGAGGTGGGTACAGTCCCTGTGGATACCTCCCCCACTGGGTTCCTGTCTAAATTGGGTAGCACTTCCCGGCCGTCCAAACAGATACCTTATAACTTTCTGGTAGATCGGACGGTCTGGGTCGAAGAAGAATTCAAACTGCATGAATTAGGTAAGAAGATCCATTGAACCCAATTACAGCAGTCACTTTTTACAGATCATACTTTTTCAATGAATCAAGCTCATATCCATAAGAAATCACGTGGTTGGTAAAAAAGAGTAGTTCATCAGCAGTAACCTTAAAGCAGTTAAAAAATCGGAGTATACTGTTACATATGAAAGCCCATGCTGTTAATACTAATTAAGGATATGATAGAATACCACATATTATAGTATCAATTTACATTTTTCTTGTATTTTATTCAATGATCCAATTCAAATTCTTTAAAAATAGTGCTTTTTGAAATAATTTATTTTTCCTTCTCTTAGGAGTTTTAAACCTTTTTCTGGCCTTCCTTAACTTAGCACAATAGGTAACATATCCTTTTCTGTTGTATCATGCCACAGGCAATATTGCATAAGTGTTTCAATATAAAAAAAATCTTATGTGGGCGGCACATGGCTTTCCTTATAGACTTGACCTGACACACATAATTATTGAAAATTATACTGAATTTGCAGTTTTGTTTAGATTGGGAGACTGTTTTTATTTTCAAACGCAACGGAAAAGACTAGAGTTATGAGGTTTATCTTATTTTTTTTTATCATCAAAAATTACATACAGAACAAGCATTTAATGGATACGTTTGAGTACGCATAATCTTTTATTTTAGATTATGGCAATTTTCATTTCTCAAAAAAAGGCTGGTACTTTTTTTCTGAATCGTACCAAATCTAAATATCCCACAGGTGATTTATCTACCCAATTTTGTGAAATTGGGTCCATTAGTTTTTCAACTAAAATGGATACATATTATTTTGTGAGCCTTTCTGCAGAAAAAAGCAAGTTCTTTTTTTCTGAATCATACCAAAATCTATTCAGCACCAGGGTAACTCACAAGTCAACTATGAACCATGAGTGGATACATACATTGCACAGACAGACATATACACCGATGTCATGTTAAAAATAGTTTTCCTTGTGTGTGTTCTAGAGTGCTTGAAATTTGTAAATCCTATTTGTATTATGTTGCTGTTTTTGAAATGATTCCAATACTTTTCCTATACATTATCATGCATTGTTGGGAAAGTAATATTAATATATTATAAGGTCCTGTATAATTATATACATATGCACATCACTACTTCAGTCTCTAATTGCTTGTTAAAGATGAATTCATACATCCATTGTGTCTAAAGATATACATACACAGCCATTTGTCTTTTATATATATATATATATATATATATATATATATATATATATATATATATATATATATTTATATATATATATATATATATATATATATATATATATATATATATATATATATATATACCAAAGCAAACTAAAAGCGTTAATTATACTTAGCAAGTATGAAAAGTTTGATAAACTGAAGGTAATAAAGTATTAAATTAAGACAAAGCAAAATACATTCTTGTTTTTTATAACTTTACGACAACATGTGCAACATTTTCTCATGTAAAATATCTTTGATTCCTATTTTAATCTTTAAGCTTGTTGGCCCAGTCGATTGAGTTTATAGATATTATCTATCTCAGTCTTCAGAAACAAGCTCTTTTTAGTCATTTTGAATTGATACTAGGCCTTGATAATAAATCTGTTCAATATGAATTCATTAAGCCTAGTGCTTTTCCATATGTTTGGCTTTAATGCTTGGTCATTTTCTGTTTTTCAATTTTGAAATTCCGCCATTGATCATTGTAGATTATATATTACTTGATGATTGGATATTTGCTTTTTATTCTCCCGTTGATGGATGAATCTCTATTTTTTTACATCTTTATACGTACGTATCATACATTTTAAGTTATGGTTATATGAGTTACAATTTATCTCTAATCTATCATTGGTATTTCATATAATATTTTTATTTTATATATATATCTTAGGCATCACTATCAAATTTAATTAGAGATTTGGGTAGGAAAATTTTCCGTCAAAAAAAAAATTTCCCGCTATGTTTTTTTTTTCTTCTTCTTTTTAATTAATTTTTAAATAAAATGTATTACTCTTTCCAAACAAATTTTCTGAAGAGCAAATAGCTTTATAAGAAGCTTTTGATCGAATTTTCTAATTTTAAAAAGCAAAAGGAAGGAGGGTGAGGGGCAAATGTGTGTTTATTTTAAAGAGAATGGATGGCAACCAAAAGGGTACAAGTGACATTTTACTCATTTTCAGAAAAAATCAAATAAAGTTTTAAGAAGCCTATTCTTTCAGTATTAAGTACTCCAATATGTATTAAAATATTAAAAAAATGGAATGTTTCTACAAGTTCTGGGGAAAATGCTTTAATAGCACTAAATATCTGTGTAACTCATCTTGCAAATTGTCTCTTCTTCCTGGTTATACTCGTTCAATTACAAGCAGGTATTTTTTAAAACCATTTTCAATATTATATAAAATAATTTATTTGTCAAACTGCTTAATTACAAGCATTTGTTTTAATTTATTTTTGTCGCATGATATGCTTATATATTTAATAATTTATTTTTATACATATAATAAACTAATAATTTATTTTTTAAGATGGTAGAATGTTTCCCTTGAATTATTAGTAGGTATTGAAAGAAATGCAATATAATGTTTAATGCATTTTTCAATTTTAATCAGTTTTTATTATTTTTTTTAATATTATATTTTATAATCTACTTTTTATAATATTAAACCGTAAATTATTTATGATTATGATGAGGTTTAACAATTTTAAATTATTTCTCATGCCTTATCATTCTTTTAATGCAATGCTTTAAGATTGGAATTTTGGAGATAAAAAAACATTATAAATGTAATAGAATTGTTTTTAAGTTTTCAAAAGCAAGCATATTTAAGGAAATAATAAAATGTAGCTGCCAACAGCAGTATACAGATGTAAGAGATTTTCATGCATAGAATATTTTATATATTTCTAGATTTAAACCATCTTTTAGCCTTACTGTATAATACTGTATAACCTCAAAAATCCAGACATCCAAAATTCAGAATTTTTTCCGAATATTCAAAGGGGTTTTTTTTACTATCAGGCTGACGAAGTCATGGATTTAATTTAACAGGGTAAGATTATTTATATGCAATTATATTTTAAAAACAAGTACCGTATTTTCCGGTTGACTTTCTGAACCCCAAAATGAGACAAAACTTTAGACCGAATATAATAATATGGACGGCCGTAGATAGGGGCTCATGGTTGGAGCATTCATTACTTTGTTAGCTTTACCCTCCCCCCCCCCCTCCACTTCCAAGTCACAATTCCCGATTAATTATTTCATGTAAAATATACACCTTTATTTAAATACTGATTTTCTATTATCAAAAGTTCCTTTTCTCATTATTAAAATAGACATTTTTCTGAAACAATGTAATTTTTAATATTAACCACTTTAAAACATTATCGTAACATTTTATCACAGATTGTTCAATTAAATCTGAAAATCCCAAGAATTTATATTAACGCTCTTAGAAACTTATTTTGTTCACTTCGTAGTACGAATCCCATTCTTCAATGTATTCTGTTTTGTCTCCAGAATCCCTTCTCCTCTCAATATCTGAAGAGTTTTTTGTTCTCATCAAACCTTCTGTCAGCTTGAAATCAACTGTATCTTTTGTCTTTTGTTGTTTAAAAAGTCATATTTACATACTAGAAATAGCAAATAAATAAATAAATAATATTGTATTGCACAGAATCGAGCAACAAGGTCATTAACACACTGACCTTTCAAAGGCGTCAGCTGCCTTTACGATTACGAACCAAGCAAATTCCTTTCTTCGCTTTCCCTGCTCCACCACATACCAGTGCTGTGGCAGCTTAATATAATGATTCATCGTATTTTAGAAAAATCATTGAGAGGAGAGATAATTTCTTTTTTAGAAAATATATTTATTTTATCTACTGCGATATTTTTTTACGTATTTGACTATTACTAATAAAGTTTTTCCTTTTTTCATAGTCATCAGCATTTTTAAACATAACATTATATAGATGCTAGAAAATAAATAAAATTTTTGAGTTCTTATTTTTTGTTTTCCATTTCGTTAATAGCGAAGACAGTTTAAACACATTTACACATTTAAATATATCGACAAAAGTTCTAATCCTCATGCTTTATTAAATCTCGTCGCTACATTAAATTCTTCCGGCTCTTGACATTAAATCTTGACAAAGCCGATATAACGGAAGTTCTGCACTATGATGATGATGTAAATAAATTGGGTGATGGCGAAATTCATGATATGATATTAAATAAAAAAAGAGCAAAGCAGCGACAATAAATGTGGAGAAGAAAAAATACCCATTGATAATCTTGTGAACACAATCAATCATGCAATTAAAGTTCTTCAACAAGGAAGCTTTATAACCAAGCAGAAATAATGTCTATCTACAGGATAAAAAAAACTGCTTTCCCATAACCCAAAATTAATGAAACAACAAATGTTAATTCAAGTATTTAAATGAAATGATAAAATGTAATTTTATCATTTCGTTTCGTTCATACATTCTAGATTATTAATGTATATATCTTTTCTTTGAAATTTCTTTTGCCCCAGTTTTTGTATTAAATAATATGTTTTAATTGAGTAACTTAGCTTTTGTCATTATTTTTACTAAAACTAGTGCTTTATAGTGTATATAGTTAATATTAGGTTTAAATTTTATTCAAACTCTGTAATCCGGAAAAATCGAAAATCCAGAATCCACAAAGTCCAGACGTGTTCGTATTTTTGAGGTTGTACTGTATATGTTTGACTGTAGCTGTAATATAAAAATAAATACTTTTAAAAGTCACTAAACATATTATCCCAGCTGAAATGTAATATAGAGAATGATTTCAAAATTATCTGGAAAATCCACATCTCTAAATTTAATACAGTCAAACCTTAACACAAACTAGTTTTGCATTGCCCTTGAATTGCAGTCATTATTAGGTTTGCTTTGACATTTTTTTTTATCCCATTTGCAGTTAAATTCTTTACTCGAAATACTTTAACTCTTCAAATATATATATTTATTAAAAATATTGCTTTTTATGTCCAGGGTCAGAAAGTTTTATATTTATTTCGGAACACCAAGTAATGAAAATGAAATGGTACTTTTATACGAATCATGTTCAAGTTACTTCACGCCACAAGATGAGGTTTTCAGCCTTCTGGTCGCAATTGAAGCTAAGGGAAACGGATCCGTGACATTCTGCTGGGGTTTAGGATTTCACTGTAAGAGAAATACATAAGTGTAGCTGAGTTATTTAACTTTATGCACCTTTAATTAATTAACAAGGCAGGGGCATCAAGGAAGTATATAGAACCTTTCATTGTTCTCTCCCTAAATTTTACTTATTCTAGTTATAAGTGGGGTGGTGATGGTAGATTTGTATCCGATGAAATCGTACTTGGTACCAAAATAAGTTCTTTAATTGTCTGATGTTTTACTGTATTTCGCAGTACTTGGTGGAATTTTTGTACATACAGTTGTTTTACTTTAAGGATTGATATTTTATTAATGTTAAATTTCCTTTTGTAATAATATTTTCTTTCCTAGATAAGTGCTAGTGCCAAACTGGTTTCTTGCCTTGAAAGCCTTTACTCCAGAAATATGATTCAACGCTTTATAATTGATGAAGCTCATTGTGTGAGCCAGGTTAGTTTTAGGAGCCAATTTCTTTTAATTTACTTCTTACCTAAGCAGTGTCATTCACTCAGTTAAGTGTTTAGCGATCATGTTCTCTGATAATTCCATGGGGACTTTGTTAGTTTTGTACAAAATTTATAAGATGCATAATCTGTACTCTTTGTGGCATTGCAACATATGTGTTATTACATAAACAACTGAAGTGGATGTTTTAATGTGTGCCATCTGGTGCAAACAGCAGGGAATTAGACAGAAAATATCTCTGATATTAAGAAAGACACTAATTCATCCAGTAATTTTTTATTTTTACAAATTAAATATCTACAGAGAAAGTGGGTAATTTTTCCCCCCCCTATCCATAATTTATTTTTTAATATTAATTTATCATTTTATTATAATTTCTGTAAAATATTAGAGAAATATTCATTTTCTGTTTATAATATAAAAATATTAAATATATCGATTACAATATTTTATTCAAATTAAAAGTTATCCATAGAATAAGTTTTAACATAAAATTTTAATATTACGCCATGCCTCAAAATATCGCATGATATTTTGAGTTAACTACAAACAGTTTTAACTGAGTCAATCAATTCTATAAAGAATCGACTGTGATGGAATTGAGCATAAATAAACTCGGAAGTTTTTCATATGTAGTACAATTTTTGTTAATTCATTAAAATTTTAAAATTTATTAACTCATTGCCTATTTTCATTTGCTGTATTAGAATTCTTCAATTTGCATTTCTAATATCCAAAATGAGTTGTAAAATACAGTTTTAAATGCATATATCATATATGCAATACTAAAAAATTCTTAATATTAATAAATGGGTTTTATATAAAATCTTCATATTAATAAATTTAGTACGGAATCAAATTTAAGAAAACCCTTTTGATCATTGCTGTTTTACAATTAAAATAAAAAACTAAGGTGAATAGTAAACAGTCACTGAACTCACAGTCACAGGGGCATCCTCCAAAACTTGTAATATACTCCCATCATTGCAAATAACAGCATCCATGAACTGGTTTTGCACTTATTAAACACTCATCAGCATCCAGCCACACGTTCAATTGCCACAAGCCTTAGGGTTGGCTGTGTGGTCTGGGCCTTCAACACTCATCATCATGTAATGACCAATATTTGATAATAGCAGCAAAAACTTGCTATATGCCACAATTTTTACAAGCTTTGATCAGTAGAGTAGCGTGAGACTTGTGACTGGGGAGGCTGAAAATTTAGTATTACAAATGAAATTTATATTGGAATTTGCATTTTCACAAGTTATATTTTAATAAGTTTCATTTATGGGTGAATGCAATAAAATAATCTTACATAAAAAGGCAAAGAATGGATGAAATGCACAAGATTTTAAAATATTACCTATGTAAGATGAATACATACAAGATATAACATTTTACATGTTTTCTTATTTCTAAATTAGATGAACTTTTACAATCACCTTATTAAATATGACGTCATGGTTCTCCATAAGGGAGATAAAGGGGGGAATCACATTCCCCGGTTGACCTCTTCAAGAAGATGAGAACAATCCACTTGTGGGGGGGGGGGGAGTTGTGATACTAGAGTAGCAAGAGACTGCTTTATTCTACCTTAAATTTTTATATATATTTCATGTTTTATACAGGAAAATTATTTTTAAAACATGTCATTAATAAAATGAAAGAATATTTTTTGAACAACATTATTAAAAAAATAATTTAGACACTTAGAAATAATTGATACTTGTTGTAATTTATCTTTTTATAGCCAATTGGCATGCATACAGAATTATTCTATCACAAACTAATGTAAGAAAGTCCTTCTGGATATTTTAAGGGGCTTTCCATTAAATTTATTCAGCAGTTATGCATTTATTACATCAAAACTTTTATTTGTGTTCCAGGTAGAGGTATAAATGTACCTAATGTTTTCAGAAAGAAGCTTAGCATTATAAAAATTTCTAAATTCTCATATTGAAATTGTATATATATAATTGTAATTAATAGATTATTTAAAATAATTTTAAATTATGAATTATAATTATTAATTTCAAATAATTTTAAATTATAATCATTAATAATTTATTAATGCAAACGACAGAAAGCATATGTCTATGGGCAGCTTGCTTTCGCACATTTTGTCCAAAGCTGTTTTACAAGAGCTTGAAAATAATATTTTACTTTTTCTACAATTTAAACCTGTTTTATGGTGATGGTACATAGATGATGTGTTTATTGTGTGGAATTCTTGCTATAATGATCATAATTTTTTGATTGATAATGTAAATAATTTTGATTTCTCCATAAATTTTACTGCTGAACACAAGAGTGAAGAGCCACTCCTGTTTCTGGATGTTTAGTTACCTGCCAATGGTTTCCATACCACTGTATTCCATAAAGCTACCTTTACTAATACTTATATTCCTGCTAATTCTTTTCATTCTATTACTTAAAAAAAAAAAAAAAGAAGCTGCTCCCATTACTTATTTTAACAGAGCTTTCAATGTTTGTTCTCCTATTAAGTGCTTACATGGTGAGGCTTCCGTCTCAGATACAATGCTGTCTATACAGTAAAATCCCTATAATGTGATCTAATTAAAACCGAAGTATGTTTGGATTAAACAGGGTGTTGATATTTTTTTAAATAAAAACCGTAACCCAGTGTTTGCTCCTTACAGCGTTGTCAGCCTACATGTTTCTCTTGCCATTGCTCAGCTATTTTTGGTGGAAATAAATCTGACAAGCCTGGTGATGTAGTTCTGCTTTGGGATATTTTCCACGTTTCATAAGTTTTTGGATTTCCTGAAGTCATTTTGTAGCTTTCTTTTAGTTCTTTTTTTTTTTTTTTTTTTGTAGTAAACTTTTGATATTTTCAACTAGTATTGTATACAAAATGTACTTACATTGAGTTTTTGTACTGTTTGAAATTTGTATATTCTTTTGATTCTTAATTTTTCAGTGGGGACATGATTTTAGACCCGATTACAAGAAACTTAATGTGCTGCGTAAAAAGTTCCGGAATGTACCACTGATGGCCTTGACAGCCACTGCCACGCAAAGAGTTCGCACAGATATTTTGCACCAATTGGGAATGGAAAAGCCAAAGTGGTAATCTATTGAGTCATTACATGTACCTTTGTTTTGTTTTTTTCCCACCCTATTTCATTGTCAAACTGGATGTTGCTTTAACTCAGTGGTTTCCAACATTTACTCACTTTTTTCATGAAATTTCCCAAAGCTTGAAATGCTCCCAGTGCATTAGTAGAATGACAGTGTTTTTTTTTTTTTTAACTTTTACATATAATTGCACTCTTAGAAAATAAATATACTTTAGAGAATAAATTAAACATGACTGTGCATTAAAAATTTAAACATGACTGTGCATTGGACTGGATTGAATTTTCAGTACAAAGCAACATTTATCTTTACATTTTATTGCAAATAAAGAAGCATTATATTTGTTAAATATTAACATTATTATTTAAAAATGATTAATATATTGTCGTGGAAGACTATTTCTGCCAGGTTAAATATTATATGTTATAATACGAGGCATGTTTTTTATGTAAGTACCGTTTTGCGATTCCGCCGCCGCAGCGCTACGGTCGGCGTTCCGCGCATGCGCGCTGGTTACCTACATCTCTTGTCTACGCACTGACGCCATTACAGTCTGATTCTTCATTGTATTCGTTGTTTACTGAGTGTTTAAGATGCCTCCGACAATCGTGAGTCCCGCCGATTGTGAAGTACGGGCTGTTATACGATTTCTTAGTGCTAAAGGCGTAAAACCGATCGATATTCATCGTGAGATCTGTGAAGTTTACGGACAAAACATTATGAGTGATGGAATGGTAAGGAAATGGGTGAGAGCATTTAAAGATGGCCGCACAAATGTGCATGATGAAGAACGGAGTGGGCGTCCTTCGGTCTTTAATGAAGATTTGGTGCAGAAAGTGGAAGAAAAGGTGAGAGAAAACAGACGCTTTACAATTTCATCAATGTGCGACTGGTTTCCTCAATATTCTCGTAGTGTTTTGTATCGCATTGTGACCGAGAACTTGAATTACCGGAAATTGTGTTCACGTTGGGTTCCAAAAATGTTGACGGATTTGCACAAAACCCAACGTTTAGGCAGTGCATTGACTTTCCTTGAGCGGTACCACAATGAAGGTGAAGATTTTTTAGACCAAATTGTTACTGGTGACGAAACATGGGTGGCCTACGTCACACCAGAATCAAAACAACAATCCATGGAATGGCGACATTCATCATCACCCAAAAGAGTGAAGTTTAAGCAAACAATTTCTGCCCGGAAAATCATGTGCACAGTTTTTTGGGACAAAAAAGGAGTATTGCTAGTGGAGTTTCTGCCTCGTAATGAGACAATCAATGCAGCGTCTTATTGTGAGATATTGAACAATCTGCGTTGTGCAATCCAGAACAAAAGACGTGGCAAGTTGAGTAAGGGTATCGTTTTGCTGCATGACAATGCCCGTCCACATGTGGCTAATCGGACCAAAGATCTCATCAAATCTTTTAAATGGGAAACTCTAGATCATCCTCCATACAGCCCTGATCTGGCGCCCAGCGACTACCATTTGTTCCTGCACTTGAAGAAACACCTGGGTGGTCAGCATCTTCAAGACGATAACGAAGTCAAAACAGTTGTGATACAGTGGTTAACAAGTCAGGCGGCAGAATTTTATGAGGAGGGTATTCAAAAACTGGTGCCACGTTATGACAAGTGCCTCAATATTCACGGAAATTATGTAGAAAAGTAGATTAAGGTACAGGCTTTCATGTAGAAATAAAATTATTGCGATATCTTTGCACGTCTTTTTTTAATTCCAAAACGGTACTTACTTAAAAAACATGCCTCGTAGTATCATAAAGTCTTCATTATAATCTTAAATTAGCTGAAAAAAAAAGAGCTCATCAGAAAAGATTTTATTTTAACATCTTTTGCTGCACTTTATAAATTGAATTAGCAACACAAAATCATTATTATAGCAATCTAAGCAAAAAAATAAATATTTTACAGAAAAAAAAATGTTAATAAAAAAAATAATTTCTTGGCCATTTTTACATTTTGCCTGATACAAATTTTGTATATTACATCTAAGAGAAAAATATGTCTCGTGAAATCTTAAAGGGTTAAAGTAGTCATTCCCAACCTCTTTTGCTTGAAAGAACCCCTGAAGTATTTAGTAAAATTTTGCGAAACTCTACTTGGCTGACATATATTAGTTTCTACATTGGTAAATTACAAAATAGCCATGTAAAGCAGTAAATAATAATTAACTCATATTTATGACAAAAGATTTGAGGTGTATTCATTGCCTACTTCTATTTATTAATGACTGTTAATAAAAGAAAGACAAATATTTTTGTTTTATATCTAGCTTACAAACACTGTGTATGCACAAACAAACACTGTGTATGTACAAACAAATGCTGTGTATGTACAAACAAATGCTGTGTATATATTTTGCAATGATTTGTTTTAATATAATTGATTTTCATAAAAACTGTTAATAAAAAATGAGCTGCATTTAATTGTTTTATGGCATTCACACTTTCATATGATGTAATTAAATTGAACTGCACTAAAAGAAACTGTTACTTATAAAACAAGAACTTACACAATTTCTTGTAGAAAGCTGGCATTTGTCAGTAAGGTGACTACAATTGTTTTGAGGGCATTATAAGCCAAAACAGAACAGTATGAGCCCTTAACTAATATTGAGAGTGAATTCAGCTTTCATTAAAGGTGCAGACTGTTCTAAATGACTCTCTCAAAACTAGTTAACTAAGTGCCTTCTTTCTACAAGGAACTTGTGTAAGTTCTTATATTTTTACAAGTTCAGCATTTTTCGATCATTGTTCAACTTTTTTTTTTCAAACTTTTTCTCTGGAAGCATGTTTGGCAAGAGCACTCATTTCCAGTGAGCCACTTACTAAATAACTTTCTTGCAACTCAGAAAATTCTCAGCTTAAACAAAATTTCTCTTTTCAATTAAAATCCATTGCCTGACCATAGCCATCAATCCATTGCCTAACCAAGTTAAACTTTTAAAATGCTTTATTATTCGATTTATAGTTTGCTTTAAAATCTTCATAATTTTAAATTTCTTAATTACAAAATTGGAGGTAAGTTCCACTTTTCTTGCAAGCTCGTGGAATCCCAGGCACGTGATTGCTAACCCTAGTCGGGAATCACTGGATTCAAAAGTCATATACTCAATAGCAATTGCATTGAATGGATATTTACATTCTACATCACTAAATAAAATGAATCATAATTGAGTTCAATCTCAATTAAACAAATGCCAAGCGTCTAACTGACAGAAATTCATTCTCTCTCTCACACACACACAATTATCTAATCATTCACCCAAAAATTATTAAATATGGCTGAACCCTTTTAACATTGTACGAACAAGAACATAAAATTGCCCCTCTTTGAAAATGTGAAAGAACTACTGTATATACTCATCTATAAATCTAGATATTTGTGACAAAATAAAAAAGGCTTCAAAGTGGAAAGGGGGGGGGGGGTCGACATATAAGCAAAGTCTTAAAAAAAAATATCGTAAGTCTAAAAGTTCATTTTTCTATGAAGCAATCCATTCGAAAATGATGCAATAGTAATTATGCAATCACATACTCAGAATTTCTTTGCACTTTGAAACTCTCCTGTTAATCACTGCCCTCCGGATTCTCCCGACTACCAGCGTGTCATGTCATAAAAAAAAATCTATATATATATATATACAACTGTCACATACAACTCACTCATTTTCGTTCGATGTTTATGTCTCACTTCTCCGATTACAGCTGATTGTTAAAAAGTGACTCTTTTCAGAGCTACACACTCCGTAACAAAAATTATGTAAAACTATAAAGCAGAATTTAAAGTTGAATTTTTTTTTTTTTTTTTTTTTTTTTTTTTTTTTTTAATAAATCCCAGCTTGGAGTAACCATTTGAGCAGATGAACGAATAAATGTCACAACCACTTAGCCATGTGTATGTCATATCCATTTTATTTCTTTACTGAAAATTTATTGTTACTTCATTCCATATAAAATTGACCAAAATTTAAAATATTAGTTGCTCAACCACGTCAGATTTTTTTTTTTTTTTTTTTTTAATTTCTTGAGTAGTATAAAAAAAGCCTACATCAAACAGATACAGAGCTGTATGTGAATTTTTTACTTAAGCTACACATGTAATTATGACTTGACAAACTTTTAGGTTTGTGTGAAAAGGTAATATTGGATTAAAAAATAAGATTTTAGTTGCACCACCACTGATACTACATTAAAAACATAAGTCAGTATCTTGAATTTTCAGTTTTAGTAAACAAAGGTTAAAATATTTATGTGTTGAAAGAAACTAAACTTGTGCAGAAAATTACTGTAGCAAATTGAAATTGGACTTTTTGGCCTCTTTCAAAGCAATTTTTCTCTAGGACGTTAGAACTATTTATGAATTACATCAACAATATGTTTTTTTAGATGCTGGGTAGAGTTTAAGAGTTTAGCCTTAATTATTTACCTCATGAGGATAGAGGTATTTCCACTAGAGTTTTATGCACTGCGTCAACAGTACACATAACATTTTGTTTTGACTTATAGAAAGATATAAATATTTATTGTATAGTATTTATTACACTATATAAAAACATTAACTATTTCATATTGTAAACTTTTCCACAACTAGGATTTAAATCTTTTTTTTTCATTAAGACAACTGTAATTTCAAATATATTTGTCTCAACACATATAAAAATAATATAAGAAAAGTGTTTCTTTTATGCACTAAAATGTAGCACTAAATGTCTGTACACTAAATAGCTATGGTTTCAAAAGTATTAAAGTGCTGATTCTTAGATAAGCACTTTATTAAAGAACTTAAACAGTTACACTATTGTTTCACGAAAATTGTAACAACATGATGGACAGATAATATTAGCTTGAAACCTACATATTATTTTGAGACATGCAAATGATTTTGTGAATTGTAGATTGTATTTAACCTTGACTCACTTTAGTATTTTCTTAAAGAAATATTTTTATATTTTAGGTTTCTACAGAGTTTTAACCGTCCAAATTTAAAATATGAAGTTCGACCTAAAGGTAAAGGTGTTGTGGACGATATTATAGAACTTCTCAAATCAAAGTTTAAAAACATGTGCGGCATAGTTTACTGTCTTTCAAGGTACGTAAAAATTATCCATAATCTTGATGTTACTTCATCATTGGAGTGCAGTGAAATGTGTCAATAATCTGGAGTTTCTTAATTCAGATTATTGCTGCACTTTTATTTTTCCTTAACACCCAAACATGCACGTAACATGCTCTAAACTTCGTAGAGAAACCACACATTTAAGCCGAGAAATCTGATCTAACTCTTAGCCCCAAAAGGGCCTCTTCTCCACTCACCCCAGAGTTGCCAAGGAGTGCCAAACTAGAGTTGACTGGGTTTGCATTCCGGTTTGGTTAGAGAGCATTTTAATCAACTTTCCAATGAACATAATCATCTAATCACAATCAAGGGCCGGTAACATCCATGGGTTTTTGAATTGTCCAGTCCATGGACAGAATAGAGGCCGACCCCTTATCATACAGTAACAAGATGGTGCAGACTGTCGAACATTATAAGTTTTGATGGTTTTTCATGTTGTTAAACACTTGGGACTTGGGCTGGCCGTCTAACACTAGAGATTTTCAATGGCCACATATGTTAATTTTGGGACGAGTCCCTCAGGCCAAACACAGACTATATGTGTCCGGTAGAAAAATAGGGAAGAATTATGATATGATATAAAACATACTTAAACATTCTAGAATACTGCAAAACTTTCTAAAAGTGCCTAAAAATTTGCAAAGTTCTTGAAAATCTGAAAATCAGCTGTAATAACCTAAAAGGGGTGTCAACTGACCAGTTAACCTAAGTTTACAAATATGTAACCCTATTAACATTAAATGGAACTTTCCTAAATAAAAACACATTAAAAGAAAGAGAGAAAGAACACAGATTAGTTTTTAAAATATAACGTTTGTTAAAATTCTAACTTCACTTTTAAAGAACCATTAAAATTTACATCTCATTAACCAAACAAATCAAATTAAACATGATAAATAAATAAAATAAATAAATTGAATTAATAAATTGGCCAGTCATATAGCGATAGTAAAAACGTTAGAATATTAAAAGTTAAAGAAAACAGCATTTAATGTTTAAATTAAGTTATATTAAAATTATAGAATTATTTGCCAAACTAGAATTTAGAATAAAAAAAGAACATCAGTTAGCCAAAAAGGAAATTTAGAACATAATAAATATCCCAACTAAAAGTTAAATCCCAAAGAAAAATCACATAAAAATAAACCAGGAACCGGAACTTAGAATATATAAGAGGTCTTATTCATACCAATTTAATTTAACTTTAAAATAATGTAAAACTGAAAACAATTAGAATTTAAGAGAAAAAGAGCAATTTTACCAAGGATCCAAGAAGAGCTGCAGAGATCTGCAGGAGAGGACGTCACAGGAAAACCAAACTTCTTAGAGAACACCTCTTAAAAGGCAAAACACAGCATAGGAGGATTATGGCTATCAGAAATCAGGAAAATCTTCGGCCGAATCCTTTTTCCAAGGGGATATTTCAAACAATAGGATGTTCAGCAATGATGAAATAACAATTTCTCTACACAGCTGCACCACCAGCCGTCCAAATGGTTGCTCGAGTCCTTTGGATGAGTCAGACGGCCTGGGTCTTCAACACAGCTGCACCGGACCTTTGACATCAGAACTAAATGCATAGCATATGGCCGGTGCTTTTCACCAAAAATGACGATCCAGTTCTTCATAGTAAGAGCAACACAGCCAGGGAGAAACAAACACTTAATTGGCCGGTTATCCTCTCGGCAGATATCGTAAACAGCTCTGCACACAGTTGATTACTAATTAGATCACAGGTGCCGACTTTCAAAAATTTCGGGGAGTGCTCAAAGATTAAAATGTCTTTAAATTTTTTTAATTATTTTGAAAAATGATATCTTATCAAGAATTTAATGAAGTCCAAGATGAAACATAAACCCCTGAAGAACTTATATCCCCACCAGGGGCATCTCCAAACTGAAATCCAAGATGGGGGGAGGAGGGGGCAAATGGCCTAAAAACTTAATAACATAAATTAGAAAAGTATTTGCACTCTCATTTGCAAGTAATTTCTGTTATTACTTATACAAAATGTATTGAATCGGACTTGTGCTCTCTTTATGAACTTTTCTGCGATTAAATCCATGTTCAATTTGGCAGCTGTCTCCTTGTGAACATGCAGAATAGCCACGCTATTTAGTCTCTGCTGCTTCACTGTAGATCTCAAGTTAGTCTTGAGTCATCAAAGAGTAGAAAAAGACAAGAAATAACCAGAACTGCTAATATTCGGTTTATTAATTTACAGAACTCTGGTAAGAGCCAGTGGAGATAAATGTTTTTTTTTTTTTTTCTATTAAAAAATTCAACTATATTGGATATACTGTTAATTTCTGCAGAATTTGCCTTAGCTGTGTCCCAAAACATATTCCTGTGGAGCGACAACCTTTTGTCATCAAAAGCCGAACCGTAAAAAGATACTATTTGTTCTTCACTTTTAATTTTATTGAGGGCGAAGTTTTCAATCATAGAAAGGTGCTCCATCATCTTTTTCTCAAATCTTGTTTTTAGGGAACTTATAACATTGTCCACTAATTGAAAGTAAATTTGACGATATCTTTCTTTAGGTAACTGAAATTAATGAGGATCACTTCCCTCATCACATCTTTTTGCAATTTTTCTAATCCGTGGAAAGATAGGATCTTCTATAGGCCCAATTCTACACCTAAAGAAAGGCAAAAATAGCAATCTTTATCATAAAGAAAAATTTGAATTCTTGATTTTTTTTTAAAGAAAGCCATTAGCTTTTACTCCTGCTTCACTAACTTCCTTACACATTCCTTCAAGGAACTTAATGACAGTTTCGTAATTTTTTTTTTCCAATGATGAAATGGAGGTAACTCTCAAACACCATCTAGTTGGGCAAAATGGCCGCAAAGAAACTGTATCGTCTGAATCCAACTGAAATGTTTGGAAAATGTTTAATCTCTTTGGAGATCCTCTTATAAATGATATTAACTCGTGCACCAAAATTAAGTAATCAGTAATTATTTATAATTTGCACATACTATCTTGCACTACCAAATTTAAAGTATGTGCAAAACAATGAATATAAATAGCCCTTGACTCAATCAACAAAATCCGTGATTGCAGTCTTAAAGAAGTCAGCTGACATTAGCAGCTCCATCGTAGCATTGGCCACTGCAATTTTTGATATCCAGACCAAAGCGAGCTAGAATATCTGTTTTTGAACATAACAAACTCTCAGAATCTGCATACGGTATTTCATAAAATCCCATAAAAATTTCATACACATTAAACTGTTCATCGGTTACCCAGAAACATATATCGATGTTTATTCTTTCGACGACACATCTCTTGTCTCATCCGTTATGATAGCATAACTACTAGCATATTTTTTATAACAGATACAAGATGCAGTTGTACTTCCTTAGCCATAATACTCAGGATTTCATTTAAAACGTCATGGGATAACCATTTGTATTTAGTCCTCTGCAACCACGTCTTTAAATTTGGTACATCATTTGATCTGAGAGTTAATAGCTGAAGTATATTTGAATTATCATCATCATGCCCACGGATTGCCAACCCTTGTTTCGCTAAAAATAACAGAGAAGAAATTATTTTCAACAGAGCATCTCTAGCATCTTTCATTTCTTTTGATTTCCCTTCAGAAAGGTATGCACTGACATTTGTGCCCTTTTTAATTTCTAAACATGATAAAGCAGCATGTCTATGAAAGTCACTTTTTTCGTGGCTTTTAAATCTTTGGATTGCTTTATACCAGGCACAGAATCCTTGAAAGACAAATGCTTTTTGTGTGTTGCAGTCTCTTGAAGAAATGGAATTCACTGAAAGTTTAGAAGTAGTTGCAGTCTTGTAAATAGAACAATATACTTTGCTATTTTCGTACAGAATCCACGAATATATCTTTTTCCACTGATCTTGAAATTTTCTTTCAGTGACTTACATGCGGTACGTGCTCATCATACCAGAGTAGAAATGACAACACGTGTGGATCAAACCGGATTACAAACTGAATAGTTCCCTTCTCCTACACATGGGGGCAGCACCATAGAATTGCCAAAGTTTCCCATCGCTGGTGGGGTCCTGGTATCAACAGATGGGATGGGAACTTTCCCTAGCAACCCCAGTCGTTAAAAACAGACCTCAGAAAAAGAGCCATACGAAGGTTCTTTCAAATTCTGTGGAAGGGCGAGGGAGTGAAAGAAGTGGCTTAACGTTGTTGTTTTTTTCCTAATATAGATCTTGAAACAAAGAATTTGACTTTGAAGGTGAAAATTTCCATTCTGCAAAATCATTTTTAAATTAAAAAACCTGGTTAATGATAAAATTTTGGGTCCAGCACCCCCGCAGAGTCTGCACCTATGAATCAGATGACTGGAGAGGCAGGAGTTTAAAACATCCATTCAGTCTTTATAGACACAACAACTCTCTGCCATCAAGACACAACACAGTCAGAGGCTCTTGAGTGTTTAGACTAAATATCGCCTCCACCAGGCTTTGGGAAATGGGTAAAATCTAGCCTGTCTGCGAAGACAGCTAGTGAAATTTTTTACCCGTCCTAAGAATTTTTTTTTCACTTTATATTCATTAATATATGTGCTTTAAAACATTGCACAACAATAATATATTAGAACCAACTGCCTCATGATGAAGTGCGATAACTGCATATTCATACACCACCCCCACAGCGCTTAACCGCCGAAATCAAACTCGCCAATGTGGAGTCTCCGATAAAGGACCAGACCGGCGGAATTTCAATCTATGGGTGGGGGCAGAGGGGTAAGATATGTAAGGAATCTCTCCTTTTTCCAATGTTTGGTAATTTGATGGCATGGTAAATAAATAATCATAAAAATCCTCTTGTCTCTAAGCAGTTTAAACCTCATTGGCACTCTTAATTTCTAGGGAATGTAGTTAATCAAGATTAAAATCTTCAGACTGAAAAGATATTTCATACCTTAACTTCAGTTGCCAAACAACTGGAACAAATGCCATGAATGAATTTTAACCGTTTTAGTTTTAAAGTTGAAACCAAAGTGGAGAAGGAAATAAAACACTTCTGACTGAAACTAGAAGAATCCATACCAAATATTCAAACTTATTACTTACTCCCGTCTATTACAACAAATGGAAATTTTATAGTTTGGGTAAGAAAGAGTTAAAAAGGGATTTGGTCTTAGATCCGGGCTGGGCTTAAGTTTTCTATTGTTTCAGGCCGGGTTGCGTTTTTTTTTTTTTTTTTTTTTTTTTCTTAACGTCCGTTATGATTGGGCCGAACATATTTATTTTTAAAATTTTTAAAATGGATTTAAATTGAATACATGAACTTATTGCTTTTATTTCAGCTATGTAAAGATAAATATGTAAGAAAACAAACTAAATTCTCCGTACAAAATTTTGATAAATTTGTTTTTAACATATTTTAATACAAATCATTTCGGGTCTGCTGAGACACAGTTATTTTCAGGTCGAGTTCATTCTACATTTATAAATTTTTTTGGGTGTGGTCCGGGTTTAAGCATTGGTATTGTCGATCTTGTTAAAATCTGAAAATGTAGACCTCGAAAAGGAGAACAAACAGAACATGTCACTTTGATCGTGAGCGCGCTATCGCATTTTCGTTCGGTCATCAGATTCACTGGGTAGAGGATATGGGGAGAGAAAATAACTAGCATCTGTGGTTAAATGCAGATCTGACGGCTCGCCTAGAAAGAAGGTATTGATAATGCACACTAAGTTTATGGGGGGGGGGGGAGATTTGTAGATGACGACATTTCAATTTTCATTCATGGCATGGAAAATGGCAGCTTTCACCATAATTTTACAATAACAACAATTATATTTATTTATTTATTTATTTTTATTTTATTTTTACGGAATCTAATTTCAAGGCCGTCCAAGAGGACGGCAACTTCCGAAAATTGGTCGTCCTCACTGAATTTTAACCCGGTGAGGACGCGATCAAAGGTATACCAATTTAGAAAGCTTCTCTCACATCACATGCCAAACGTCGTTTTATCGCCAGTTCTGGTACACTATTTTTGCAACTCCTGCAAAAGCGGAGAGAAAGACGATTGTTTTTAATCCGCGATATTGTTCATGAAGACAGATTAGATACATTTGTTTCCCATTATTTAAATCATGTTTTATGTACATTTTGGTTTTAAAGTAATACTATAAAAATACATGTATTTAAGACCTTTTTGTATTGCACACAGATTGTTTGCAATGAGTGTAAGAAATGTTCCACCCACATATATAATTTATTATTTGAATAAAAAATGTATATGCGAGATTTTGGAGTAAATATATGTGATATGTGTAGGATCCGTATGTTGTTCAATACTTATATAGTACAACAATCAGTGACGAAAATTGAAGATTATTTGAAAGGAAGGAATATTTGTCATTTTAAAAATGCAAAATTTGTGACATTTTAAGGAAATTTGCTTGACATTTTCGGTTTGTGGGAGCAATAAATGTTACTTTTCAGACATACCTAGAATAATCATCGTTTTTGAAGGTGGACTTTTCAAGGTTTTCGGAACCCTTGGGATTCCGCGACGTGATAGTTTCATGCAAATTGTCTTAAATTTAAAAACGTGTAAAATTTTGATGCATAATTTGGACAAATGGGGATATTTCTTATTTTGGGGTTCTACCATCAAATTAAATTTCGAAAAGATTTCATAAGAAAATAAATTTGAAAAACACTGATATAATGTATAGGGAAAGTATTATGACGAGGTTGAAAACTCAAATTCTACTTAGTGTTTTCGACGATAGAGCTTGTTTCAAACATTCCTGAAATTGAATCGAATGCTTTTAAAGTGATATCTGTGTGTGTGTGTGCATGTATATTAATGTATGTAGTATGTGTATTAGTGTGTGTATGTGTATTAGTGTGTGTGTATGTATATTAGTGTGTGCGTCCTTGAGTCAGTGGATGCAATATCTAACGAACGGATGAAACGTTTCAAACAAAAAAAAAAAATCGATTAATACAATCAGTGAATACTGGAAGTCTATTGATTTTATAAGTAATAGAATATTTGGAAACCAGCTCCAAACTTTCGAATGAAATTTTGAAAAAAATCATAAAAAATCAGAACCTTTAATATTGTTACATAAAATATAATTTTTTATTTAATTTTTTATTAGAAAATGAATAACATAAACTTTGGGATAATAGCATGAACCGTTCTTTATATTGTACGTTTTTCAAATAAATTTTAAAAAATACATGAAATTAAAACAGTGCTAGCTATCGTAATATGTTTCCATTCCATGTACAATATTATGTGACAACGGTGTCAGCGTCATTCTGGTAGGTTTTATTCACACGAGACACTGTTTCACAATAGTTTTGAATTTTGACATCAAACAATTTGTCAAATGTAATTTATTAGTTTATCTGTCTGTCTGTCTGTCTGTAATGCTTGTCGATAAATTAACAAAATATCGTCAACTTGACGCACACCTTTTTCCAAGGCACAACTTTTTCCTTTAATGTTCCCCGATAGTGACATAGCAAAAAAGATGTCTTTACAAAGAGCAGAACTGTCTTATACAGTGGTTCATGGTCTTGCACCTTATTTTTCATCGAACCTTTTAAATACATTAAAAGAGTGTTCGCATATAGTTGTTGGGTTTGATGAAAGCCTTAATAAAGTGGCACAAAAACAGCAAATGGACATTTCAGTTAGGTTTTGGCACCCTGAAAAATATCGGGTATTGACTCGATATCTAACATCAGAATTTTTAGACCATACATGTTCAAAAGATTTGGTGGATTCGTTTAATACTGCTCTTTCTTCTGTTGGAATAGATAAACTGGTTCAGGTTGCTATGGATGGACCTAACGTAAATTTGAAATTTCTGAGAGATTTGAATGATGAACTTTCTACTTCACCTACTCATCCTCAGCTTTTAGATTTGGATACTTGTGGGCTATGTACAATCAATTGCGCTTTTAAGTCTGCAATTACAGTGACTGATTGGCAAGTAGTGCAATTTCTTAAAGCTGCCTACTACTTACTTAAAGACATTCCAGCTAGAAGAGCTGACTATACTCACTACACTAGATCTACAGTATTTCCTAAGAAGTTTTATTACATAAGGTGGATTGGGAATTCGCATGTAGCTAAGAGGGCTTTAGCAATTTTACCTCATATGATTAAGTTTGTTGAATGCGTGTACATTATTTGGGTACACAATGACCACCTTGTCTTCCCTGACACCTCGCCACTGTCTGTGTTGTTGTTATTGAGACTCAGACCGTCCGACCTACCAGAAAGGTGTAAGGTAACAATTTGGACGGCCAGAAAGTGTCACCCAATTTAGACTGGAGCCATCCACAGGGACCGTACCCTCCTTCCACTACCACCAACCTCATTTACTAATTTTACCTCATATGATTAAATTTGTTGAATGTGTGTAAATTATTTGGGTACACAATGACCACCTTGTCTTCCCTGACACCTCGCCACTGTCTGTGTGTCATATTTCATAACCTGACATGACTTTGTTATTGCTCCAGAGGCGTAATGAGCACAGACAGACAATGCATTTTATTATTATAGGCTAAGGCATATTCTTTTATAACTTTTTCTACAAAATCAGGGGCTTTATTAGCTGTTTTTTTATTATATTAACCTTTACATTACGACTCCAAGAGTCCACTTTTTTAACTCCAGAATGGCAAAATAACTGAAATTTCCACCCCTGTAAATAAATACCTTCAAGGACCTTGACCTTTGTTCATAACTCATTTCCCCTTCTGTCAGGAGAATTGTGTGTGTCGGTATATTTTTAATGTAGAACGTTGTCTTTAAAGGGATGTGTTTGGGATTTGGGGGGGTATCATGCCCGTTACTCCGATGTATGCAGATTGCTATTTTCACTGTTATTTATCCGAATAAAATTAATTTTTTTGTTATTTTATATAACTACACTGCTTTAACTCCCACGTATATTTTCTAGTCTATTATAAAATTATTTATATTTAAGAAACTATTTAATGGAGTTCCTTTTTAAATAATTACAATAAGAGAGGGGGGGGGGAGCGACCAAAAGGCATTATAAGAAAAAGTGTTGTATTTGCATGATATGCTAAAAATAAAACAGGGTACATGTTGCTCACTCTAAAAACTTATATGTTTAAGCATTTGAAAATGACTTGTAGATAACATATTAAATCTTTTCACCCTTTCAGCTACATGAGGCTGTTGATCATAAGAAAAACTGGACTTGGAATATTTGCACATTTCACCCAAAACATATTGCACATGTGCAGGACCTGATTATGCCAATGTGGGGCACAGGGCCAGCTGTTAATTGGGGACCCCAATACACTCACTGCATACCAAATACATGCAAAAAAACATCACAGAGCAAATTTGGAAGTTTAGGACCCCTGTCCAGAAGGCACTTTTGCACATGTAGCACTTCTTATTTAAAAGATGTATAATATTTAAAACCATTAACATATTTTTAAAATTTAAAATAAAAACTAACATTATCAGTTTATATTATTCAAATAATTAAATAAATAATTATTTCTGATTAAAATGTTTTGACATATAAAAAATATAGACCCGTGCGTTAATCAGGCCCTGCACATGTGTCTTTTATTTAATTAGTTTGCAATACCGAAACTTAGATGTGTATGAAATAATTTAAATACCATGGTTCATTTTATTTAAGTTATTCGTGTACATTTTAATATCTTCAAATGCGAATGCTGTCAATGATAATATGCATTATAGTAAGCACTCTTTATTCATATATGTTTGACTTTTTATCCCAGATATGTTGTGGTTAAAGTATCCAAAACAATTCTGGGTATGTTGAATGTTGCATAATTGCTACATTGTTTTAAGGTATTCTATAGAAATTGCATTTTGTTTGGGAATTAAAGTGAGTCATATAGGACTGAATATCTGACAATTGGCAACTTTAGAAAAGTGACAATCAATAAATAAGATAGTTTTTGCAGTATTTGTTTAGAATACAATCTCGTCTACTTATTTTTTAATAGTTTTAATTACAAAAAAGTTCTCATTTCTGTCACGATCCTCCAGTGATGAGTTGAGTTTTCCTCTCCTAATTACAAGAGTATAAAGCATAAATAATGGAAATAAATGGCACCTTTATTTTTAAAAAAAATGTTAAGTATATTATTTTGCACAATTAAGATGTTGTTCGAAATGTCAACTTTTTCATCCACCCTATGGAGACAGCAGTGATTTTAAGTCAGTTGAAGAACACTATTTGGAGCTTTGATTCATCTTTGAAGTTTTGAAACTTTAGTATTAATAGACAAGTAAGAAATGGATGACTCATTTTTGATGAGTCTATTTATTACCTATTATTCGTGACAATCATTTAGTTATCTTACTTAATAAAAGTTATTAATATGAATGAAAATTTAAATGTGCACCGACTCCTGTGAATGCATAAAACAGAGTTATGCATAGTACATACTTTGTTTTACAGTGTTACTTTTAATTTCTGTGCGGAATAAAAACAAATCTGTGTGTCATTTCTTACACAGGAACACACTGAATATGTATTAAAGAGCGCATTACTTTTAATCATAGTAAGGAGCTCTGTTATCCAGTAGAAATTTTAAAAAACAATTATTCTCAAGGAAAGGTAAAGTTAAAAATAAATTTTTTGTACCATTGTCAGATATTCGGCCATATAGTAATGGATGCATTTATTCTTTACCCTATTATAGGATGGGATTATTGAATATAAAAAGTAGTAATGTCTTTCTTGTTTAGAAATGATTGTGATAGTGTAGCTAATGTACTACAGAAGAATGGAATCCGAGCAGCAGCCTACCACGCAGGTTTGAATAACAGAGATGAAGTTCAGGAATCGTGGATAAATGACAAATTCAAAGTAAGTACATATGTGCATTAGAAGACATTCAATATTTATTTTAATAAATTTTTCAATTTAGTTTTTGCAATGGGATTAAAAGTTTTAAAAAAATTTCATTTGTGTCATATCATTTAAACTTCAAAACTTAAATCACATAAACATTAGACTTGTGCATTAAAATGGGTATTCACAACCCTTTGCATTTCTGAACCACTTCAGGGTGGAGTAGTCACTGGGTACTTGTAATGGAAGTCCATGTCCATTACTTTGAATAGTTTTGTTTAATGATCAGTTTTAACGTATATGTAAAACTTAAGTAAGTGTGGTAAAGGAATTTTATACCAACTTGAAAAAGAACATTTTGACACCACAAGACTGTGAAAAGTTAAAAATAAAAAGGCCAGTGATGGGTAGTGAGTGCTTTGCAATAAACTCTCAAAAACAAGGAATTGTGAAATTTCCTAAAAGTCAGATTTATAGATATCTGCAATCAAAATAAAGAACTTTTCAAATAATTTGAATGCAAATGAAATTGAAATTTAAGAAAGTGAGAATTGAACAACAGTAATAAGCATTGTATCATATCAATACTTTAAAAGAAAAGTGAAAAGTAAATTATCATATCAACCAAAATAAAATAAGTAAATACTCACAACTGTCAATGACTAAACATTAAAAATGACTCTCTGAGCTTTTTTGAAGAAATTTGGGCATTTAGTTTACCTTTAGAAGTGAACCACTGAAACAACACACAGCCTCGAAAGAAACAAAAATAATTGTGGGATATCCCAATCACCATAATGTGATATCATAAAATTACACCATAATCTATAATAGTTAGAATTGTTTGTCTGGTAAGCTAAAAACTGCAGAAATTCAAATGATCGAAGTCAAAGTATAGATGACATTGATGCAATACAGTTTGATATAATGAAGAGTGATATAAATGTATTTAGGGACAGTAATCATGACCAAAACTTCAATCCCAAAATCTGGGGATTTCAAGATTTATCACAGTTATTAACACTTTACAACAAAGTTGAAAAGTGTTTATGACTTTGTTCATTCTGTCTGTCTGTCTGTCCGTTAGCACGATAACTGCCGTAAAAATGACTTAATCAAAATGAAATTTTAGTATGTTGTTCAGACGGTCTGTAGGACCTATGGGAATATAAATGAATAATATCACCCAATTAGTTTTGGATTGAACCCGGGTTGAAAAAATGAAATACATTGAGCCCTATGGGACCTAATTTTTCAAACATTTTTTAAACGGATTTAAAATTCAGAAATTGCTTCAAAAATTTTAGGTAATATTCAAATTGTTCCATAAAATATATCAAAAAATATTTAGCGAAATATATTCTGTAGTTTTTTAAATAAAAATTAAAATAATAATAACACCTCTTATATGAAGCGATCACGTGACCATGATATGAAAATATTACATGACCCACTTCAAAATGATATATGGCATCCATCTTGTCTCAAAATCGTGATTTTTAAAGTTCTTTTTAATTCATATTGAGTGTTGTATCCGTCCTAAAATCACTTTATTTTTGCATAAATTCTGTGCATCTATATACTGAAACAACGCAATTACAATATATTTGAGTTTAAATGCTCATCCAAATTTGATTATTTCTACAACGAAGCCTATTTTTCATCTATGTAAAATGTAAACAGCAAAATATGTAGAATGAGTTGTATTAGAATTGCTGTATTTCTTTAACACAAAATCATTTAGTTCATGGAGTCTGCATAGCTGATATGAATCAAATATTCATTGATTTTACAAACAGAAGGACGATTTTTTTCGATAAAGTTTTAGGCATGGAGTTTAATTACGTGTAGCTCCATGGTCTTAATTTTTAAATAAAATAAATTATTATAGTATCCTGATGAATGACATGAATGGGAAATTATTTATAAATGAAATGCTGCTTTTTTAGAGAGAGCCAGGCGTGTTATTTTTTCTATAACGTCATTTGAATGAATTTCAGTTGTTTTCGATGAAGTTTTCAAATATAATAAATTAATGTAGTATTGTGATAAGTTTTAAAATATTACCGAGGAAGGTATTGCATTTTATACATGTTTAAATAAAATTGCATTGAAGTTGGAAAGTGTTTCATAATCAATGCTTTAAGCATGATGGATCTTTCTTGTTTTAAATTATGAAATAATATTTTCTCAGTTTTCAAAATTGTTACACAGAGCCCTGCAAATTATTGTAGTATTTATTAAAACATGCCTCTCTACCAGAATTTACTGTATTAAATCACATGTATCTGTACAGTCCTGAATATATATGTGTTTGTTCAGGTATTTACAATGCAAATAGTGGCTCCTGGAAATAGAAATAGGTCTTAACTGAGAGATAATGATCTTGGAATAACAGCTTTTGAAATGAAAATTTAAAAACTTTAAAGGATTTTTAATTTTTACAATGAAATGACACCCTCTTTTCAATGAACATTGTTTGACACATTAAATAAAAACTGTGTGAATATAGCATAAATACGAAAATTAACGCGATCTACTTGTTTCAAATACAAATAACAGCTTCCTTCTTCTGCACCGACAAGAAGCGTGACCGCACTTACTCAAATCATGTCGGCAACTGAGGATGTCACACCTGGCTGAAGGTAGTAGAAAAAAGTTGCCAACACAGCAGGAAGAATTGAAAGAGGAAAAACCAAAACAACTGTCAGAAAACAACTAACAGAAAAAAGCACCACAGAGGAAAGAAAGAAGAAAATAAAGGAGTAAGAGAATGGATAGCAAAATGAATAGAAACAACAGAATAGAGAGAAAACCTACAAAAAACAGTAACTACAGAAACCTGAGACGTTAAAACCACTTGTAAAAAATAAGTAGAAAAACTTGAAAACAACAAAAAAGCAAGTAAAACAAACAGGCAAAAATGAAACTCAAATATGAGGGAACTAACTGGTTCCCTCATATTTAAGTTTCATTTATTTTTATAATATTTATAATGAAACTTAAATATGGTTATATATTGGTTGCCCATATTGGTTCATCAAAAAATAGCTAAAAAAGTAACTAACAAAAAGAAGGAAGACGGTCAAAATGGTAAAAATTGTACCAGAGATTTCCGAGCAGAATGAAAGAAGGGACAATTGTTATGCCGGGATTTTATGATGCTACTTTAATTAATAGTTCAAAATTTAATAATAGTTCAAAATTCGTTATTTTCTCCTTTTCCCTTCAAAATTGTAAATTAATTTGTTGTTATTGAATTTTTTGCCGATTTATCCACTTTTAATTTTAATTTGTTATCATTTCCATGATTTCATTATTCAAAATTATGCGTGATGCGTCTTCAAGCGCTAAATATCTTTGCTAATTCTCTGGTGTTCGCTCTCAGCTTTTAATTTGATTTCACGAGTTTGCGAAAAGAAGGACATATCTGAAGTGAAAATTGGACCCTTCCTTGCTTCTTTGAACACCTGCAAAAAGGGTGCCAGACATTCCTTTGGGTCGCTGAACGCTTGGCGGCGTAATTTTAATTTTCACACCCGCCTCGCGGTTCTTGGCATAGCATCATATTTGTTCCGCAGTATATGCGTAGGTACTCTGCGTGAGGCGCAGATTTTAACTCGCCAAGTTTGGAGACTCTTGGAAAGTGAACATGTTGCTAAGAGGCATTCAATCCTGGGCATTGGTTGGAGTCGGTTGCAAAAAGTTTACGGATTCGTGTGGCTGGGGCCGCGGAAGGCCAAAAAGTATACTAAGCCAGAGAACCTTCTTTCAAATCAGACGTCAAACGTTGTTTTATCGCCAGCGTGATAGGCAAAGGAGCGCTCCTCTCTCAAGGTTACTATAACAACCACATCAAGAGAAAGGACTTTAGCAATTTGGTTTATTTTTTCCTTATATGACTTGCAATTTAGCAATATAGACACCCGTTTTAAATGGATTATCTCTTAGATTGGAATTAAATTAATTCAATATTGATTAGATTAAAAAAGCCAATATATAACTTACAATTAAGCAATATAGACACTTTTTAAATGCATTATCTCTTAGATTAGAATTAAATTAATTCAGTATTGACTCAATTAAAGAAACATTTTATTATTTTTTAATGCTATTGTATACAGGAAGTTCACGGATAATCACGACAGACGAAAAAATACACTTAAAGACATCATGAACACATATCGAACATTTTGGGAAATATTTCCATCTGTGGGGTGTGAATGCACGTATCACTACAGCAATTTATATGTAGATGCATTCTATAGAAAATTAGAAACAGGTAGAATATTTTGTAATAAATGAGCTTAAAACATTATTCGAAATTAGAGGTTTTAAATTAGAGTATGTACATCCACAAAATTTTATATGTAGCTGCATTCTGAAAAAATTAGAATTAGATAGATCATCATGTAATTAACGTGATTAGAATAAGAATACGGGTGAAAGGGAGGGAGGGAGACACAGAGAGAGAGAGAGAGAGAGAAAGTGTGTGTGTGTGTCAAAATATAGTACGATCAAAATATAGTGTGGTAACTGGATGCAAAAAAATCTGAATGAATGATGGAGAGCGTCAAATACTTCGGATTTGATTAATTTAATGCATTAAAGACTTCACATTTACTTTTAAGTTATTACTGAATAATGCGTTAAAGTTATAGCTCTAAGGCAATGGATTGATTTTTACTTTCATATATATAGGCGAAAATTTGAATTCCAGTTTTTTGTCGGGAGAGCACGTTTCAAGCAACCTTGACCACGAATCAGACGTTTTTAAAGTCATGCATGTATGTGCTTGATGTGTGTGCGTGCGAGTGTGTGTGTGCATATGTGAGTGCGTGAGTGTGCATGTGTGACCGCGTGTGTGTGTCAGTGACTCTGTGGAGACGATATCTCTCGAACGAAATTTGGTACAAAATTGCAATTAGGGAAAACCGGAAACCTGTTGCTTAATGTTAGAACATGTATTGGCAAAATAAGATTTCTTTTAGCAAAATGCTAAAAAAACTAACATAGTTTAAACCTTTATTTGGAACTTGCATCTCCTTCAAGGAAAAAATAACAATTTATAGTTTACGATTATGAAGACTTCCCGACTTGTAAATATATATATATATATATATATATATATATATATATTATATATATACAGGGTGACCAGAAATAAGCGCCCCAATCAAGAACTGTACTATCTTGAAAACCACTGTACATAAATCGTTCAAACTTTGGGAATAAACAATACTGACAACCAAATGCCATTGCAGGTGATGGCAAACATATCGAACTTTTAGAATATATATCTTTTTTCTGTAATTGGAATAAAACATATTTATTCACCCGTTTTTTTGTCGTTTCATTTTACTTTTGGGGCACTCTTTTCTTTATATATATATTATACATTATATATATATATATATTACATATATATATTATATATATATTTATATATATATATATATTATATATATATATATATATATATATATATATATACATTATAAAACTTGAAAAATTTATTTTCAATTTTAGTGAACAGATTAAAAAGCTAAAAGCAAAAAATAATTTATAATACATCTTGTAAAGCGCTATGCTGCAATATTTACATGTGTATTCCTATATAAATTCCCAAAAAGGACGAGTTTCTAGATGTGTGACAGAAGTACCGGCCGGGGGGACCCCCAGCACTCCGGTTAAAGCTTTTTCCGCCATGGCAAACGCTCCCGGTAACCGATACTCCCTACACGATTTCCTTCATGACCCTTTATAAATCCGCAAAAATACATACATATACAATTTCAATAACATGTAAAATCTAAAAGTTTACTTTTCTACGCTAAAACTATCCATGAAGCATTCTGTAAAAATATAACAAATAATTTAAAATACAAAATACTTAAGACTAATGAAATCCCAGTCTGAGAGGATATTTTTTAAAAATTGGATATAAGACCCATAAACCGCATTATTTCCATATAAAAACCTGTGTGTAAAATTACCTCACAATTAGTTATTTAATCCTTTTAAACCCTTTCTATTCAAAACTAATGTTTGAAATACTAGTCAGAGTGTCTGTATTTTTAAATATGGACTCAAGACCTATTGGCAACTCCATCGCCATATATATACTAATGTTTGAAATCATTTCACTCATGGTTAATTATTACTTTAAAAACTATATATTCAAGACTATTGAAATCCATGTTATTATTATTAAAATCCTTTTTGGATACCAAAACCTATTGGCTTCTTTATCACCATAAAAATCCTAATGTTTGAATTTACTTCACTTGTGATAGTTTAATGCTCATAAATCGATATATTCAAGTCCAAAGACATTCCAGACAGAGAGTTATTTTTAAATATTGGATACAAGACATTTAAACAATATTATCACCTTATAAATATATAGACACATAAATACGCCATAGTCCAAACTCTACGCAATACACCTTCCCATGGAACAACACATAACTTTTTGATTTTATACCACTTTCACATATGAATAAAGTAAATATTAAAAGTTCGTCCGATATTTCAGAAAACCCTTATAATATTGTCTATATATTTATAAGGTGATAATATTGTTTAAATGTCTTGTATCCAATATTTAAAAATAACTCTCTGTCTGGAATGTCTTTGGACTTGAATATATCGATTTATGAGCATTAAACTATCACAAGTGAAGTAAATTCAAACATTAGGATTTTTATGGTGATAAAGAAGCCAATAGATTTTGATATCCAAAAAGGATTTTAATAATAATAACATGGATTTCAATAGTCTTGAATATATAGTTTTTAAAGTAATAATTAACCATGAGTGAAATGATTTCAAACATTAGTATATATATGGCGATGGAGTTGCCAATAGGTCTTGAGTCCATATTTAAAAATACAGACACTCTGACTAGTATTTCAAACATTAGTTTTGAATAGAAAGAGTTTAAAAGGATTAAATGACTAATTGTGAGGTAATTTTACACACAGGTTTTTATATGGAAATAATGCGGTTTATGGGTCTTATATCCAATTTTTAAAAAATATCCTCTCAGACTGGGATTTCATTAGTCTTAAGTATTTTGTATTTTAAATTATTTGTTATATTTTTACAGAATGCTTCATGGATAGTTTTAGCGTAGAAAAGTAAACTTTTAGATTTTACATGTTATTGAAATTGTATATGTATGTATTTTTGCGGATTTATAAAGGGTCATGAAGGAAATCGTGTAGGGAGTATCGGTTACCGGGAGCGTTTGCCATGGCGGAAAAAGCTTTAACCGGAGTGCTGGGGGTTGCAACTCCCCCCGGCCGGTACTTCTGTCACACATCTAGAATCTGTACGAGTACATTACTACTTGTCCTTTTTGGGAATTTATATATATATATATATATATCTTTATATTTCACAAAAAAAAAATCCATAAATATCAAATTAGTGAGATTTTACATTCTACGACATAAATATACCTTTAAATCGGTATACAACAATTAAAGTTTATTTAGTCCTTCAGATCTAATGTCTTAAGTTTATTTAGTCCTTCAGATCTAATGTCTTAAGTTTATTTAGTCCTTCAGATAATTGTTATATTAGATCCATTTTTGTGACGGATAAAACTGAGTGTAAATGTATATTGTTCACAACCCACTTAAAACTGTAAGTCACAGACAATTTATCTCATGTGTGTACAAAAAATAATAATATAATTTTACTCTAAATAATTTTGAAATGCAGATTTTGGTGGGAAAATTTTACAGTTTGCCATTGTTTTTAACGATTTTTTTTTAAACATCTATTTCGTAGGATTTAGATGTTTAAAAAGATATAGTGGCTAATATGGATGCAGCATAAAAGTACGGAGGAGGTAGGGTTCATGAAGGATTTCCACTTCTTGTTCGGGAGAGAGATGTCACTTCCTATTCAAAAATTTATATTTTCATTTCAACATCTGTTTTTCAGACTTTGCTTTAGGTACAGCTTAGATGAAGACTGATATAGATTAAACATTGAATTCCGGAGGGGTTGGTAGGGTTCACTAAGGATTTCCTGGTCTGAATATGTAACTTCTAGTTTTTCCAATAATTCATATGACTGCATGAAATAAGTGTGCTAAAAAGTATAGAAATACTTAATAGTTATTTTGAAATTGAAGTGTACACATCACTTTCCATTGCATAAAGGCTTTTTCATATTTTTTATTTTTTGTATTAAAAATTTCAATTTTGCCAAACTTAGATGTAAAAATAATTGTAAAATATATTACTAATTTGAATGAACGATTACACGTACGTAAGTTGCTGGAAATGTAATTGGCCAGGGAATTTTTAAATGCAAAGTGCAATTAATTTTGATATTTGTTTACCATATTTAAATTAGGAAATATTTTTATTTATTTATTTTCCAATAACATTTAAAATTCTTCAATTTAATAATAAAATATTTAAAATTAAAATAATTTAAAAGTATAAAAGCATTAAAACTTTACCCATTTTTAAATTTTTAAGAAAATTTACTTGAAACTATCACGTCGTAGAACCCCAAGGGTTCCGCAGAACAAACACATCTTGAAAAACACTGCATTATTCTACGTGTGTCGAAAAAGCAACATTGCTCCCACAAACTGAAAAATGTCAAGCAAATTTCCTTAGAATGTTACAAATTTTGCATTTTTAAAATGACAAATATTTTATTATTTCCTCATTTCAAATAATCTTCAAATTTCATTACAGATTCTTGTACTATATAAGAATTGAATATTATACGGATTCTACACATATATTTTCTACGAAATCTTTGAATCGTTTTATTCAAATAATAAATTATATGTATGTGTGTCGAACATTTCTTTAACTAATTTCAAACAATCCGTATGCAGTACACAAAGTTCTTAAATACACGTATTTTAATAGTATTACTTGAAAATCACATTAGTCGGATTGTTATTTGATTTATAAATAATAAAACCAGTATTTGAAATACTACTGTATACTTTGATAAGTTTCCTAACATCTTCCCTAATAATCTGATACAAATAATCTTCTAAACAATCTTCTAGATAATGTGTTACAAATAATAATCTTCTAAGTAATCTGATACAAATGTATCTAACGACATTCTCATACGCAATCTGATCTGCAATCAAATTATGAACAATATTCTTTATTAAACAATTCGTCTTTCCCCTCCAATTGCCTGTGTAGCCAGAATAAACCAGAACTGGCGATAAAACGACCTTTGGCGTGTGGCATGAGAGATTACTTCTGAATGTTCTGAATCGGCATACACTCTGCCTTATCGCGCCGGGGCCTGCAATGGTGCCTGTGTCCCGCATCAATGTGTGAAATGCTTCAAATTTAAACAATGCGGAGCCTCGAAGCCACTGAGCCTGAAGTGAGATCTCTCTGCATGTGCTATTTTCGCAGGGGCGTTTTTCATCTTGTTACAGACCAAAATAGTGCTGCAATACACACCTGTATAATTACTCATCCGCCATTCTCTTCTACACAAGTTTTAAATGAGCTCCAATGGTGTGCGTCATCCGAAGTCTGTTCCAATATCGTCATCTGAAATCTGTTAAAATGTCGTCCTCTGAAGTCTTCTCAAGTTTGTGTCGTCATCGGAAATTGGTGTGCTCCCAGAGATTTTTCTCCAAATTTAGTGTGCCATTTAACGATCTTAAACTCTAGAAATGTGTCAGTACAAGCCTGTGTGTTTGGGCAAACATGCCCTTGTGAATCTTCTTCATGTGACCGTAGTGTCAGCAAGTTTTTTTAATGTTCCACTCATCAATGTCTTCTAAAGTATGTTTGTTCTCAGCAAGTTTTTTTTTTTAAGTCGTAGTGTTTCCCATATTGATACTTTCATAATCACATTCACATTATTCTGCAGTTTTTTCCGGTTGCTCATCGGTGGTGCTGCCATCTATGTTCACCTTCTTGAAACATCCCAGCCCAAATGGGAAAATTTCCAAAATGATAAAAGCAATGGCCGTGTCTTAGATTGGCATTTTGAATGATAATAATTAATATGAATTTTCATTAACACACTTACATACATAATTTGTACATTCTTATTTTTATATACGAAGTCATTTTTTGAAATTATACTTTGTGTTTATTAAAGTTAACATTTTTGGTGGTGGACAGCTCTCCAGGCAGACCTAACTCTGGTCTTCAGACCAGAATGGATTCTGATCCTGGGTTTTTCTTTAAAATTGAATTCTAAATTTAATTGATTTAATTATAACGCAATGTACTTTGATTTTTGCCACTATACACTTAATTGAAGCTTTAATGAATCTAATGGTGTTTTAAATTTAGAATTGTTGCAAATAAAAATTAATTTTTAATTTAACAATAAGAGTTGTGATTCTTTTGTGGCTGTGCAATTAAATAATTAGGTTTAAAGGGTGTGCAATTTTTAATATAGGTATCAAAAGTATTTGAAATTATTTTGGAATTGTTTGTTGTTGTTTATATATTCTAAGGGGTGTTATGCACCGGCCAAACAACAGGAATGGCAAGAAATAGTAAAGGAAATAAAGAAACAATTTTGATAATAATAAAAGTAACCTTATTCTATACAATCAAGCCAAATGTAAATATAATAAATCTTTGAAATGTAAATATAATAACTTTAATCTGGAAATATAAATATAAAGGAAAAATAAATAAAAGAAAATTAAATCTAAATAATAGTAATAATAAAGATAATCTTAAATCAAAATTAATAAATATAATAAAAATAGAATAAATCAATAATAATCAGTAAGTTTAAAAGGAAGGAATCTTTTCCCTTCCAACACAATGATTATTACTAAGGGAGATTTATTGAGAAACAGAGAGACTTTCAAGAAAGTTTAATTTAAAAATAGAATTAAAAGAAAAAATTATCTTAGCTTCCAAAAATTTGAAAACATGATTCGAGTCTCAAGAATGTTTAGCAGTTGGATAGGAAAATTATATATATGCATAAAATATATTTATATAACTGTTGAAGGTCGTAATAATTGGATGATTAAATTAATAAGACTAATATAAATTTTAAATGCAGTAGAATACCATTTATCCAAATCTTTGATCTGAAGGGACTATCCAGAAATGCAATAATCCATGAATTATATAATTAATATTAGTACATAACTCTTATTTACAAAAATGCAAACAATCATTTGATTCATTTTGAGTAAAACAATATATCGGATCGAACTATTTTGAACATATTTTTCAAAATGTAGTTATTTTTAGAACTTCCACTCAAATTTTTAGAACCATGCTGTAAGTTCTTCCAGGATGTTTTTTTTTGGCAAAAGAAACATACATTATTCGAATTATTTTAATCATTATGCAAAATCATCACCATTTCAATTTTCTAAAATAAAAAAAAAAATAAAAAATCACAGAAAAGGAAATGTCTCAAATTGAAAATGTGCTGATTTGATACAAAATGTTTGAAAAGCTATTGTATCAATATACGGTCGTATCTTATACAAGTGTATCAAGAGCAAATATTGATGCAGTCAAGTCACAAGCACTGCATCTAGACCAGCTCATAAGCTTGATTAGTTTACTCCATATATATTCTCCTATCTCAATCCATTGCAGGTGATTTGTGCTACCATTGCCTTTGGTATGGGAATTGATAAGCCTGATGTTCGATTTGTCATCCACCATGCAATGCCCAAGTCTATCGAAGGCTACTACCAAGAATCTGGGCGGGCAGGCAGAGATGGAGAAAGGTCGTGGTGTATCCTGTACTACAGCTACAAAGACATGCAGCGGATCAAGAGGATGATTATGCGTAAGAATCAAAATTTTCATCTTCATTATCATGGTATTCCTTCGAATTTTCATAATTTCTGGAAGCAGAAGTTTTCTTCTATCTTGCATGAGTTTGTCCCACAAATGCTGTAAAAGTGTTTTTCGTATTACTGTGTGTTCATGTCTAGGGGAAATCAGCTTCACCAGGAACTTTTCTGTTATTTCAGATTAATTTCTGTATTTTCCAATGAGAATTCCATAGCATTTCAAATGCAATATAAATAAGTATATTCCATTCTACTGGCACTACTACAGAGGCCTATGAATGAGTATACTTATCATTAAAGTGTAATATTTTGATTGAGAAAATATAAAGCATAATACTGGAGTGAAAAAGATATTTTTCTAAAGGCTCTGTTGTCTCAACTTCTCAAAACCTTAATAAATAAGTTGATTTAAAATTAAATTAAGGGAATTGGTAACACAGTATATATATAATATATATATATATATATATATATAATTGTTTGATTATTTAATTTTCAAAAATATTTAAAAATATATACTTTTTTGTGTGTTAAAAATGTCCCAGATTTTTTTTTGGCTGACAATCAAACAATTCGAATTTTGTAATTTAACAGTGGCTCCTTTTAATATTACACACTGCCCCAAAACAAAAAAAATCCTGAAGGCATCCATTCATTAATTATAATGTTACAAGGTATTAATGTATATAATACATATTAAATGTATATTAATAATTATAAATGTTATAATGAGCAAATATATAGAAAAATATTTGCTCATTCTAGCATTTAGGATATTATAAGAAACTTTGGAGTATAGTTACCAGATGCAAAAATGACAATCTCTTCTGAGATTAATTGAAAAGAAAGACATTTCAAAATAAAACAAAATTTAAGATACATACTTTTATATCCAGAAAAATTCTAGTCATTTAGTTAATGACTTGTCCAGTACTCCATTTTTGTCCGTGGTCTGGCGGAGTACCCTGTAAATTTTATTCTATTCCTTGGGGGCTGTTATGTGTCTTTTTAACCTAATTTTTATCTTGTTGGGCCTCATTTATTCTTGTTTAGACTTGACTCGTCGGGATATTTCTGTTGTGTTTTTTCCCATTGCCAATCTTGTGTGTTACTTTGAGTTTTGGATTGGCTGGACTGTTCTTCATGCTGCTTTCTGATTGGCTCTCTCTTAATCCAGCTCTTGGGTATATAACTCCCCTCTGTTTCTTTCTTTTGTACCCATTCCTCTTTTGGACTTTGAGTTTGTTGGTTTTCTTGCATTGATGAAGGGGATCCAGCGTATCCTCAAAACAGCTGTATGCTGCATTATTGTGTTATTTGTGCTTATCGTTGCTCAAGTTTTCCTTTCCCATAAACTTTTATAATTTGCAAAATTTCAATTTTTTGGGAAATTGTGTGTGAAGGTAGTTTATAATATATCACATGGTGTATAAAAGCTGTAGTCTTGATTTTAGCACATTTTACGTTTTGCCTAATTTCTAACACATCAAATACTTGTCATACGGAACTAGTGTACAGCCCATTAATTTATACGAGTGGTGTTTGCCAAATTTCCTGCCGCAGCATATATTACTGAATTTTTCTTGAACCTGTGCAATCTTATATTAATATAACTGTTGCAGTTTAGCTTTTGTGTGTGAAGTGGTGTAAATCAAAAGAAGAGGACATCTTAAGTTAGGTGGAGCACATTTTATTTCAATTTAAAAAGGATTATATGCCCTTCTTTTGGATATCTTATGTAAGAGGGGTGTCCTTTGCTCCGATATACACATTTATGGTTCAAATAAGAAAAATGGCAGAGTATAATACTATATGTAAGTAATCTCTGTTAAAATTCTGTTTCTCAGCTTTCCTATATTAAGAAATTTCCATAAAAATAATTGGGAGATTTTGATTGGCAGGAGAAAGTGCCAAAAACCAATAGGAAAACTATTCATCCCTTTCCTAAGAATAGGGTTGTCAGTAGCATAGCGAGCAGGGATTACTGAACAACAACACCTTTTTGATAGAAAACCAAACTTTTTTATTTGTTTAAATGGATAAGGTGAGCAAATTAATTATTTAAATTTTTTTGAAAATTCAAATCCTGATTCTAATTTGGTTATTTTTAAGGAAACATTTGCTTTTTCTTTGAAGATGCAAACAGATTTAATTATATGGAATTACATTTATTCTACATGCTTCATAATTTTAATTTCATTTTTTGATTATAATTGCATATATTACGGTGACCGCCTCTTATAAGAAACACGTTCGTTTCACTCGTTTTGTTTCTTATAAGCAGTTGTTTCTTAAATCTGGAAATTTTTTAAATATTGTTCTTCCATTGTAAATACTAACTATTGAACACAGTTTTACAGAATTTAAAAGATAAATGTATATAAGTAAAATATTAGTACGTACATAATACATTTGTAAATTGAGTTTTGCATTCAAAAGTATTTCTTATTTTACAAATTAAGCCTTACAACTTAAAACATTATCTATATGCATATAGTATGTAGTTAAATAAGAATAAAAAGTAAAACTCATAGGTCGTTCATTTATGTATAAGAGCATAGTACATTTTCATACATACCGCAATCTATTACTGAGGAACAGCAAAAAACTTATCCAGTGTTGTTTGTGCTAACGAGTCTGTGATTAGTTTACGCACATCCATTCATAAAATAGTCTATAAACTTTTTCTGATGCCCCTCGATGTTCAAGAGTTTTTCTAATTATAGTTAGGGCTTCTCAGATTGTTTGGCTATAGGAAAATTTTCTTCTTGTGGAACGTCGTCTTCATTTTCTTCTTCATTGCAAACATTCTGAATTTCCGCCACTATGTCATCATCACTTTTTTCTTCAGATGTTTGTAAATTTTCGTCGATGTGAATCCATTCTTCGAAAGGTGCTTCTAATTCTTCTTCATATCTTCTGCTGGTATGTCAACATTATTTTTCAAAAATCCTGCTTTATGGAAGCAATTAAAAAGGCATATGTCAGAAACATTTTTCCATGCGCCTGCGATCATATGGATAGCATCAAGCAAAGTTATTTTCTTGCTTATTTCGGAAGCCGATCCTTTCTCTTCATCAATTGCATCCACTATTTCTGTCGCAAATTTGACTGATACAGAGTTTTAAATGCTTTAATAATTCCTTGGTCAAGAGGCTGTATGATGGAAGTTGTATTGGGTGGCAAAAAACAAAGTTCAATGTTTGTCAGCTGTACTACAGGATGAGCCGAACAGTTGTCAAGGATTAAAAGATTTTTTTCTTTTCCCATCAGTTCCCTGTCCCACTTTAACAAAAAGTCTTCAAAAATTCTACTTGTCATCCAGGCATTCTTTGAATTTTCGTAGATCACTGGCAATTTTTTTATTCCACTTAAACAGCGCGGACGTTTGCTTTTGCCAATAACTAAAGGGCTTTTTTTTACAGTTCCCGTCATATTTGTTGTTAACAGAAATGGAACTCGAATTTTTTGTTTTTTTCCAACGGAGGATAGATCATTTTTGAACATAATTGTATACTTGGGCATCTCTCTAAAATAGAGCCCAGTCTCATCAGTGTTAAAAATTTGATGAGGAGCGTATTTTTCTAATAGAGGTGGCAAGATGACGACTCGGAGTCCGCTTCCTGCTTCTCTCTATAATTGTTTTTTGTGCACAATGTTATTTCTTTCTTTCTAGCGGCTTAACCAACCATCAGTCGTACGGAACTCTTTTTCTCCTAATTTTTCCACAAAATTTTCTGCTTTTTTCAGTAAAATTGCCGTACTGATAGGAGTGTTCTTTAATCTGGCGTTAGAAAACCATTGTGAGAGTGCTTTCTCTATAGCAGCTGCCTTTCCTTCTCGTTTCCGTTTTCTTTGAAGATTACAATTTGGCATCAAAATTTCATTTCTGCCTTTCAGGATTTTACATAATGTTCAGTGCGGAATTTCTAATGCAGAAGCAGCTTCTCTTTGACTACACAGAGGTAGAGAATCATACTTTTTAAGTAAACTTTGCTTTTCAAGCAAAGTAAGGGTTTTTCTCTTTTGCGACATGCTTCCACTAGCAAAACATAAAATGACTAACTAAAGCTGTACGAATCTTATTTGAGTGCATAAGCAAAGATGCCTTTCCTTATCAGTACGTTTCCTTATTTGCCAAAAGATTAAAACTCATTTCTTACTGGTTTGGGGTTGTTCCCCCCAAGCTTTTCTACGGAGAAATTCTCTGTCATCCTTTGTTACATAGCAAACTCCCACAACCTCCCCGTACGCCCAGAGACAAGAGATAACAACTCGTCCTTCAGTTAACCTTAAACAAATTGATTTTTTTTTTTTTTTTTTTACACCCACGTCGCAAGGAAATCAACAAATTTTCTGTAGAAAACTGTTTCTTATAAGCGGAATCGTGTTTCTTATAAGCGACACAATTTTAATGTTAAAACGAAGTTTGTATTTGTTTCTGTCGTTTTGGGTCTTATAAACAGCTGTTTCTTATAACCACTGAATCTTATAACCGGCGGTCACTGTACTAGGATTTAGGTGCTTTAAATGGGTTCCCCCCCCCTATTTATCATTGAATTTTCTGTTTGCTATTCTTTTTATACATTTTTATGTAACTTTTATTGGAATATATATACTGTATGAAAAAAAAATCCCTTTTCTCTATCCTTCTTTCTGTCTGTTCATAATGCTCAGGGCTAACAAAAGTAAATTCCAGAGCTTCCCCCTAGCACAAAACTTTTATAGTAAAATAAAGTTCAATTGAACACAGAAAGTGAACCCCAGAGCTTTGCAGATCCCTGGAATGTGTCTACTTTGCCTAGGATAAAAAAAAATAAATTCTCTATTAAATTGCAATTTTTTAGTGAAATCCGGTTATTCATGTGTGCATTTTTGTGGCAATTAACCACTGTACCTAATAAGAAGAGGCCACTTTATAACTAAATGTTTTCAGTTTGCTTATACATTAAAACCTTTTTAAAATGATCTTTGCATACGCTGTATTATTGTTTGAAATGGAAATTGTTTTTGTCCCATTTAAAACAATAAACAGAAACCTGTGAATAAAGTAAAATATTTCCAGTCTATTGAAGTTCCATTTTAAACAGGTTTTATTATATTACTATAATTTATTTATATAACTTAAGAAATTCAGTGTGTATTTCTGAAATGGTGTTTTTGTTCTGCAGAAGATGACACAAACAGGCATTCCTGGAACACTCACTTTGACAATCTTTTCAGAATGGTCCATTACTGTGAGAACAAGGCAGATTGTCGGAGAGTTTGGATGCTGGAATATTTTGGAGAAATCTTTGATAAAAGTCTGTGCTCTAACAACCCACAGACTGCATGTGATAACTGTTATTCAAAGGTAATACAAACAGTTATACCCACGATCCACTCATTTGCTCATTTATTCCATTTTTTTTTCCAACAAAAGTATATAATTTGAGAACTGGTCAATAAGGATGTAGCTTTGAGAATTTGAGGGTCATAATGTGAAATAGCACGGTCAGTTAGTTACATATATCAGTTACTATATTATCTTACCGTGAAAAAGATCCCTAGACGCTTATTTCCATACCTCCCAACAAATAAATTTGGATTCAGACCAACCACATTCTATGAACTCTTGTCTTATCTTTTATTTTGTGTCTGCTTAGAAACAGGGTACCTCTATCCTTTCATCCAGACTATTTACAGGAACTCTATCAAATTTCTTTGTTTTTGACTTTGTAGCTGATATAGATAAGAAAAACTTGTTACTTATGTTCTTTGTGAGAAAACATTTTTACAGAGTATCTGATTATATATATATATATACAAACTTTTAAACTTAAGAGACAAGCCTGTTCAACAAATGCTATCTGTGTAGAGCAACTTCTTTTTGAGAGATAATTTGCATGATTTCCAATCAAAACGGTAAAAATTAAAATAGACCAGTCAATGACATTATACATGAGATCCATCAGTGGCACAGTGGCATATTTTAAAATTTAATTTAAAAAGGGGTGATGTTTTAAAATTAAGTTTATGAGGTTCTTCTGGTGATGAGGTTGGGAAAACATTTACTCGCCATTTAGGACTTCACAAAACATCACAACATTTAATAATACATAAAAATTACACATATTTTACAAAGCATAGCTATGATTAGCTACATATTTATTACAAACACGTTGGCTACGTGCTTCAAACGCCATTTCGAACTCAACTTTGAATGTTCTTAAGTCAGGTTGAGTGCTGCCATCTACTGTCCTTTTGGGAAAACAGAATGTCTCGTACAAGTTTATATTAATCTCAATGGATCTAAGTTATAGGTCTGCATTGCCTCAGGCCTGGCCCATGGGCTTAAACCCTATCTGGCCCAAGGGCCACTTTTCATTAAATTCAGGGTGGTTTGGGTCAAAATAATTAAGAAGGTCAAAAATAAATTAAAATTGAAACAGAAAAATTTGAAATTTCATATAAAACAAAATTTCCAATTTACGAATGAAAGTCTTCCTGTCCCATATTAAGTAATAAACGTTTGTTCTGTACGAAGAACACAGATGGGTAAATCAGAACCGAATACAGAAAAATAATAATTTCAAATAGAAAATTGAAGACATTCCAAAGTCAAAATAAAACATTGCTCTTCGCATCTTTCAAGTTGTTTGAAACTACAGTAACACAACAAAAATATGTTCTCTCCTAGATGCAGCAAAATAAATATACAACGCCGTTATACCAGATGTCATGTTTTGTAATATCATGGGATCTATGAATTTAATAAAAAAGAAATGCATTCCAAATTTAATTTTGGAATGATCATTTGGTTATTATTATTGGCCAAGTGCGAATTGCAATTTGTTATATTTTTAAATTCATCACAGAAAAGTTCAATCGCTTTTATGCTGTGTTGAACTGGTTAACTGGTGTTGAAAATATGAAATCCTTGTACTTTTTACTTTAAGTGAAGGTACTTTTTACCCACCGCTTTGGGGCTGGCTTTGAGTGTTTTCAGAACAATTCGGGTGAATGAATTTTGAAAAATTCTCGGACTTTGGCCACCTCAAATCTTAATATTTTTTAGCTGTGCTGGGTAAATTTTTAAAATTAGACTCATGCAGACCTCTAATCTCTAAATAACTGGCTTTTGATTTTCACTTCTTCCCTTTTTTTTCTGCTGACTTCAGGAACTGGGATTTTTCCAAAATTGAAGACTTCAGATTTTACCTCAGTTTTCTCTATATTGCAGTGACACAGTAATCAAAGAACTTTCTATTGAATTCTTGTAAAATATTTTGCTAATATATTTAACCTCTAAAAACAAGTTTAGAAAGAAAATTGTGTACACAAGTATTTGAAAAATCATGTACACGAGTCTAAGGAATTGGCTGTTGTTCAGCTTTCAAAATACCATAGTTATCCTCATACACTTTAACCACTGAATTTCACTGCTCAGCCAGAAAGATAAAGGAAGAAAGTTTTTCAAATTAAATGTGCAGACACATTTGGCACGCCTCACATGAATGCAGGAGAGACTGCTGACTAAGTATTAAAAATGACAAACTGGCAACACAGAAGTAAGCCAGCGCAGCAAACTCTTCTAGTCTTGTACACTTATATGCTACACGATGATTGAGACTGTCGCTAATACCTCAGAGTTAAAGATAAATCATTTGTGAATGTTTCAAGTTTTTATTACTGCATAGAAATGTTTCTAATATTACATGTAAGGTTATTGAAGTTATATGATTTTAAAATACATTTTATCTCATATATCTTTAGGAAACATTTATAGAGTGTGATGTAACTGAAGATGCAAAATCCATCATAAAATGTGTATCTCAATTAGTAGACAAGCGTAAACGAAAAAATTATACTTTAACATACTTTGTAGATCTATATAAAGGTAAGATTAATTATTTATTTCTTGCAGTTTTTTCATGCAAGTGCATTTTTATACAAAAGTAAAATTTATCTTAATATAAAATCATAATGAACATTTTAAAATTCAGAAGAAATAATCGCCAAGATTTTTTAAACATGTGCTAAAATAATGTTTTTAAAATTGCAAAAACTTGGATTGACAGCATGACTTACTTTGATTGGTTTGGTCATGCACTTTGTGAACAGGAGCAGCTTTAGTTTATGGTGATTTTACTGTACTTGGGTTTGACATTATAAATACTAAGTGTATTTACATTTCGAATAAATAAGAGCTCTTTGTTTTAATAGTAACAGAACCTACCAATAGGAAGCATTGCAACTTCATGGTAAGACCACTCTGGTCACCATAGAAGTTTGTAAAACCGTATCACTCACATTTGTTTGATACCTGTGAATTCTAATACGGGTGAAACCAGTCTCATTGATATTAGCTAATGCACTTAGAGCATGATTCCATCTCTCTCTTTTCTTTTAATTTTTGCAATATTTATTTTTAATAGCTACCCAGGGTGCATACGGATGCTTGAAAATTCCTATTTTCTTGGTTATGTCCTGGAAAGTGCTTGAAAAGGGCAGGGTTAAAAGTGTTCTGTAGATTTTTTTTTTTTTTTTTTTTTTTTTTTTTAGAAGTTCTGCTTTCTCTGGAAATTTTCCTAGCAGTTACGCTGTTGCTGAAATTTTCCTAAACATTGTTTTTTCCCAATGGTTTCCTCAATGGCTTCAGCATTAAACAATAATGTTAAGTTTGCTATGGTTTTTCCTCCTAGAAATGCATACAACTTCATAATATGGAAGAAATGATGTCCTTGAAAAATAATTACATGGTACTTGAAAGTCCTCCAAATTTTTTTAAGGAAAGTGTACTCACCCTGGCTATCATTTCTTATTTAAATTTGCTGATCTATTCAAGCTGGCAATAAACATTTAATTTATTAAAGCTTTTTTTCACTCCAATCACCCCTATCCAATAATCTTTTCTAGGAGCCAAAACTCAAAAAATTCTGGCAGCTGGACACAACCAACTACAATTGTATGGCAAGGGACAATCTTGGCGCCGCTCAGATGCAGAACGCTTGCTCAGGAAACTTGTATTGGATCAGTATTTGCAGGAAGATATGATCATCAACAAAATGGATCTGCCCATTATTTATATTTACTTGGGGAAACGTGCCAAGGAATTGATGATGGGAAAAACTAAGGTTGGTATGAAAAACAATTTTTTAAATGAAAATAAGATATATAAGTACGATACCAACCTCTGTTGGTATAGGAGGAAAATAAAACTGACACTTCTCTTCATACATAAAGATGTTAAATCTTCTTAAATGTGTATCTAAACTGCTATTACACTATGCATTATCCATACATTCCATTAGAAGTAGGAAAAATTGAATTACACGCTTTGAAAATTTTATGTGTAGTGTTGAAGTTGAAATCAAAATATGGTTTTAAAACTTCACATATACTGGGTGTTAAGATAATTCGTGGATCGGGCAAATAACTTTTTAAAACTAACTTTTTAATACTTTTTAAAACTATAATAACTTTTAGCATATATTTCTTTTACAGGCATATAGGAAACACTTAAGTGCTTAAGAAACAATTTATTTACTGGAGAATTGGCAAGTATCCCATGAATGTTAAAGCAAAGTTGGCTGCAAACTTGTTGGTTGTCTATCAATAACAATGCTATAAGTTAACAAGAAAAATTGCTTAATCAAATAATTGTTTGAAAAATATAGATTTTAAGTAACAAAATGAGAATGTTGTTAGGTATGGAGCCATAAAGTGGTTGGATTCATATTTTGACTGCAAAATTAGCTACAATTTGGAAGGTATCTGCATGTACTTGTATGTTGAATGTTGAAGACCCAGGTCGTCCGACTCGTCCAAGGACTTGAGTAGCTGTTTGGACGACCGGGAAGGGAAACCAGCAGGTGCCGGCTTCCAAGGGCAGCGACCAACGGTCTGGATATTTATTTCAATTCAGAAGTGAAATTACAATTGAAGAAATATATCATATAGACAGACAGTTTTACAGACGAATCACAAGACCGTTAACAGAAGAAAAGTAGCAGCAGTACAACACAAAACAAAATTTTAAAGTGGGGAAAACCCAAGTGGGAAAAAACCCGAGAAAACCTAACAAAATATAATTATATATGATTAAACCATAAATTGTTTCAGGTTTTCAAGCTGTATATTTCTTAATTAAAATATTTAACTGATATAAGTACATAAGATATAAGGTATAAACAATTATATAAGGTATAAGATAAAAGGTATAAACAGCATTGAAGATAAATACAAAATAAAAGGTAATCAAAAAAACAGGGGAATATACAAAAGGAGGGGACGAAAGAGAGAACAGGACAAAGAAAGAGAAAACAAAACGACAGAGCAACAAACCAGGGGAATCTACAAAAAGGAAGGGACGAAAGAGAGACCAGGGCGCATAAAAGAACAAAAACAACCAACAAAACAGGGGAATATACAAAAGGAGGGGACGAAAGAGAGACCAGGGCAAAGGAAAGAGCATACCCAAAAAACAGAAAAATGAACCGGAGCAAAAGCAAAAAGCAGAAGATAGGGGAAAATCCAAGAAGCCGAAAAAGGACACAGAAAAATAAAATCAAAACCAGAAAAGAACAGAAGAGCACCCTCCCCAAAGAACTCAACCGAACCAGAACATAGGAAATCCCTCTCCCAAAAGATCTCCCAAGAAGGAATAAAACAATGACAGGGTTAAAAATTCACAGTTACAACAGTATGTACTTGTACATTCTACAGTTCTTGACGATATGTTTTTAAAATAACTGCCAATTGAGTTCATTTTTTTATTTTGATTCAAAATTATCTGGTTATCATAAAACAATAACAGAATGTGTTGTAAATAATAACTAAACACAGAGTTATGGAAATGCAGATTTAAATAATATTGGAATCCCTTTTTTATCTTCTTAATAATTTTAATTTTGAAAAGCTTTGTTTACAATAACTTAAATTTATATGATTAGATCACGTTTTAAAAGATCATCATAAATAGAGAGAGGATTTAAGACACTAAAAATCTTAAAATAAGCAGACAAATAGGCACAGAAAAAAAGCAACAAAAACGTAAAGTAGAAAATATCTTAGTATTAATAATATTTGAAGTAGAAAGTATTCCAGACAAACTACCTAAAAAACTTTATAAGTATACACAATTTATTTACATGCTAGAGTGAATCGGCTGCTCAAACAACTGGTCATGCCCTCGGGTGAGTCTGGGTCTTCAACACACTCAAGTGTCAATGTGAAACTAAGTACAAAGTTTTCAGGTGCAAATGCACACCTCCTGTCTGTATTGCTTTGTTTGAATACCCTGGTTTGATCACCAGAGAAACTGGATCAGCAATTAAATACATCGGATAGGCAGGATTGAATTGGATTCCCTTCTTCAAAGGTGCCGTGACGGAACTGACTTATGTTTCTTTCTTGATGATTTATTTATATTTACTTTATTCTATTGATTAAAATTATCATTTTTACATTTGGCCTGATCTTATAGAATAAAGTTACTTTAAAAAAATATTAAAATTGTTTCTTTATTTGATAATTTCTTCTACTGTTTGGCCTGTGCACAACACCCCCTTAGAATATATATACAACAACAAACCATTTCCAAAATAATTTCACCTACCTTTGATACCTACATAGAAATTGCAGTCTTTAAACCTAATTAATTTATTGCACAGCCACAAAGGGAACACAACTAAATTATGTTAAATTAAAAATTTTACTTTATTGACAACAATTTTACTTAAGTGCTTCAAAACGCAAACAGGTTAATTTTTATAAATCCTTACACCATTAAAATCCATAGTACATTGCGAGAAAAAAAAATTAAAAATAACTTCAGTTAAAATAAACCCATATTAATTTAAAACAAACTCAGTTAACATGTTAAATATTTAAATATCCAGTCAACAAATTAAAATATCCGGGTTCAGAATCCACTCTGGTCTGAAGACCAGAATTTGGTCTGCCAGGAACTGTCCACCAACAGATTAAAGGTTAAAACTCAGATTAATAAAAACAAACATCAATGTAAAAATTCAAGTAATAAATTCAAAGTCTGTAATAGCGATGTAAGTGCCAACAAAAATAGATTCATAACAGTTATTGAAATTAAAATACTCATTTAGTGAAACTGAAGGGGGAGAAATATCTCCCTAGTTGATACGTGTTGAAAAACTGGAATCATTATCTTGATGACACAAAACTTGTTGACACTGCGGAAAAATCATGTTGAAAAACTGTGATCATTATTTTGATGGTGCGTAACTTGTTGACACTGAGGAAAAATATTGGAAAACTGTGATCATTAGAAAAACCATGTTGAAAAACTGTGATCATTGGGAAAAATCATGTTGAAAAACTGTAGCTCGGTTTTGGCACTTTTGATGCTGATGACGGATCCGAGCGAGGGCAGCATATGTAGAGAGAGCATCACACTTTAGGAACCCAAAAATATTGCAGAGAGTGCCACAGAGGCACATTGGGGTATCTGTCAGTTACAAAGCTACGAACCATGACGAAGAGGGCACTACCACTTGTGGTACATCAGAGACTTAGCACTAAATAACTTAAAATGTGTTCCCGGCGACCGTGGGACACAAACGCCCTTGCTTGGAGCCCAGACTATGGTTTTCAACAGCAAGAATCAGACCACCTTCCCAAATGGCGGTTAGGAATCGAATGCCGCCAACAGGATCTCGGTTCCCAAGAGCCACCAAACTTGGCGAGCAAAAACATTGCTTCTCCACAGAACGCCTACGCATACACCGCGGAATAAATATGATTCTTCGCCAAGAACCGCGAGGCGTGAAGTTTTCCACCAAGCTCTATCTACCACGTACGGCAAACCCAATGGAATGTCTGGCATCCTATTTGCAGGTGAGAGAGATAAGCCTTGAAAGGGTCCACTTTGCACTTAAAAAACGTCTTTTCTTTGCAAACTCATTAATGAAGAAGCCAAATTAAAAAGCTGAAAGTGAACACCAGAGAATTAGCAAAAGATTTGTAGCGTTTGTAGACACATCGTGCATAATTTTGAATAATGAAAAACATGAAAAGGATAACAAATTAACATTAAAAAGGGATGAAATATTCAGTAACAACAAATTAGTTTTGAATTTTGAAGGGAAAAGGAAAATCAAGAATTTTGAACTATTAAATAAATTTTGAACTATTGATTAAAGTAGCATTATTAAAGCCTGGCATAACAAAGGGTAGCGAAAATGTGAATCTGGGTTAAACCATCTCATTATTTTGCTCAGATGTTGATCTTGTATATATAAAAAAATAATTATTATGAAATGTTAAGTACAAGGATTCAAAAGTAAAAGTTATTTAAGGGATATATTTTTAAACAGCAAATAATCTTTTATCCTCACACTTATTTTAATTTAGGGCATATCAAAGAAGCATATTTATGATATATTGGGTAGAGATAAAAAGGTGGACGTAGAGCATAAAACGTGGTCATGTTAGGGTGTAATGGTTGATGTTTCCTGCACCTGCTCAGCAGACCATTGGCATATTAATGAAGCTACATATGCACTTGTGCAGCGGGCGAAGACATATTTAAGCACTATATTTACATTTTTTTTTTTTTGCAGAATACACGTATGTGTATATAAAATTTTATAGTGATATATGTGATCATTCTTAAACAATTATGTACACACTTTAATAAGGTACATACACACATACTGATGGAAATATTTCCTAAAATGTTTTAAATGTGTTCAGGATGTCTTTAAATGCACTTTTTGTCTAAATCTCGGGTTAAAAAATGTGTCTGTAACTTTCTATGTACAATAGTCTGAAAAAATAGTAAAAATATTTAGTTTAGCCAATATTAAATTACTTTAATTCTAATCTAAGAGACAATACATCTGAGAGATAACACAATCTAAGAGACAATTCTAGATGTGTCTAATTGTATGTCAAATATCCATATCAAGAGAACAGGAGTTTATTCGCTGTTTAAATAATCTTGCATGACTCAGACATCAAATGACTGAAATGGCTCTTGAAAAGTGCAGAAATGTGGACTAAAACATATACGCAGGCAACCACAACCTTGATTGAGAATACTGGAAGGGGATTTACTAATATTGCATGTTCTGATTATCCATTTATTGCAATCTTTATCATTTTTAAAAGAATATTAAATTCTCTTTCAAATTAATTTTGATTTAAAAAATGTATGATTAACAAACTGTGGCCATGAAAAAATGTTAAAAGTTTAATTTGCATGTTTAAAAAGCATGTAGTTCAAAAAATAATTATCTGATTTTTTTAAATCTATATCTTAATTTAAAGTGTGTACAATTATCTTTCAAAATCATATTCACTCGAGTCTAACCGATTTTAACTTTTGATGTTATTAAATAATGTTTGTTTTCATCCAGTGTTCCCATCTTTTGTTTGTTTTCATCCAGTTTTAGAGTTAAACTAGCCGAATACCCATTGAAAATCAACGGTCTCAAAATAAGCAACCCCCGAATAATGTAAATTTTTTAATAATTTGTGTTTCACATTTATTCGGCAAATCGAATATTTTGGAGTGCAGAATCCCCTAAAGAAGAAAATATTGGGAAACTTAAGTTGTGCATTTCTTCCTTTCGAACTATCTACCCGTACACCACATTAAAGTCTATCTCATCCCGAAGCATTGCTATTTTATCATTTGTCCTTTCGAACATTTTTCTGTGAAGCACACCTATAAATGAACATTTTTGGAAAACTCTGTTTGTCTCGACCTTTTTTATCAGATGATTGGCCCATATACCATATATCAAGTCTTTATCACATTTAAAAGGAAGCGTGCTTCATTTATTTGGAAAATCGAACATATTAGTGTGCGGCACCCCTTAAAGTAGCAAATATTGGAAATCTAAAATTTCACACTTTCTTCCTTTCAAACTACAGGTATCTACCCATAGACCAAATTTGAAGCCTCCATCCTATCGCAAAGCATGTGTTTTCTATCACTTCACCTTTCGAATGTTTTTTTGTGTAGCACCCCGTTAATGAACATTTTTGTCAAACCGTGTTCATCTTTGTTTTTGTTTTTTATCAAATGGTTTGTCCATATACTAAATTTCAAGCCTCTATCTCATTGTAAAGGACGTGTTTTTCATTTGTTCGGCAATTCGAATATTTTAGTGAGCGGAACCTCCTACAATAGCAAATGCTGGAAAAGTGAAATTGTACACTTCCTTCCTTTCCAACTTTTTGCCCGTACACCAAATTTGAAGTCTCTATCTTATCGCAAAGCATTCTTTTTCTATCATTTCACCTTTCAAATGTTTTTGTGTGGAGAGTACCCACCCCCTTAAATATACATTTTCGAAAAACTCTATTCTTCTTGTGTTTTCTATCAGATGATTCACCCATATACCAAATATCAAGCCTTTATCACTTTCTAAAAGGTGTGTTTCTACTTTATTCCAAAAATCGAACGTTTTGGTTGCGACACCCCCTAAAGTAGAATATATTGATAAACTGAAATTGTACACTTTCTTCCTTCCAAACTATTTACCTGTACACCAAATTTGATATCTCTATCTCATCTCGAAACATGTTTTTTTTATCAATTCACCTTTCGAACGTTTTTCTCTGGAGCACCCCCCATAAAGGAACATTTTTGAAGAACTATATTCGTCTTAGGTGTTTTCGTCAAATGATTAGCCCTTATACCAAATTTCAAGCCTCTATCAAATTTTAAAGGAGCCTTTTCTTATTTATTCAGTAAATCGAACATTTTGGTGTACGGCACCCCCTTAAGTAGAAAATATTGAAAATCTGAAATTGCACACTTTCTTCCTTTCGAACGATTTACTCATACACCAAATTTGAAGTCTCTACCTTATTGCAAAGCATGCTTTCCTATCATTTCACTTCTCGAACGTTTTGGTGTGGAGCACCCCCTCTAGAGAATGTTTCCGAAAAATTCGATTTTTCCCGGGGGGGTTATCGAACGACAGAGCCATGTACCAAATTGCAAGTCTCTGTCTATTCTGTCTACAAAAGCAGAGGGGTGTTAGTACCCCACCAAACGAGCAATAATTAACATGCAACATAGGGTCGCATTGCACTCTGAGAGGCAGAAAAGAGGCACTTCGAACCGCGTCGAGCATGATGCAGTCAGCGCCTCGGACGTCATTGTGTACCTGTCTGCGTAGTATCTCCTACGCCAGATACAAACGCAGTTACCGTATACAAATGTCCAGAGAGCAGAATCCCCACTGCACAACCCATCGTAAACACCGGCACCGATTTACCGTGAACATCTGAACAAGTATCCTTGGTGATTACCTGGTCGGCCCGTACATCCTACCAAACCGTTTGTCTGGCGCAACATACCATATCTTTTTGGAACATATGCCCAGTTTATTGCAGGCCGTTCCGCTCCCCATCCAGAGCGACATGTGGTTTATGCACGATAGAGTCCCGGCACACTTTTCTATCATGATCCGGAACTTCTTGAATGTCACATATCCCGCACGCTGGATCGGATGTGGCGGACCTGTGGCGTGACCTCCTCGCTCACCAGACCTCAACCCACTGGACTTTTTCTTCTGGGGCCACATGAAATCTTTAGTGTATGAGACGCCTGTGGACTTGGCGGAAGATCTCGTCGTGCGCATCGTTGTTGCCGCAAACCACATTAACACAACACCCAGAATCTTCGAGAGGGTGCGTCAGTCATTCCTTCGCCATTGTGAACGGTGCAACGACACGCGTGGTCGCCACTTTGAGCACTTGCTGTGAGTTTGGTGCTGCACAATAAATCTGTTTGTGCTGTTAGAAAAACTTCGGTTGTAAACAAGCACGTACGTGAATCGGTAGATGTACGGTCTAAAATCTAAAAAATACGTCGTTATGATTGGCTAATCACTTTTGGATCGCTTGTTAAGAAGTTTTATCCCTATGGTCTGTGGTCCTGCAAATTGAGACGTCAACTTCCGGTTTATGCTAATTTCTACTTCAACTGATTAGAGATTAGCATACTCCGGAAGGAAAACATTAACTACAACTTCAATGATACTGGGCTATTTAAGCTAGTGCTAGTATCAGTTGATTATTCTATATCTCTCTCTCATTATCGCTTCGTCTTCGTGATATAACATCATGATTACGTGTGATCGGTATCTTCATGTACGCCGGACGTTATGACAATATTAATGGCTGATGTTTGTTAGGCCTGTATTGCTGTTAAGTCTACTGTAATTTTTCAAGACCTATGTTTAAACTATTCAACGATTTGCAAATATCTTTTCCAAGTTATGGAAAGTGATATAGTCTTATGTTATTTTAATGTTTTGAGTTCGTGAAAAATAAATTTCGTTTTTTTTCACATTGACCATTTTCTGCTTACATCCACTACGACATTCTGCTAGCATCTGGGTTTTTTTTTTTAATGAATAAATTCCAATAAATTTCAAGTAACTAGCAAGTGCAATGTTTGGTATCATTCATTCGCTTTCCCAACACTGGTGTACGTGCAGGTTTGTATTCTAATTTTACTCTTTTCTACCTCTCTGAGTGCAATACGACCCTATGTTCCATGGTAATTATTGCTCGTCTGGTGGGGTACTATCACCCCTCTGCTTTTGTAAAAACAATTTCGACTCACTCTGTATATAGATTGTGAGATTTAACCAATTAAATGAAGTTTAAATAAAATATTTTACAAAAAACAAAAAAGAAACTTTTTCTAATACTGATAAAGCTTATTCTGTATCTCTGGCGTTATTTTCAAATTTTTACCTACCCAACTATATTTTTACACGAATTTGAAGTTACACAGTGCAAAAAAGTCTTCTTTTTTTTTGAAAAATTTATTTAATCTAGCATGATTTCAAAGGCATTGTCTTATACTTATGTACATGACCATGAGCGGTCCAGTATAAATTGCAGTCTTTGATACCAATGTATAAAAAAAATTCACGTTTTTACCACACTTCAAAAATTAGGCAGCACTGTGCACTGCTATAATGTTATCGAATAAGGGGATTCCCCAATAACTACTGGGGAATTATTTTTACCTATGAACTATGTATTTTAAGTTTTATTGCTCAATAAAATTGCATATGTATATATGTATATATCATTTGTATGCATATCAGAGCTTTTAGAGTGTTCAGCATTTTTTTACACGGTTTTTAAACTAAATATAGTTCTTTATTTCATTTTACATGATTTTCGGATAACATGGAACGTATCCCCAATTGTACTATAGGAAACTTATCTTTTTTTTACACAAATTTCTGAGGAACGTATCTACCGTGTAAAAAAAGAATTGGATGTATTTAAAAAAATAGCATGCAAAAATGAAATTTTATTTTTACATTGTCATTCTTTGTCATAGGTTTATTTCAAAAATGAAATATTCAGGCACTGTAAAATGTCTATTATTTTCTGATGATCGCACACTTTACTGCGAGACTGACAATTTTTTAATATTTAACAAATATTTTAAGCTAGGGACTCAATTATTATTTTTGCCTCTGCCAGTGAATTTACATAATTGCACTCCATTATGCAAAGGAAATCTTACTGCTTTCTTTGGAAATATTCTATAAATGGCCAGTTTTTTTTCTATAATTAAAAGAATGGAAAATTTAATTATTTGAAATTGAAACTTATGAAGGATTTTAAGTTACTTAATTATCTGTCAGCTAGATCCATCCTAAAATCAATTACACACCTTTGTAGCTTAGTTCAAAAATTTAAATTTTTTAATTAAAATTTACAAAGGATTTAAGTTAACTTATTATTTGTCAGATAAATCGAACATTAAACAATGACATACCTCTGTTGCTTGATTGAAATTCTTTTCATAAGGAGAAGAAAGAGCATATGTTAGAATCATTAACTCTATGCAAATTTTATAACATTATATCTTTTCTTAATTTCAACTTAGAAAGTTTGTTTAAATCTTACTTGAAAGCTCTTGCAGAGCTCTATCGAAATAATTTTGTCTCAAGTTTGTATGATACTTGGTTCAATTGTGACAGGTTTTACGGGCAAACTTTGACATGGACAAGTTATGCAGAGGATGACTCGGCTGGTGGTTGCATTAACTTCATCTCTTGCATTGTGTGTTTTGTTTTTTTTAGCTTATCATTGCAGGCTGATCGCCCTGCTTGAATCTACCGAGTATGCCATTTTTATCCACTTTGATTTATGATTACTTTTACTATTTTGATATATATTAGTTTAACTGCTTTTTAAAAACCTCTGAAACACTCCTTTTCAGCAATATAGCATGACTTTATTCATATGGCATTTTTAAACGTGATGTTTTGAACTTTGACATTTTTGAATGACTTTATTCACCTGACGTTTTGACTTTTATGCCAGAAAAACCATTCATAGTTGGAAGTGGTTGAGAGCTGTAAAATGAAGTTTTCAATTATGAGGACACCTGGATGGATTGATTTCACTAGACCGATGTCATCACAATGTTCTTATTGATTACCAATCAAAATAGATAAACTAACATTTTGTGACGTTGTCAAACAATGTCTGAAATTTTATAGTGCATTTGTCGCAGTATACAAGAAAGTTTCTTGTTGATGTGTTGGCTAAAAATGTCGAAGCAAAAGTATTTACCCATTAAAAAATGTAATTTACCAACGAGGTAGATAAAGTCTGATTTTGTATAAACTAGTATAATCAATATAATTTGATTATAATTACAACAAAAAAATGTACCTAGTGTTGCACAGTGTGTTGCACAGTGCTAGTGTTTTATTTTAGTTTTATAATCACAATAATATTCTAAATCACCTAAAAAAATTCAAGTTGAAACCTCTCCTTATCAGAAAAGTGAAAATTTCGACACATAAGTAACTTGTGCTAATTATTAAATAGTATATCATTGTGAGCGCAATGAGATTCTAAAAAAAAAAAAAAAAGTACTATGAATGATATTCTAAATCACCTAAAAAAATCAAATTAAAACCTCACCATATTAGGAAAAACAAAACACTATCAGAAAATTTTTTAAATTGAAACTTCTAACTATCAGAAAAAACTGAATATTATATAGTTATAGTGATTGTAATGAACTTCCTATGTACGTATCACAAAAAACAAAACACCACCATCAGAAAAATAAAAATTCTGGACTTTGCTAATAAATGGCGGTACTGGTAAGCCATGAAGAACCAGAACTATTTTGACCAAGATTCTTTCAGATATAAAAAATTAACTATACATGTTTAGGGATAATGTTAACTTTAAAAATTTTGCTGGGATGTACGTTTTGCCCCTTCTTTCTCTGGATAATGTCTATAAATTTTATATCGGTAGTACTAAACGTACGGTTGGTATCCCTTTGTCAGAACATGCAAGAGACATTAAAAATGATAAACTAACGACTGCCCATGCCCAAAGTATTTGTCTGTGAACTTTGTATAAATTATAATTTAAATCAGTTTTGTAATCCACCATTTTATGCTGCTGATAATTTTCGCGATATGCAAATTTTACTTAAAGCATTGAATTGTATTTAAGCATGTTGGCATCTATTTCTAATTGTATCTCCACTGAGGATGAACATGGAAGATGTTCGTAAGCGCTTTGGCTGTATTTACATCTGTAGGATAAATGTATAATAAAATGACTTTTGGATCTGTTTGAGATTTGTCATTTGTTAATTTAATAATTTGAAATTGTGACTTGTCGCCACTCCTGGTATATACATGTGTACCTTATAAACATTATAATTAGGAATGGATGACTTCAGATATTTTATGATTTTGGAACAGTGTGTAATATTTAAAGGAACTGCTAATAAATTATAAAAATTGGATTGCCAATCAATTTTTTATATTGCAATTTAAAATTTGGGAATGTTTTCAAGATATAAAAGTATATATTTTAAAAAAATTCACAGAAATTTGTCCATTAATCATATGGATTCTGTTCAAAATTTGTTTAAAATATAATTTTTTGATCTTTCCGATGGTGTCAAGATGGAAACTGTGATAGTATTTTCAGTTGCTAAGGAACCAGTTTTTGTGAATATCACTCAAAATTATGCTAAAACATGAAATAACTATAAATCTAATTCAAAATTAAAAATAAATAATAATGCTTGGGGTGCACGTTTTCAGGTCCTGAAGTACTTCTATACCAAATTTCATAATGTCATGGTTTTACAACACTTAGCTTTTCTGCTTCAGCCCACACACATGGCCACTCATCCCTAGGGTGAGTCGGGTGGCCTGAGTCTTTAACACACCCACACACAGAAAGACGGACATCTTCTTTTATTATGTAAAATACCCTATATGACTCATTAACCTGTGTGACAGTAGTTTCACAAAAATAATAATGAAAATGTCTATCCCTAGGGAAATTTCTAATTACTATAGTTTTAAAGTGTCATTTTGCTACTTTATTAAATAGAGGTTTGATTTAGGTCCAGTCCGTTTTGTGGACCAGGTTAGGTTTGATTTTTAAAAAGCAACTTTGAGCCTGGCCAAATGTATTCAATGCTTGAAAAAATTATAAATGAAATTTAATAGAATACATGAAATTATTTCTTTGATTTCAGCTGTATAAAGATAAATATTTAAACAAGTCGACTTTTACATTGAGTTTTTGTACAAAACTTGCACAAAATCTTGTTTTGGCACATTTGGATGAACATCATTTTCGGACTATACAGGGCTGAGATCCAAGTGTCAAAGAACCGAACGAACGTGTGGTCTGCATTCACAAATGAGATTGAGCACTTTCAAGCCATGCCTGGTAAAAGTTTGAAATTCCATCCCGCATAGACCTCTAGTTTGACCTATCAGTTTTAATAATCACTTTGATATATTGATTTTTCAAAAGTGTTAGGGAATTTCATTATTCTTTCTGATTGCAAAAGATAGAAATTGATATCTTTTTTTTTTTCCTTAGTTTCTGCTAATGTTTGAGTCTATTTTAGGTCGTTCTGCTATTCCAAGATGGAAAGGGCAAGCGCCCCCAGAATAGTGTGGCAAGCAGTGATGATAAGGAAATTCAGCAACTTACCGAAAAGTGCTACAATGAACTGATTGAAGTGAGCAAAGCCATTGCATCGGAGCGAAACATGCATTACACAAATGTAATCAACGTAGAGGCCCTGCGGCAGATGTCCAGAGAGATGCCCATGACGGAGGAAGACATGCTCGCCATTCCCCATATTACACATGCCGTGTTTGAAAAGTACGGAAAGAGATTTTTGGAAGTCACTGAGAAATATGCAGCTGAAAGATGTGGTAAGCAAGCAGTGAATGTATATTTATATAGTAAATGTAAATTAAAATGATTAAAACAAAATATGCAGGAGTGCATATCTGTAAACACAGCATCAAACCACGTGTAGTAAAATAACATGTATTTAATTTACATTAAAAGCAAAAAGTAAAGAGGAAGGGCTGGAAAAGTAGATCATTGAATGACCAGGAAAAAAATAAATAAATATATCTACCAGAAACGTCTTCAGGGGCATATTCTAGACAGATAAGTAAATGCGTATATATAGATCATTAATGTATCATCTTTAAAAGAAGTGCCCCTAAGATCCTATTCAAACACTGTCCTTGAGATTCATATTTTATATACACTGTCCTTGAGATTGGAAGTATTTGCAATTTTCAGGATTTTAGATCACTCTTAAAATCGAATATTTATTACTAGACACAAATAAAAATTAAATCTACCTGAGCAATTGTGCCGTAAAATATTGGAAAATTGCATAAACAATCTTAAGTATCAACCATTTTTTATTAGTCTGCAGCATTTTAAAGAGATTGAACCAGATTGATTGATTTCTAAAATTAAAAAAGTATTCTATAAAATAGTTATGTTAAGATATTCATTTTGTCTAATTTATATTTAAATGCAAATGACATGTATTATAGGATACTGATGTCCTCCATTCATACTGCATACCTGCCAACTTTTACGCATTATGCGTAAAATTTACGCATTTTAACTGCTCTTTACGCTTTTATGCATATATTGCTATATTTTACGCATTTTCGCATTTATTTGAATTTTTTAACAATACTAGGAAATCAATCTTCGGCGAAATTCTCCGGCTTTTTTTGTTTGAAATTTATCAATTAACCAGACATGGTATAATTCCTCGGAAACACCATTTTTCGCTTTTTCAGCACGGGTTTCTACCATTCCCGGGATCGTAGCAAATCCATAATAAAATTCAGGGTAATACCAATCAAATTAACGTAGATTTACGGCCACATGTAATGTAAATGAAGATCTCGATCGCTTATTTTATGAAAGTAATAAATATACTTCTTCAAAGGTTGTCTAATTCAGCATAAATGTTATTTTGTTCATTAATTTCGCATAAACACTGCGATTGCGCAATTCAGTTTGTTCTTATGAATTGCCGAGAGAACAAAAGTATCTTTTTCCATCCATCTCAATCTTCTAAATATTGCATTTTTGATTGACTGAACTAGCTTATTTTCATATTCTGATTAATTATTACGGATAATTTCTTAATTATTTTCGCATAAACAGTGCGATTGTGCAATTCAGTTACTTCGCTTTAATTGCTGAGAGTACGTTAATATCTTTTTCCATCCATCTCCATCATTTAAATGTTGCATATTAGATCGATTGAACTAGCTTATTTTCATATTATGGCTAATTATTAAGGTTAATTTTTTAATTATATTTGCATAATACAAATTTTTCTATTTTGAAAAATGGGTATGAACTCTATGAAGGAATATTTTCCAATAAGTGGTATTAAAGCAATAATTTAGGCAAATAAAAAGGAAACCATTTTGGCAGGAACATAATTCAGTGCTATTTTCTTTTTTTTAATTATTATTATTATTATTATTAAAGATCAATATTTGTTACTCTTAGTGAAAACCTGTGTTTTACCAAACATAAATATTTGTTTTCATTATAAAGTAATTTTCACCGGATAAAACCTTTATATATTTATTTTATAATTTATTGTCCTGAAATTTTATAAAATTGGTGTCCTGAATTTTCATATTCTATTAGTACTATGCCTGATATTTAATGCAGTATTTTTTGAATGCAGGTATTTGTACATATTCATTAGAAATGTCGTTTGCGTGTGTAGTTTAAAAAAAATCATTATAAATGTCATTCACGCAAAATTCTACACATTCCAATTTTCCCAGGTTGGCAGGTATGATATTGCATTTACGACACATTTTTACTCCCGGCCACTCAATTTCACCAAATAATTTCATCTACGTATGTTTTAGCGGCGATACGCCAGAACGGCCATCCAGCCATATGTAGGCCTAAAATGAATCCCCTTGCACGATCATCCAAATGCTGAAATGGACTTCAGCATCATCAGCCAGGCATCTCTTCTGAGACGAAAAACAGCTTGGAAAACTGGTTTCTGTAGGCGACAGACAGTAATAACTGTTGGCTCATCTGCCATTTCCATCCCTTTTATCCTATGCTCCAATCACATGACTTACTTGTTTTATATATATATAAGATGTAGTTACCGGCTTAATTTATATCAAGGCTTTCTCAACATGATAACCAGATTTCAAATGCTTGCCTTATATATGGAACAGGGAACAAGGGGTATTTAGCATCTGCTTTATTTATAAAAGAATTATTCTCAAGCATTTGGATCATACCACTTTCAATAAGGGATAAGTCACAGGTAACGTAGATATACAAGTAATTAAATTTCTTACAATAAATATATATATAAACTTGTTGTCATTATATCTTTATAAAATTGATTTGATTGATGGAAAATATTTTTTGCAGTTATTGATGCTGAGAGAGCAGATCAGGCCGTACTGAATGCATGTGTTGAAGACGTTGATGCGTGGTCTGACACTGACACCATCTCCAAAGCGACTTCCAAAAAAGGAATCAAAAGAAAGGCAAAGACGACTGCCAGAAAAACTGTCAAGAAACAGAAGAAATTCTTTGCTAAAAAGAATGGGAAGAATAAAGCAGGGTACAGGTGAGGTGTATTTGCTAATCTCATTGAGTTAACTAGAAGTCAAGCCTCCCAAATTTTATATATTTAAAACAGCATCAGGAATATTATTATCATCATTTTTCCTAGAAATCATGATCGATCAGTCATGTATGGACTGGTTTTGGTTTTTAAAATGAATACTGTGTTACATTGTGATCACAGTAAAATGGGAGTAAATAAATTGCTAAAAATTAAAATGTCTGAATGGGAGTAAATAAATTGCTAAAAATTAAAATGTCTGAAACAGAACAGAGGATGCATGTAGTCAAACTTAAAATTTTTACATCCTGAATTAAAAATAGATACAACACAGAAACCTTTCCTAATCTGTTTCCATATAAAAAGTTTGATCATTTCTTTGCCGTCTCCTGTTGTTGAGAGATTCTATGAACAAATGTAGATAACAGCTTTTAAAATGGATGGTAGATATAGAACAAATAAAAAAATGGCTTCTGTTTTAAGCATTCATTTATATTTGACTAAATAACGGTTGAAACTACTAAAATAAATAGTATCTACTAGTGCATAATGAATTGTGTGTTTCTTATTAAAATGCTTCATTTTGTATAGCTACTTTAAATTTTTTGAAAAAAGCTTTTAACTTTATAATAGTTCTCAGATATCTCCCATAGCATTTTTATGGAGAGAAGTCATTGCATCAGTACATTGTTAATTTGCTAACCGAGAGATCTGAACGAGACAGGCTTAGTCTCTAAAACTTTTGAGCAAATCTGCCCCAGGCACGCTTCAGTTTACAAATTTCAGGTAGGCCAAACTTATATGTGAAGGATATTCAAAGAACTACCTAAACAGTATCACTTCTCTGTGTTTACAAGCTGTAAAATAATGCGTTTGCCCTATTTCTTTTGACTGTGTGTGCATTCCCATCAACTATGCATACACTGAGTTACCAAAACCCAAAACACCCCTTCCCTGTCGCAATTTTAATACCCCATGCTGCTCCCCTAAATAAGTCATGCCTTGATATTTATTTATCCCGATTTTTAATGTTGAGTATGCTTTGTAAATGAACTGCTTTTCATTGACCAATACCAATTCTCTAACTCTTTCTTTAACAATTTAGTAATAAAAAAATGACAATTTTTCTATAATTTACTTGTACATACAGAAGTACAATTTATCTTCTTTTTTTTTTTACACAAGTATGTATCTTTTTTTTTATTATGAAAATTATTACATCAAAACAAAATTATTAGCTTTCATTTTACGATGCAAAACCTTTCTTTCCTCTAACTAAATTTGCAACCCAACTCGCAACGCACGGCCCATCCTAGTCAAGTGGATCAAATATAGTACTCAACACCAATTTAACTGTGTTAAATCCATCGCCTTTCACCTAAATTGGGACTGAACTTGGCTTTGCCTAATTTTGTACTTCAATCCAAGCATGGGTTAGGCTTGAATTATTCATATTTTTTATCTGCCTTGATCTGTGTCAAGATTTAAATTCGAGCTGAGACCCAAAGTTGGGCCTCAAATTTCAGTCTGTGCAATAGCTGAGAAAAAAGCTGAACATACATAGATACATCCTTAATTATGTGCATTTTAAAAGATTTTCCTTTTTCAGCTCCTACATGACTAAGAAGAGACACACACAATCTCAGAGCAAAGCAAGTGGGAGAGCACTTGGTTTCATGCCCAACCCCAAAGCTGTAGGTAAACCTGCTCTACGATCATTCTTGCACACTCCTGCAATTGTTCTCAATTGATGTACTTTGTTCCTTCGACATATTGTAAATCATTGTATATAATATTAAATTATATTTATTAATACTTTTAAAAACTGTATATCTGTTACCTTGATATATTTGTTTGCATCAATAGATACAAAAATCCATAAAATATTTATTAACTTGATAACTGAAAATAGTATGCATCTAAACTTTGGAGCATATATTCATTCCCAATCAAATTTTTAGAAGCTTTTCCACATACTGATAATCGCACCTTTCTGGTAAGTCGGACGGTCTGGGTCTCAACAACAACAACATACTGATAATCATTTAAGGGTGAGCGTCAGTAAATTTTCTGCCCTATCCGCGCTTTGTTAACTTTCGCGGCACACATATTTCGCCAAAATTCTACTCAAACAGTTGCGAAATATTTTCTGATAGATAAAATGCAATGGTTAGATTATATTAAAACTAAATTTAATGCCCCAAAAAACATAGAATATATTTTTTATTTTAATCCAAAATATTTTTGGTGCTGCCATCTGTTGTCGTAATTTAATTCATACCGATTATTTTTATTTTTTAATGAACATTTTTAAATATCTATTCCTTCAAATACAGTGTTAAATACAACAACAGATCATATATAATAATGCCACAATCACGGAAAGGTAATTTATCATTCTATAAATTTGATAAGGGATCTGAATGTACATCACTGAAGACTGCAGTTTTATCTTCAAGTTTCTTTGTCTTCAAGTCCAAGTTCAATTACGTTTCCGTGATTATGGCATTATATATGATCTGTTGTTGTATTTAATAGCGTATTAGAAGGAATAGACATTTAAAAATGTTCATTAAAAAATAAAAATAGTCGGTATGAATTAAATTACGACAACAGATGGCAGCACCAAAAATATTTTATATTAAAATAAAACATATGTTCTATGTTTTATTGGGTATTAAATTTAGTTTTAATATAATCTAAGCATAGCATTTTATCTATAAGAAAATATTTCGCAACTGTTTGAGCAGAATTTCGGAGAAATATGTGTGCCGTGAAAGTTAACAAAGCGCGGATAGGGCAGAAAATTTACTGACGCTCACCCTTAAATATATGTATATATATATTTATTAAATAAAGAAAATATATGTAATGTGTGTGCATACTTAATTTCAAATCAATGGCCCATTACCACAGTAAATATATTTATGTCTTTGAGTTCAAACTAAGAAAGATGTGATTTAAATAATATATATATATATATAATACTATATAAAATATATTATTTTTTGCTGTATATACAGTAATTTCCCAATAAGTCAAAGTTCAAATGAAAATTTGAAAAATCAGAGAGGTATTTTTCATAAGCTCTTATAGATTTAATAATAGAATAGATTTAATAGATGATTAATACAATAGCAGAAATATAGATTTAAAGCAGGGATTAATTAAATTCATTCATTTGATTTATCAAAAAGTGTAGTTTGCCACCTCCCCTCTTGTATACAAAAGCACTTCTTAGCAATCACTTTTTTATGCAAATGAACAAAAAAAGAAAAAAAAGGCATGTACACCCTGAATAAGCATCTTTGGACAGCAAAAAAATGCTACAATTTGCAATTTAAGAAAAGATTCATAATTTCAACTTTTACAACAAGAAAGATCAATCATGCTTAAAGCATTGATTATGAAACACTTTCCAACTTCAATGAAATTTTATTTAAACATCTCTAAAATGCAATACATACCTCGGTAATATTTTAAAACTTATCACAATACTACATTAATTTATTATATTTGCAAAAAACCTTCATCGAAAAAAATGAACTGCATTCAAATGACAGCATTAAAATATAAATTGCCGGGTTTAAACATCTCTAAAATGCGATACATTCCTCGGTAATATTTTTAAAATTATCATAATACTATAATAATTAATTATATTTGAAAACTTCATCGAAAACAACTGAAATTCATTCAAATGACGTCATAGAAAAAATAACATGCCTGGCTCTCTCTATAAAAGCAGCATTTCATTCATAAACATTTTCCCATTCATTTCATTCATCACAGTACTAAAATAATTTATTTTATTTAAAAACTTAAGATTATTTAAAAACTTAATATTCCCATAGGTCCTACAGACCGTCTGAACAACATACTAAAATTTCATTTTGATTAAGTCATTTTTATGGCAGTTATCGTGCTAACGGGCAGACAGACAGAATGAACAAAGTCATAAACACTTTTCAACTTCAGTTGTAAAGTGTTAAGCTTAAAAGTTGTAAAGTGTTGTTGTTGTTGAAACCCAGACCGTCCGACCTACCAGAAAGGTGTAAGGTAACTGTTTGGACGGTCGAGATGTGCCACCCAATTTAGACCGGAACCCAGTGGGGGAGGCATCCACAGGTACCGTACCCTCCTTCCCCTACCACCAACCTCTCGGAAGGACTTTCGGACCCACATGTTTAACGTGATCGTACTCCGCATGAACACGGCGGCAGTTTAGCAGTGGCTGGAATCGAACCCGGGCCTACCGAGTGCAACTCCAGCGCGCTAACCAATGGGCTACCGCGCCCAAAGTTGTAAAGTGTTAAAAAGGTGCTTAAATTTGCGACTTTTTATGAAATTCGTGCGATTTATTATGTGATTTTTTTATGAAATTGATGATGTTTATGAAAAAGTGCTAAGGTTTGCAATTTTTATGGAAAAACTGCAAACCTTAGTTCACGATTTTTATTATTAAAAAATAATTGTGAAAATCACAATTATATATGGAAGAATGAACAATTCCCGGTTTTAGTAAGAAAATAGTGTGCAATAGGAATATATACCTATATATATGGACCACAAGAGTATAAATGCATTAATGACTTCAAATTTTACAACAAAGAAAAATCTGACATTTTTTGTGAATTTTGTATTTTTTAAACTCAATTTTTAGTATAGACAATTTTAGTATTGCCATTCTTCAAAAAGTGTTTTGGGGCAAAATTGTATGTATTAAATACTTAAAATTATATTTAAAACTGGTACCTTGAATTTGCAAAAAATAAGAAAATGTTTATGTAATGGCTTTAATTTATAGCTTCTAAAAGTTTGATCCAGTGTTCTGACCAAAATCTACATTTTACTTAAAAAAGGAAATAAATGAACGATCCATTTTTATAACCACAAAACTTGATTAAAAAAATCTTCATTATCATGCAGTTTCTAAAATAAATTACATGTTAACTTTTAATTTAAAAACAATTTTGCTTAACACGTTAAGTGCGGCATCAGTCCATGGGGACTGATGGTGAACTTTCCTTATAGGCGGCGGCAGTCCATGTGGACTGACAGTGAACTTTCCGTTTGGGTGACGTTGGTCCGTGGGACAGGAGTTACAATTTAGCACTTTCGCATTAGTTGTTTTGGCACCATACATACTCGTAAAAGGCACAATATTCGGCTTGTTGCCTCATGGATCAAACCACTCATTTTGATGACTAGTTCCAATATTACTTATTGAATTATCAGAACGAATGTCTGACAAATTACCATCTTCAGATGATGGTAATCGTATTACATGGTGACGTTTAGATGATAAAAATAACTCACATGATGAATTGCTATCTCCTTCTCTCAACATTTTCGGTATTATGGGCAACAAATCTTTTCGAAAATAACCCCTGTGAAAACGACTATGTGAAACACAACTTTGAATATCACAAAAGCAACGAACTATAATTTTCTCTCAACTCAAATGGTCTTTCGTCTTTCGTGTCTGTATTCTAACTGATTGTCTCTTGGTGGTTGCGCCATTCACATAGCCGAAACGGACAGTGAAATACATCATCACCTCGGCGGGTGTTATCTTCTGTTTATACTCTATGACCGAACACCTCGCCGAGTGATCGTCATGTACCGCCTAATTGGTAGGCAGAGCAAGAACAGCTCAACGTGTTAAACAAAATACATTCTTTGAATGAATTAAAGAATAAGTTTAATGATTTTAAGAATAAATATATAGTAGCGACTGTATAAAGACTAGTAAGAGAATTTTTGAGAAGATACTACTTTTTCATTTTGGCTAGCACATGTGTCTAATTGGGTGAAACCTTAAATTAAAAACATTTTCCAGATTATCAGTAAATTTCATTACCCTAAACTATTTGAATTGTACCTTTGAACCTTTACCTTTCCTCTAAGCAGCAATTATTTTCATCTTTAAAGTTTATCTACCATTATAAGGATTTATTCTTACTCTCATCAAATATTGCAGGATATTTTTATAAATGTTTGAAATGTGAGTTAACATTTAGAAATCCTGAGAGAAAACATTTTGAAATAAACACTCTTTGCACGAAAGTTTTGTACAATCTGAGTAATCCAACTTTTGTGGATAGTCTATCTTTGGAAAGAAAGAATTTTATGAAAGATCTCTAACTTTGTGTGAGAACCATTTTTAAACACATTGACTGTGAAGCCTATAACAGTATAACACCTCTTGGAATAAAAATGTTTCTTTTTTAATATTGGGAGTCTACGATGTTTCCAAATATGTATGGTTGTTGAAAAAATGGAACCTGGCCTCTAAATGAAAAGTCATGCCACCAAATATTGAATCCAAATGTATTAAATATGTCTCTGAAAACAGCTTTATTGTGGACCTCTGTTTCAAATAAATGCAATACACCTTTATTTACGAATATGTATATAAAAACTTTATTTTTATTTACAATAGTAGGCTTGAACTCTCATCTTTCATGTCTACAATATTTGACTTGAACTCATCTTTGAGGTCCGGAACAGTAGACTTAATTTCATTTTCAATTTTATTATTTTCATCTTTGAAGAAATGAGAATAACCATATTCTAACATCTTCTCACAGATGATTTTCGTGGGGTCTATGGAAAGTTTGTATTCCGGAACTGGAACCTCCAAAAGCTGTGCTAATTTCACTATAACGTCATCGGCATATCCATGAATTAACACATCTGCACTCTTATCCTGCAGTTGGAAAATATTTATGTCATAACACGCATTAGTAAGAACCAAATCATGCAAAAGTTACAATGTTCAGGGGTCTATTCCAGTATTCCCACCCCCAAAAGTTGTATCCAGAAGCATAAAATGGAATAAATTGCATTTAACAAAAAATATGAGTATAAATAGGATTGCATGCAAAAAAATAAAATGAAGAGGTTAGCGTTATGGCTGGAATGGCAGAGGTAGATAAATGGTTTTAATGATCAAGTGATTAAAAAATGTAAAGACATATTAACCGCAATGAATTATTGCAGTTAATATGTAAAACTATGGTTTAAACAGTAATGGAATTCACAATGAGCAAAAATCAAGTTACTAGCAAATATTTATCACACACATCTTTTGTATCCGTTTCAAGAAGAAAATATCACAAATTCGGTATTAATTTCTCGATAAAGCTCTCTATGAATACTTCTAGTCTATGAATTTTCTAAATTCTAGTCATTTTACCTTTTTATGTAGAAAAATAACATAGTCACCCATTCACTTCACAAAATATCATATATCTAAACACTAAATTATCTAACCTATATTATCTCTATATATAATCTAGCCTATATTATCTAACCTTATAAGACTACATATTTACGTTCAAAACACACATTTATACGATGCACTGTTTTTCACAAATATGAAATTTATAATTTTAAATCTTGAGCTAATGTGACACACATTTTGCTATTTATGTATATAATTTCAATTCTTTTTTCTTAATTTCACGTTCATTCCCCCTCAGCACAGACCTCTGTTAACCCTTTCGGGATGGCGGCATTCCGAAACCGCCGTGGCCCAAAGGAGGGAGCGCTTCGTTTCCGAACTGTTCCCAAAGGACGGCTAATATTTTGCACTAAGCCTAACTCTCGAAAAAAATTCACTAAAAATCACCCGTTCAACACTGCATTCTACTTTTTTCAGGAATAGAGGAAATACTTATTTTCTATTTGATGTCTATTTTTCATACAAATTTTCTTTTATCAAAATATTGAAAATTTTAGTGTATTAAAAATGATTAGTTATCTTGATTAAAATAGTTATCAGTTAATCAGAAAAAATATTGAAATGATTGTAATGAAATATTTATATAGCTAATCGAAATTATGTACATATATATACAAGAAAATAGAGTAGCTATTTTCATTAATTAATACAGCTTTTGCATATGGTATATTTTAAAGCAAGAATCCACACACAGACCAACATTGCAATCTTTGCATTCATAATAACTGTCTATGCGCTTTCTTTTGCCTTTTGTAGCCCACGAGTCTTCACTATCTGCATCACTTTCATTACTGTCTGGTTCGTTTACCATACGAGTATATTCTTCCACAGAAAAAAAAAGTCCCAGCAATTCTTTTATCCTAAATAAACTAATCATTTCACTGCTGCACATTCCTTTACACACACACACCCCGAAAAAAAAATACTCTCTCGTATTCCTATAATTCACCAACAAATTCATTAAACTAAAATCAAAACGAGACCCGAAACTCAATTATAAAATTGCTGGTGTTGCGAGAAGTGCTCTGTTTGTTTATATTACAAAATCTATGTTTCACCGCTCCAAATGGAGAAATAAGTCATTGGATTCTCCTTGTGCCAAGGTCAAATATCTGCAAAATACATTGGAGCTGTTTGTTCCCATGGACATTTAACTCCATCTAGTAGACAAATAAATTCAAATAAAAACCTTCCATATGAAAACGCTCTGATGTGATCCTCGTCCTTGAATGCAAGTTCGCAGCCGACGCGCGGGCGCGTCAACCGTCCCGAAAGGGTTAAGATACCACCTTTCTGAGTAACTGCTTTTTCATGAAACATCTGATCCCCTTTTACTGTATTATATTCAACATGTGTTGCAACAAGGTGTCATTATTAAAGCTGACAAGGGCGAAATAGAAAATCATTTTAATACTTTGGATCGACTGAAAAAGGTTTCAAGTATTATGATAAAGAAAAAAAGCCACATACATGTTGTGTAGGCTGGAGATTGCAAATAACAAGTTTCCTACCAGACTTCTTTGTCAAAAGAAGTAGTTTACCATTAGGAACAATTGCCCAGACAAATGCTCAGTGCTCACAAATGAATGGTGACAAATGCTCACAAATGATGCCCAGACAAATGCTCAGATCCGCATTTCTAATTGATCCTCTTTAACTGTATGACATTCAACACGTGTTTCAACAAGGTGTCATTATTAAAGCTGGCAAGGGCGAAATAGAAAATCAGTTTAATGCTTTGGATCGACTGAAAAAGGTTTCAGGTATTATGATAAAGAAAAAAAGCCACATACATGTGTTAAGAAGCTTTTACTCCCCTTAGAAATTATACTATTTATACTTTATTTATTTATATTTATTCTTTTATATGTTAATTAGATTTTATATTATTACTTTCAAATTAAGGTGATTAACATTTTGTTTACATCTCCAATTTATTATTATTTACATTTCCAAGATTACCATATTTAAGTTATTTATATTTTACATTATTTAGATTTATTTATATTTACATTTTTATTATTAGCCTGTGATCGTATAGTTTTTATAATAATCAATAAAGTTTACTTTTATAATTTATTTTATTTGTTTCTTTACTTAGTTTATTTATTACCTTCAGCTTGGTCTGTGCTAAACTATGTTACACTTTTAAAACTCTTCAACAACAAATAACTCTTAATTCCACTTACCTTTAAGTGATCAAATGAAATTGCACAGCCAACTACATCTTAAATAAGCACAACTCATTTGTTAAATTAAAAATTAACTTTTATTAACAATTAAGAATTTAAATTTAAACATTAGGATCTCTAAATTATTTGATATATAGTACATTGCTCAAAATTAAAATCTATTAAAATTACCCAATTACAATAACCCAGGACACAGAATCCACTCTGGTCTGAAGACCAGAGTTTGGTCTGCCTGGAGCTGGCTGTCCACCCCCAAAAATGTTAAAAACTCAAAATGACAAAACAAACACAAATTGTGAATGATAAAATTTTCAACATATATTTTTTCTAGTTTGAAGAATAAGGTGGTGTGAGGAAAAAGAAAACAAATGTGTACTTAATGAAGCACTATTACACAATGTTGTTGTTGAAACCCAGACCGTCCGACCTACCAGAAAGGTGTAAGGTAACTGTTTGGACGGTCGGGAAGTGCCACCCAATTTAGACGGGAACCCAGTGGGGGAGGAATCCACAGGGACCGTACCCTCCTTCCCCTACCACCAACCTCTCGGAAGGACTTTCGGACCCACATGTTTAACGTGATCGTACTCCGCATGAACACGGCGGCAGTTTTGGCAGTGGCTGGAATCGAACCCGGGCCTACCGAGTGCAACTCCAGCGCGCTAACCAATGGGCTACCGCGCCCCCCTATTGCACAATGTGTCAAAGATGACACCACAACTTGACGCATCACTCTATGTGTTGATGTTGACACCAAATTTAATGAATCACAATTGACGCACTTGCTAGAAATAGGCCTTAGCCACTGTAGAAGGATGGTGTGAAACTGTAAATGTGCACGGTAAACACTCCGCAGATACATGAGAGCACTGAAAAACATGGAGAGGAATCCTTATCACTGGATCGTACGTATCTGTAAACACTTGAAGCGTTTGGAAAGGAAATAAGGGTCAGTAGGTCTTCTGATCTTATACTGAAGCGTGGGAGACTTCTCAAAAACACTGTTGCTGGGCGATCCTTGTTGGCCCATCATGACGATTTACGATGAAACACTAGCCGATTTCTGCAACTTGGCATTGGTCTTCCACATCTAAAGGAATCTCCGGTGACAAAGACAGCTGAACCTGTGCAGTAGCCCTGGTGCAAGATTTTTAATAATGATGCGAAACATTTGAGACGACCGCAGGATACGGGCGCCCTTGCATTGGGGCCCCGTTCCACGGATCTCAGCAGCAACAAAACACCACCTCCAACAGTGCCGGTCAGGAATCGAATGCCGCCAGGCAACACGCCTGCCTCCCAGGAGACGCCAAACTTGGCGAGCGAAACCCTACGCTTCGCGCCGAGCACTCACGCATATACTGCGGAAAAATAAACGCTGTTATGCCAAGAACTATTAAACGGATCACTTCTGCCAAAACGGCAACCCGCCGCACAGCAACCCACCGGATGCCCTGGCACCCTACTTGCAGGTGTTCAACTGATAAGCGGTTCAAGGCCAAGTTTCGCTTAAAAATGCATCCTTTTTTCTCGCTTTCCTGAATAAAGTGAAGTGAAGTTAAAAGACGCGAGCGAGAAACCGAAAGATTAACAAAAGATATTTTAACGTTTAAGATGCATTGCGTATAATTTTGAATAATAAAAACATTAAAGGGATAACAAATTACGTTAAAGGGGAAATAATTCGCCGAAATATTCAAAAACACCCAATAAATTTTGAATTTTGAAGGGAAAGGGGAAAATAACGAATTTTAAGCAATTACAAATTTTGAACTATTACTTAAATTTAGAACTGTCAAATCTCGGCATAACACATGTTGTGTAGGCTAGAGATTGCAAATAACAAGTTTCCCACCAGACTTCTTTGTCAAATGAGGTAGTTTATCACTAGGAACAATTGCCCAGACAAATGCTCAGCTCACAAATGAATGGTGCCCAGACAAATGCTAATTGATCCCCTTTAACTGTATTACATTCAACAAGTGTTGCAACAAGGTGTCATTATTAAAGCTGACAAGAGCGAAATAGAAAATCATTTTAATGCTTTGGATCGACTGAAAAGGGTTTCAAGTATTATGATAAAGAAAAAAAGCCACATACATGTTGTGTAGGCTGGAGATTGCAAATAACAAGTTTCCCACCAGATTTCTTTGTCAAAAGTAGTTTACCACTAGGAACAATCTGAAGAGTGGTGCCCAGACAAATGCTCAGATCCGCATTTCTAATTGATTCCCTTTAACTAATCCGCATTTCTAATTGATTCCCTTTAACTAATCCGCATTTCTAATTGATTCCCTTTAACTAATCCGCATTTCTAATTGATCCCCTTTTTTATTTCTGGCGAAATAGAAAATCATTTTAAAACTTTGGATCGACTTAAAACGGTTTCAAGTATTATGATAAAGAAAAAAAAGCCACATACATGTTGTGTAGGCTGGAGATTGCAAATAACAAGTTTCCCACCAGACTTCTTTGTCAAAAGAGGTAGTTTACCACTAGGAACAATTGCCCAGACAAATGCTCAGTGCTCACAAATGAATGGTGACAAATGCTCACAAATGATGCCCAGACAAATGCTCAGATCCGCATTTCTAATTGATCCTCTTTAACTGTATGACATTCAACACGTGTTTCAACAAGGTGTCATTATTAAAGCTGGCAAGGGCGAAATAGAAAATCATTTTAATGCTTTGGATCGACTGAAAAGGGTTTCAAGTATTATGATAAAGAAAAAAAGCCACATACATGTTGTGTAGGCTGGAGATTGCAAATAACAAGTTTCCCACCAGACTTCTTTGTCAAAAGAGGTAGTTTACCACTAGGAACAATCTGAAGAGTGGTGCCCAGACAAATGCTCAGATCCGCATTTCTAATTGGAAAAATCAATAATTAAGTTCATTTTAATAAATAACATAATTTTATATCCAAATTAAGGGAAAAAAGCTGTAAGTTAGAAACATCAAATCATCGATCAATTCTAGAATAAGAACAGCAATAAGTATTGGAATGTGTCATTTGTTTTCACTTGGCTTTAAATTTACACTTTACAACCAAAATTTGAAAATAAATGCATTGAAGTAAGTTAAAAAATATATATATTTCCTACACCTTCTCCTTTAACATCAAATATAAAGTATCAAAATCTGAAAATCTAATATATAAAAGGCAAAATTTGTATAGATGTCTAGAAATTCTAAACTTTTAAATAAGCTAGAATGCTGAAAATTTCTAGGCATATAGCTCAGGTACTATAACTATAGAGAAAAACTAAAAAACCCAACATTCCATGGTGTTATGTCAGGATTCAAAACCGCATAACCTCCGTGTTAATTTGTGTAAAATAATCTAAGTCATTTAACTTCTTTATTTCTGCCTGGAAACCCTGTCTGAGCAATTATTTGTCTAATTTTTGTATTTCTGTAAAATTTAACTTTTTTAACCTTAATCTAAAATCATTATTTTGATCGAGCACTCAAAAAGCCGTTTTATCCAAGTATCTATAATATTGGTTGAAACATAAAATAAACATTTTACATAATCAGTTATAGGATTTTTACTTTATTATGGAACATAGTGAGAAAGTATTATTTTCGGAAAAATTTTCGACTTCAAGAGTTTAATGCCAATATATGTTTTAGCACCTCCTCAGCATGTTTTGGGGGTATGTATGGGTCAATTTTTCGTATACATGATTAATGCCACAAGTATTTATGGATTTTCACAAAACTTTATGTCCTGCTTTGATATCAAAAAATCCAGAACTAGATAGAATTTTTTGAAATCCAAGTAAAAAGTTTTCCAAGTTTTCTTAACATGGTAGAATTGAACAAAATTTGACATACTCATACATAAAAGGAGTTATTTATGGCTCAATAATCACAAAACTTAACAACTTCAATCATTTTAGTGAAAAATAGCCATGATACAATTTTTATATTCGTGATGCTACTAGCCCCCCTCCCTTGGAGTAGCAAGTTACCCCCCAAAGAGGTACATTGCGAAACTTGGTATCAATTAAAACATTTTTTTTTCAAGCTCTTTATAATAAAGGGTAACATACTACTGATCAATTGGTCTAACAATAAATTTTTCTTGCAAAACAACCAAGCTCCTTAAAAATGGATTCTGATACAAGAAAGTTAGGTGGAGCCACATTCCCTTTAATTTTAAATTAGAGCATAAACCCTTTTTTTCATGCTTGACACTAGAACGATGGATATTTTGAACTACTTAGAACGACAGGCAGTAGTCAATTTGAATTATTATAAAACCTAGAATAATTTTCTTCTGTGTTTTCAATAACTTTAAGAAAATAAGAAAAGTCATAAAATTTCAATGGGCTGGGATTAATGGTTTTGGAGGAATCGGTTTCTCGGAAGTAGGTATGCGGTCAAAATGACTGCTTCCGTCATTGTAGTGTTAACAAGAAGGGGGAAAATTCAAGCTAAACAAAGTACACACTTTTATCTATAGGAGCTTAACATGGGAAAACTGAAGCATGGAGTGAGATGATTGAAGCCTTTTCTGCCCTGGTGGGCAGCAGAAAAACAATTAATACTGATCCTGCATAAATCCCAGAATATGCAATAAAACAAAATATCCTGATTACAACACCTGGAATTGATTTCAGCCAGATTCAAGTCTTTCAGAGGAAGTTCATCTTCCCAATCGAGAATGGTGTCGTGTAGCTTCCCTCTACATCTCCTTGCATTATTTTTTGGAAGAGGACAAGACATTCCAGTCAATTTTTGACCCACAGATGCAGTAGCTGTATTTCGAATAAATAGCCTGGAAGACATGAAAAATAACTATTTGTGCTTCACTTGCATATTCATGAAATACTTTAACTTCACACTTCATATTTAACATAAATAAAAATGTTAACCTAAAACTGCATGATTGATAGACACACTTTTTTACAGTGGCTTAATCTGTGCTGCAATTTATTACAATAGTAGGCAAGGTTGGGTTTTCTATGGTAGAAAACCCAAATGTATAAGTGTAGAATACATAAAGTATGTAAAAAACCTATCATACACTTCTTTGTGGTATAGAGGTATAATATAATTTCTAAACTTATTTCCTTACTTTTTTATTATTCAACATGGTTTACTTTCCCCATTTTTTTAATTTCAAAACAATATACAGTCAAACCTGTCTATAACGATACTCTTGGGACCGAGAAAAAATATCGTTATAGACAGGGCTGAACTTTCTACACTAATGAAGTTATTTAACATGGGTGTGACATTATTATAATAATATATGTTGAACTTGCATTACTGAATAATACTACAGTATTATGTTGAACTTACATTTTTAATTAATGTATTACAAATTAGGAAAAAAATAAGAAACATATGTAGTATCTTATGAACCTAAATCATAAGATTCAAATTTCAGTTCGAAAATGTAACATGACGTATATTTTAACTACATTTCTATTATGCAATTTAAAAATGGATAATTATAATGATAAAAATAAAATTGGAGTTTTATTTTTAATTCAAAAATCAAGAATACATCGAAACAGAACTGAAATACGTACCGTACCGTACAGAATTCAAATCCTTAAATAGGATGAAGAAAATTTAACATGCGAAGTAATCCGATATTTTTGTTTGCTTAGATTTTGCAGAGAATGCAGCCATCATACATATATTTTTAAAACCTTCTAGCGAATTCAGATATACATCTGGAACGTTTGGTAAAGTAGGAATAAAATTCTGTAATGTTTCGATCATTTTAACAGCCTCTTCAGCTGTTATGTTAGGTAGTGATTCCATTCCACACTCCTCGTCTTCCACTTCGCTAACATCATCATTTTCTTTCAGTTCTGCAATTATGTCCTCATCGGTGCTCCCACTGAACGCTAATAAAGCTTCATCCAAATTCAAATAGTCTTCTGGATTTATTGAAGAGTGCATATTCATGGAAACTTTGAATGCATTAAAAGAATTACTTAGGTGCAGCACACAATTTTCTTCTTCAGAAAGGTTCTGTTGAGAATTCTCATCACTCTCAGTCTCTTCTTCATCACTGCACAAACTGAAATTAAAACCTGCCTTCCGCCAACAATTTCATATGGTAGATGACTGCATAGAACTCCAACTGCTAGAGATCATGTCACATGCTTGTTTAACATTTATATCAAAGGGTTTGGCAATCTTGTTTTCCAATTTAAAAATGACGTTTTCAATCATACTTTTTCTGTAGTATCCTTTCACCCATTTAATGATACCTAACTGTGCAATTGGGTAGGAAGTAATAGAATTTAATATTTTTCATTTTTGGTGGGTTATTGTGGGAAGTACAGTGTTATGGTGATTTCTGAGAAAGTTAAATTGCTATGTTCTTAAAGCAGTAATAAATAATTTTAATCTAATTTAAGATAAATAACTTACAATATATTATAATCTTAATTATAACTCTTAAATGATCTTAAATGAAAGGTAAATAAGTAACTCTTAACTAAATGATAACTAAATTAAAATAACTCACCTTTTAATGAATATTAAACTTCTAAACTAATAACTTTTATTGATTATGTTTATTTACCTTTAATGAACTTAAAACTGAGCAATCTTTGACTTATATAAATTTATTGAACTCACTTAATATTGTTTTTTTCTAGTAATTGCTCAGATCAAGTAATGATTATTTAAGCTTTGAAAAGGTGTAAATAAACGTAACTTTAATATAAATAATTGTTTACTTGCCTAACTGGACTTTGTGATCTTTTTTTAATACACCTTTTCCCAGTAAATGTTACATCGGCTGGAAATTCCCCTTCCTAATACTGTGAATAAAACTGCTTTATAAGCAATCAAGTAAACACGCTGTAACATACAAGTTTTGTAAACATTATGTTCTCTTTTTCTCACCCAGGGAAATTAACGATGTTTAAATAACAATATGTAAATGTTCCTACTTTTAATAATGTGCATGTTTGTGATTTTAACTACATTTTTATGTGAAATACAAAAGTTTTCAAGATGGCGATCAAAACAACGCTATCGGAGCATCACCAGCAACATAAAACAGACATATCAAATGTCCGAAGGAACAAAACAGATGTGAAGCGCCGGGTTGAAAGATTTGGCATCTTTAGCTCGCCAAGAAGTAAGTTCGGTGCCGGGATATCAGTTGTAACCGCGGCAACCGGAATTCAAATTCTTTCACGCCAAAAGAGGGTTGCCGTTCCGGGACCTCACGCCAAGAGAAGATTTTCTCGCAAGAGAAGAGTCAGATCGCAAACATGAGCATGTGAAGTTGGTGTCCGATTCTTTTTCTAAAGTCTTTATGTGTAAGGGCAAGGGGCCCTCTTCACCGAGTCACACTGCAATGGTATCAATCTTTTCCTAATCACTTTAAAGGGGCAGGATGCCCTATTCCTTTAAAAAAAAAAACACATTCCTAATCTTTTGACGGCGGACATCGCCTTGTCACCCTCAACATTCCTATCCACCAGGGGCTCGAAATATTGACGGGACCTTTTACAACTGACGTTCCCCCCATAGTGCCCCAGCATCAACGGGACCTTTAACAACTGACGTTCCCCAGTGTGCCCCAGCACCCATAACTCCTGTTCCACAGTGATGCTATTCCCACAAGGCCGGAGATAAAGTTACAGTTCTAAACCTTGCATCAATTGCCCAAGCCCGCAGCAGATAACTGACGAAACAACGGTCTCGGCGGCGGCCGATCACCAGAGCTTGTGGCCTCATGGGGAGAGGTAGAAGATGTATTTGTGCTTTGAAAGTCATGGCCTCCATACCGAGGCGAAGACCTGTGGTGTGATTTGTGGTGTTTTTTTTTTCTTTGCCTACATGGCAAAATGAGCATTGGCATACAAACCAAATGCCTATACAGAAGATAGCAAAATGCATCAAATGTTTTAAAAAATATACACACCATTTTTTACTACATTAATATTTTTGAGCTCTCAAAGAGCCGATATAGGGTGATTTTTGGTGATGGCTTATATGCATTCTTTTATATATATATTTTTACATGCTTATTTTCTTTCATTTTGTACTTAAACAGAACTGTCAAATTCCCTTTCCTTTTCTTTATTTTCTTGAAATCCTGGGTGAATTGTTGTTAAGTTTTAAAATGTTCTAATAAATTTCTTTTTTTTAATTTTAATCTGGTTTTTATTTAATTCTTATCACTATGACTCTGAGTAATCTATTATTTAATGTATCTCTTTTTTGGGGGTAATACACAACGCAATTATTGTACTTTTAGAATAAGTTCCTAAAATGGTTGGTCATTGGTTCAAAAGTAAAAGTAGGTCTAAATTCTTTTGTTTAGTTTCTTTTATTTTAATATTAATATTTTAGGTTTTTTTTATTATTATCTTAATTTTATGCCGATGTCGAAAAAGGCACAGCAACAGTTATCTACAATTAAAGCAATTTGTTTCTTTTTCTTTTGCATAGTGTTGTCAATATCTAGTAGCCATTGATTGAATATTTTTTTCGTCATCCACGCTCTTTTGTTTGCCGTATAATCAACTGGTAAACTTTTTGCATTTTTAAAGCATCTTGGTTTCATAGATTTTCCTATCACTAGGGGCATCAACTTATCCGTTCCAAAACTATTTGTACACAACAACACCATCAGTCTCTCTTTTGATTTCTTCCCCCCTTTGCAATTTTCTCCCTTATACACTAACGTCTTTCTTCTCTGGTATGAGTTGAAAAAACAATCCTGTTTCATCTGCATTGTAGACGTTGTCAGCAGAATACTTTTTCTCAATGTTTCTCAATTCACGCTGCTCCCATGATTCGACATCATCTATGGGCACAGACTTCTCTTCGCCATTAATTACTTGAAACGATATTCCGTGACGGTCACGAAACGAAACGAGCCATCCATTGCTTGCTTTAAAATTCTTGTTTCCTAGCATGGTTGCAATTTTTTTTTTTTTTTTTTTTTTTTTTTGCTTTTTCACATATCAGTGGTCCATTTATTGGGATATTTTGTGCTCACATTTCCTGGAACTATCTAATGGTTGCTGAGTCAACATCTTCATTCAAAGCACCTTTCATTCGTTTACGCTTCAAATCTATCTTTCCATTTTTTTCAGCCTCCTCAATATCCTTTAGTTTCCTTCAAAACGTCGCAATTCTTGATTGAGGGATGCCATATTTTTTAGAAAGTTCCACTTGTTTTAACCCACTGTCGATATCTCTGATTACTTTCAGTTTCTCCTGAAAAGAAATCGTTTTTCTTGGGGTCATTTTCGACACTACACACTACCGTATTTACACTACGTACATACAAGAGCTTTTAACACGAAAAGACATACATGTCCTGTCGCTGTGAAAGAATTTAACAGGCAAACAAGTTTAGATAGGTCGATTTTATGCATGTGATACTGTACGTACAGAAAAGATGGGCATAAATCAAGTGACAAACAGGTGGCTAAGTTGGAACAACGGCCATCCACTAACAGCGAACTCATCACAATTTCTTAGAAGGTAATCCCTATCACATTGTGCATGCACTCCCCCCTCCACCCATTGTTGTTGAAAATTGTTGTGTCAATCTCCGAGAAAAAGTAATGGGAATCACTTTTGTTGTTCGTAAAGTCAGTACATAGAACATCAATCCCCTTTAGAATGAACTGCCTTTGTGTCAAGTCTGCCATTGTAAAAGTCTTGATCCAAAGTCCAAAAAGTTTTGGACACCACACAGGGAAAAAAGTTTGAAATGCGCAAAATTATCGTTATATACAGGTTCACTCAAAAACAAATTATTGTTATAGACAAGTTCGATATACACTAAAACTATAGGAAATCAGCCGGGACCATGGAAAATATTGTTATAGACAATATCGTTACACACAGACATCACCTCGGAAACATTCAATTTGGGTTCAGGAATGCTGGAAATGTAATCTTCTGTCAAAAATAAACCTGAATTTTTTACTCTTTTGTAATACTTTCCCTATACATTATACTATGTATGTAGGAAAAGTAAAAGGAGGCATACACTGCAATAAATCAACTGCTAATTTGTAATTTTGGGACCAATTTAAATGATGGCACATTTATCTCTTTTTCCAGGGTAGGGGGAGGGGTCTGTCTCACTTCTACTGAAAAACAGGTCTACAAAGTCAATTTCACAGTAGTGGAGTTTATAACTATAGCGTTTTTATGTGTTTAAAATACCAAGTGAGACCCTAAAATGGGATTTTAAAACCAAGTTTATAATAAGAAATGATGTCAAATATATCTACTACACACAAATTAATTTTATATAAATATTTATTATTGTTTTATAATATAAGAGTTTTTTGAGTGCATAAAGAAAATAATACTAGTTTAAACATATCAACATGAGCTGCTTACCTTTAGTATTTTTGAACATATATATCTTTAAAGGATTTGAGTTATTTTCCATTTGCATCATTTATAGCGATGTGAACAAATGAATGTGTGTTTGACAATACAATGAATCAATGTAGATAATTTAATGTAAGTAAAGCAACATAATTACTCACAAATTATTATATAAGGTAGCATAGAGCTATTTTGAGTGTCAGTGCTAAAGAGACTAATAAACCTGAAGTGACAGGCTGTGCAAAAGTTAATTCCTCGTAACAAAATTACATAACTCACGTCACTCATTGCAATAATCATCTGGGACCCCAAGACTTACCATGCATTGTCATGCACTTTAAACACATTTTTGCTTATAACTTCAAGTTCCCTGTAAGTATATAAAGAAATTTCGTAAAACAAAGTTTACCTTTTACACTTATCACATTTATCTAGAAACATATTTCCGTGCAATTCAGCCAGCTTGTCAGGAGGAAATCCAGAGCGTAAATGAAGACCATCAACATTTTGACTTACAAGGAAATGAATATGACCACTCTGAACCATAGATACCAATGCCATGTGAGTCTTGGTAGGGATAGCCTCATCAAAAGATATATTGACATTGGGTTTCAGTCCTTGCTTTTCAAGAGTCCATACACCTTTAGGACCTCTAAAAGGAAAATATGTATGTTGCATAACAGTTTAAATAACACATTTCTAGAATTCAATTTTACTCTTTTGTGATGTCAATAATAAATAATTTGATTTCTAAAACATTTAGAAGGAAAATATGCCATGCATGAATGAATTTCCTTATTAACCCTTTATAATTATGAGACTGGAATCATAATCCCATGGCAGCAACCAACATTAATATACATCTGTTAAGAGCTCATCAGCACCGATTAGCTGTTAACAGCAAGAACTTGTGTTATGTGCCATAATTTCACAAGTCTCTATGATAACCCATAAAGTCAGTTGTACCACACTGCTAGCATCAAATTTATTAAAGACTAGCTTGTCTCAGGGTTATTGTAGAATTAAATATTATTTTAATTTGCATAACATTATTTAAAATTTGCATTATAAGTGACAAGTAGACAACAAACTTTTAATGGCCACTTTCTTCACTTTAATAGGCCATTAACCGCTATGAATTTTCACCTTGACCAGAATTATGAAATAAGGTGTTACGTTTTCTCTTTACATTGCTAAAAATAACATTAATTTTTCATGCATTTTGTGTTAATATTCATACTTTTATATATCTTACTTTTAAATCTTGTGAAAATTTACAAACTCAGCCAAGGCCTGACTAAAATCTCTACAAGAGAGATGTGACATGACTGAAACTGTAGACTAGGCCTGATCAAGTGCAGACCTCTACAACAAACAATGGTGTTGAATCCCAGGATTCAAATCACTACAGAAAAACTAGAGTTCAGTTTAAAATCTTGGGGAAAATTACATTTTTTCATCAAAATCCGGAAAAACTTTAGTACGAATTTGGTAAATCTTTGTCTTGAAATAATCAAACTATGGATACTTTTGTCACAAAAAGGGGGTAGGATCAGAATCAACTTTACAGTGGTAATGCAGATCTGGAATTGATAGAGTACTATGCAGCTATAAATATGGAGATAAATAAAAGAGTGTCAATCAAACAAGAAACAGAGATTATGCTTTTTTGAGACAGTTGGTGAAGGCAATATTTAGTTGTAGTGTACGTAAAAAGCCAGTAAAGGCCAATGTACCTGAACAACTGATGTTATGCTAATGCTATGTTTCTTTTTTACTAATTTTATTGAAATAGTTTAATTATTTTTAAACATCCATCAAATGTTTTATTCTTCTACCTTCTATTTGAAACAAATTTTTGATTTTTAAAATTGGATATCACAACTATTTCAGCATCAAATGTTTAACTGGTCACTGAATTTGATATTATTCCCTTAAATAAAACAATAGTGTACTATAAAATATCATGTTTCAGACAAACTTGGAAGGTTTGTTGAACTTCTTTTGGAAAATTAAGGAAATTTTATTTTCAAATTTAAATAGGTAGAAATTATGCACACATGTGCAAAATATTACTTTTAGTGCCTTAAACACTATTAAATAACCATTCATTGAATTATTAAGTAAGCATCATAAAATCTTAAAAGTGTACAAATATATTCAGACCTCAGAGTTTATAGTGTTTTAAATTGTTCAAAACATGTTTTAAGTAATAAAAAATATTAACACTGTACACCCCCAATACCTTGTTTCACATTGGGATTATGTTCCAAATAAACACAGATGATGTTCAATAAATTGCAAGGTTTCTGTGTTAAACAATGCAAATATCAAAGATAAGTTATTTCAATACTAAAATCCCTTGATTATTAAATAAAAAAATTTAACTAAACGTACATAAAATTAAATTTAACTAATTCAGAGTCTAGGAAGTAGGTAATAATATAAGTTACTAGAATAAACTCTTTCTATATATATATATACAGGGTGTCCCAAAAAGATTGAAACACACTTTAATTCTTTACCTGTTGGAGATAAATGGGCAATGCAAATTGCAAATATGTTGAAAATAAGGTAGGAAATAAGAACATAATGAAATAGTCTTCCCATTAATTTTCAAAAAGTTACACTTTTTTAATTTTTATACGACCCCCTTAGACAAATTGGGTCAATCACAAAAATTTTATTTTTAAAGCAACAAGATCATTAAAAAAAAAAACCACATATCTGTATCTTTAAAATCAACTGAATTATGATAAAGGAAAAAAATCTGATTTATGCCACTTTTCCGTACCATGTGAAAGGCTGTTTCATCAGTAAAAATAGGGACCATAAAAAAATTGATGATGGAAATGGTTTAGATTAAAAAAAAATGTACTTAGTTATTGAAAAGTACTTAAGAATCCGTGATTGCATCATGAACCTATGCGGAATTCGCAAAAATGTCTCCTACGTATTATCATCCAGTTTTATCTTTTTTGTGACATGTCATAAATTTACATTTCTAATTTGATATAGGGTCCCCATTCACAATGTTCAATTTTCAATTAAATATAATTCACTCAACTTTAAAGATACAGATATGAGGGGTTTTTTAATGATCTTGTTGCATTAAAAATAAAAAATTTCTGATTGACCAAATTTGTCTAAGAAGGTCGTAAAAAAATTTAAAAAGTGTAACTTTTTGAAAATGAATGGGAGGACTATTTCATTAACATAGTCTTATTTCATACCTTACTTTCAACATTTTTGCAATTTACATTGCCCACTTATCACCAAAAAGTAAAAAATTAAAGCATGTTTCAATCTGTTTGGGACACCCTATATATATAGGATGATTAAAAAAAGATGGACCAAACTTTACAAGGTGGTAGTACACACTAAACCAAGCATTTTTTGTCACAGCTGACTGGGTCGGAAATGAAATGTAAAAGCACTTAATGGTGAAACCGATGACATTAAGCGAAAACACAAGAATAATTTGGAAGTTATAAAGTGACATTTAATAAACAATAATTACAGTAATGGCTCAAAAGAGCGACTGATAATCTAAATGCACATTTCACAGTGGAAATAGAGAAATTGGCAAACTCTCGAACAGACCAGGCATGTTGCACACTTCGGCAGCAGTGCCCGAAATTCGGGGATGAGTTCCTCTTCAGATTCAAAGGGAGTGTCATAGACAACATGAATGAATGAATGAATGATATGAAGGTGGGTGGCTCCAGAAGAGCCTAGCACATCGACCAGAGGTCTATTGTACTACCCCAAAGAAAAGAGACCAGTAGCCGATGTGAAAATAAGCAAGCACTTGACAGGAATGTCGTTCAGCTCCCATGGTTCAATCACATGATGACCAATGTGTTCGAATCTGTGAGCAGAGTAGGCCTCACAATCACATAGAATGTGAGCTGCAGTTTCTTCACTGTAATTGCAGCCTCTGCAAAGCGAATCCTTGGAGACACCCATAATATTAAGATGTCTCTTGAGAGTGCAGTGCCCAGTAAGGAGCCCAACAGCTCTTCTGATGCCAGTTCTACTGAGCCTGAAAAGTTCCTTTTGACGTGTACTAGGGCAATTACAGTTGAGGATTTTTGCTTGCCTTTGACCCTTAGTGTCACGCCAGTTCTTACATTGAAGCTTCCTGAAGATGTCATAGACAATTCTTCTGACAAGGTCATTGGGAATACCCAAGGCCGGCTCAGGACCCACAAAAGGAGTACTAGAGCCTTTCCTAGCAAGTTTGTCTGCCAATTCGTTGCCAGGAATGCCCGAATGACCAGGCACCCAGTACAGAATGACACTATTGTTACTAGCAATTTTACACATTATAGCATTCACAGACAAGGGAAGACGTCACAGTGAACTTCCCCAGAGCCATAAGAGCAGCCTGGCTATCAGAACAAATGAAAATCTGGCTATTCTCATACTTTCTGTCATAGCAAATTCTACAACACATAAGAATGGCAAATACTTCAGCCTGAAAGACAGTAGCAAAATTGCCAAGCGGATAAGATAGCTCAGTGCCATCATCAGGGCAACAGACACCAGCACCAGTACTTGTGCCAATCTTCGAACCATCTGTGTACCATACAAAACATTTATGTTTATTGTAGGTTGGAGTCCTCTTCCAATCATCCCGCGAGGGGACAAGAATTTCATAAGGCTTATCAAACGTAAATTTGACATGTATGCCATCAGGTGGCATACAGAAATAAGGATGCCTAGCAACATTACTGTTAAGTTCGCCCCAAGATAGATACCTTGAGTAATCTTTCCAGTGTTTCAGATATTTGAGTCTGTTCATGCAGATAAGTGCTTCTGCTTCAATACGCATATAGAGCGGATGCAAGCCAAGTAAAAGTTCAAGAGTTGCAGTAGGAGTGGTTTTCATGCATCCGGAGATTGCAATGCACACCATCCTTTGAAGCTTAACTAAATCAAGTTTAGCAGTTTCACTTCTAATTCTGGACCACCAAACAATGGATCATTAAGAAATGATAGGACAGACTATCATCGAGTAAATCCAATGGATAGCTCTGGGATTAAGGCCCCAGGTTTTCCCAATAGCATTCCTACAAGACCAGAAGATTCTTCTGGCTTTAGTTGTGCAGTAGTCCAAGTGTCTCTTCCAATTAAGTTCCTTGTCAAAATAAATTCCCAAGAATTTAACCTCCTTGGAGCAAATAAGCTTCTGTCCAAAGAAACAAATATTCCCAAGATTAAGTATGCGTTTCCTTGTAAACGCAACTAAAGCAGTCTTCTGCGGATTAACCGTAAGGCCTGCATTGTCATAGACAACATGCTTAAGATATCCCCACAAACCGAAGTCAAGCACGACAGATCGGGCAATTGTGGTGGCCAAGCTATGAGACCACCTCATCCAATCCATCAATTGGGAAAAGTGATGTCCCGATAATTTCTTACCTCTTGTTCAAAATGGGCTGGTGCTCCATCTTACTGAAACCACATGCACCACCAGATGTCTGTTAGAGCATCTTTCAGCAATTCTGGCAAGACCTCCTGCAGGAAAATATGGTACATTCTCCCATCAAGTCGTTCCAGCATAAGATACGGCCTATTAGGTGGTGGTTGATGATTCCTGCCCACACATGTTCATTGTGGATGTTAAATGTGCCATCACGTGCGAAGGAGGCTTCATCCGTGAAAAGCACAGTCGCAGAAAAATCTGGCTGAGCCACACTCTGTCCCTGGAACCAGAGGGAAATGCCATGTGATGAAGATAATCTGCTGCAGTCATTGCTTAGTTTCAATGAATATGGTATGGGTGTAAATGTTCCCCATGCAGAACCTACCATACCATGGATTGTGGCACACCCAGAGAGTATGCCCCATTGCTTTTGTGCTTGTGCCTGGCCAAACTGTTACTGTGTCCAGAATCCCCTGTTCCGTACTTAACATTCTAGTACTCTGCACGACCTGCATCAAACCTGGTAGTGAGAAAGAATCCCAATTCACAGAGCTGCCAATGCAAGCATTCGAATGTTTTATGATTGGGCAACTGCCTATGAGGGAAACGTTCCCCGTGCAGTCGTTGTGCCTCTCTACCATTCCCATTTGCAGCTCCATAGATGAAATGCATATCAGCTTTTTCTCTATTTGTAAATTCCTCCATCGTCTCAAAAGTTGGAGCTGTAAATAACTGCTACAAGCTGATAAGGCCGTACATTCAGTATTACGAAAATTTACATATGTGGTTTCCTTCTTTTGTTGCAAAATTTGCATATGTGGGTTTCTTCTTCAACCAGAAAATAACAACTAGAATGATGCTTTTAAGTTTGAAAAGTGGCCGCTTCCAATGGGTAAGTACCCTGTAATGCCTTTACATTTCATTTCCGACCCAGTAAACTATGATGAAAAATGCTTGGTTGGGTGGTGTTGTTGTTGAGACCCAGACTGTCTGACCTACCAGAAGGGTGTAAGGTAACTGTTTGGACGACTGGGAAGAGCCACCCAATTTAGACCGGAACTCAGTGTGGGAGGTATCCACAGGGACAGTACCCTTCTTTCCCTACCACCCACCTCTCGGAAGGACTTATGGACCCACATGTTTAACGTGATCGTACTCCACGTGAATACGGTGGCAGTTTTCGCAGCAGAGGGAATCGAACCTGGGCCTACCGAGTGCAATTCCTGCATGCTAACCACTAGGCTACCGCAGCCATACTTGGTTTGGTGTGTACTAGCACCTCATAAAATTTGGCCCATCTTTTTCTAATCACCCTATATATATGTGTGTGTGTGAAAAAAACTGTTCATCAGACCTTACTGTTACTGAAGCATTATTGAACAATGTCTACCAGATCAACATCTACAGTTTTAACTCAGAATAGTCAAATAAGTAAATTTCTCTCTCTTTTATATATTTTTAAACTATACATGTTGATCTGATTAAAATAACTCAGTAATGTTTGTCTAAGATCAACTGAATAGCTTTATATATATATATACGTATATATGCACTCCTGCGCACTTTGTTTTTATCATTTTAATATATATATATATATATATTTACATAAAATTCCTTGTAGCAACTTACTATTAGCTACTGTCTGAAACTTTCTTCCACGCTAAGATCAATTGTTAAGAAATTTTCCAGTAGCTACGTCAATCAAATTCATGGCTTTGGAAATCAGTTTTGAAATTAAAGAATGTTTTGCTCAAACATTTCTAGCAAGTTTTTTTTTTTTTGTTGTTAGCAAATTACAAATCAGTTGCATTAATTCCTCTCATTTCTTAGGTAAGCAAGGAAAGAGATTAATTTAATATTAGTAAAATAGGAAATCTATGAAAATAATAAAACTTAAAAAATCGAACAACGCAATGTGAAATTTAGCATTAATATTTTAATGGTGCCATTTTTTTTTCAAAGGATTCAAGGTAAAGCATTGTGTACTTATTAATAAACATCATACTAAGCTCATAAATATACATTGGACTGATTGTATTGATAAAAAATATAAGTACTTCCCTTTTATAGCAGCCTAGGCAAGAGAGAGGAATTGGCATGTTTCCATAAATAAAATAATAAATACAAATTTATATTAAATTGCTTCTGTATGTATATATTAAATAAATTGTGTAGTGTAAATATTGAATAAATTGCTTGTGTGTATCGATAATCGTTTGTTTCTCGTCAAAGCCACTATAAAATGAAGTACCAAAAAAATATTTTATTTCATATAAGTGATAAAAAGAAATGTTAAGTTTTTATAAAAACGAAATATATAAGCATTATCACCTGAAATCGGGAATTCCAGCAGCTGTACTAATTCCAGCACCAGTATGAACAACTACATATTTTGACTGTTTCACCATTTGTGCTAACAAATTAACTTTCTCATCTAATGATTCAGTGTCATCAAGGATCTAAAGAAAATCAGATTTAGATTATTCTCAAAGTTTAAAATCATTGACTGAAACTGAAATATAATTCTATTTAGAAAATATAGAGTCAAAAGTTGTATCAAATTGTTAAATAATGTTAAAATGTAATATGTTAAATATGTGTTATCTCCAACACCTGTAGTCGGGATGATACACTAGTACCAAAACCAATTAAATTTTTTTTATAAGATAATAAATCATATACTGACTTCTTTCAAACCACAAACACCTTTATTGTCATATGCAGACAACCCGTCAGCATAGTTACACGACATACTTAAATGCTTGATTGCAGTTATGAAAACTCACAAAATTACAAAAGTTTTTTCATTCAGTCATCAAATATGAGATTCTACAAATGATGAGTAATGCAATCCTTAACAATTATATATTCTATTAAAAAAATGTGAGCTCAAAAGATATTGTCAAGGATCACCAACAATTTTAAATACTTTGGCGGGCTTTGGGAGTTTGGGACTCATGAGATTGTTTTGATCGCATAGTGCATAAGTCCAATTTTTAAATCTTGTTTACAAACATTTATTCTCTGTTCACGGTTGAGTTTTTGATAATAGCAGTTAGCAAATCAAATTACATTTAGTTGTAAGATATTGAGTAACACATTTCAGAATGTTGCGTAAAGTTAATACCTGCAAGTATAAAAATAATAGGTAAAGCATATTTATTAAAAGTTTTAATTTCAATAAAATTTCTGAAAACGAAATAAATGTGATATGACATGACAGTAACCGTGAGCTTTTTAGCGTTTTGCGAACCGGTGTGTTCGCAGTCATTTAAATTTTGTTAATTTCAAGAAATGATTTGTCATAAATCAATGTACTTTTGAAAATTCGTATGTAGTGTTTTCACTGTGGACACATATAAAGGGGAAATACAACAAGAGTAAAGTTTGGAGGTGAGTCGGAACACTCAGTAGTGAACTGTATGAAGCGCCATTTTGACCATGATTGAATTGGGTTTTAATAACGTTGAATCTTCGTAAATTTGCTATTGTTTTGTATCTAAAACTTCACATTTTTTCTTAATCAAATATAACTTCGTCAAATTTTTGTTATTCTACTATTGAATTTATAAAATAGAAAGTGATTGACAAGTCTTAGCAAATGGCGGACGCAGACATTGATTTGTACGCGGATGATATTGATCACGATTTTAATCAAGATGGTGATTACAATCATGACACCAATGTAGATTTGTATGATGATGTCATTTCTGCCCCTTCCGACGATCATCATGATGAAGGTAGGCCATCATCTGCTGGTAGTGGTTCTCCGCACCATTCTAGACATGGTGGTAAACGAGTTGCTGTTTACGTTGGAAATTTGACATGGTGGACAACCGATCAAGATTTGACTGAAGCAATGCAGAGTTTGGGTATAAATGATATTTTAGAAATTAAGTTTTATGAAAACCGTGCAAATGGCCAATCTAAAGGGTTTTGTGTTGTTGCTCTTGGATCAGAGAATTCATTGCGTATTGTAATGGAAAAACTTCCAAAGAAAGAACTTCATGGACAAAACCCAGCAGTCACTGCTTGTACTCGACAAAATTTGAATTACTTTGAATTGCAATCTAGGAAAGGAGGACATGGCGGTGGAAATCGTCATGATAATTCTAATGAACGTCGCAGTAGAGATCGTGACAGGGAACGCGATCGGGATGGCAGAGATTCCAGACAAGATAATAGGTCTATGCAACAAGGCAGATCGAGTAGTAGATCAAATTCTGGTCCACCGTATCAACAGCAGCAGAGAGCACCTCCAGGCCCACATATGCACCCTCCCCCTCAAGGACCACCTCCTCCTCAGTATCAACCTGGGCGATCACCGTGGATGTCTGCTCCTCCGCCACAAATTCATCAAATGCCACCGCCTCCTACAAGGCCTGGTGGACCTCATGTTAATACAGGTGCACCTCCTCCTCCACCTGGTTTACAAGCACCTCCTCCAGTAAGACCTGGTCCTCCACCTCCTAATAACATGAGACTTCCACCTCCAAGGGGCCCATTGCCACCACTTGGACCAAGGAGCGTACCTCCACCTGATACTCGTGGGCCACCTCCCACAAATGAATGGGATAGACATCTATCACAGCCACCTCCTCAACATGTTAATATGCCACCTCAGCCAGTTGGTCCTCCAAACAGACCTCCGCCTCCTGTCCCTGCCCCAGGTCAAGGAATGCCACCCTCAATACCTCCTCCAGCACCTCCAATACCTAGTCCTCACATCAATCCTGCATTTTTCCATCAACAAGGTGTGCCTCCGGGCCTTGCTCCAGCTTCTCAAGCAGCAGAAATATATTCTAGGCCACCCCCTGTGCAATTTTCTGATTATCGATCAGTTAGTGACAGGGGCCCCGAGCCTTCTGCCCCTACTGTCTCTGAATCTGAATTTGAAGAAATAATGGGACGCAACAGAACAGTCTCTAGTAGTGCCATTGCCAGAGCTGTATCAGATGCAAGTGCTGGAGATTATGCAAGTGCTATTGAAACTTTGGTTACAGCTATATCTTTAATTAAGCAGTCCAAAGTTGCAAATGATGAAAGATGCAAAATTTTGATAAGTTCTCTACAAGATACATTGCATGGAATTGAGTCTAAATCTTATGGATCCAGAAGCAAAGATCGAGCTCGATCCCGTGAAAGAGAAAGATCACGAGAACGGTCATCACGCAGAGAGAAATCAAGCAGGCGAGATCGTTCACGCAGCCGTGATCGAGAATACAGAGATCGTAGCCGAGAAAGGGATCGTTATCATGATGACCGTTACAGAGATAAGGATAGAGATCATGATAGAGACCGCCGCAGCAGCCGTCATTAAATGTAATTTCCTTTCCATTTTTCATGTGCTTGTCTTTTTTTTTCTTTCAATTTAACTATTCTAATTTTTGTGTTATGTGATTTTTATGAATACTTCCAAATGATTCTGTAGGATTATCTTATGTTTGCAGTAGATACTCAAATGGTCAATCATTCCATTTGTTGTCAGGAGTTACATGTACCCTTAATTGAAATAAAATGTATGAAATAAGTGATTGTAATTTATTTTGATTTGTAATTGTCTTCAGTTTGCAATTTTTATTAATAAAAATTTTAAGAACAAATTAGTTTATGAATCCAATATAGCACTTGCAATATATATGTATGAAAGAAATCAAATTTCTCCTTTCAAAAGTAATTGTAATTTTCTGTTTAAAAAATATAATGTGAAAGATCCAACTTTTTTATGCAAAGAACTACAACTTTTTGTCTTCATGTTTAAAAACTAGATGCATTTTTCGAACCTTAGTTCTTATTGTCTAGCCCTTCCTGATCAATCTCAAAATAGATTTAAAGGGATGCTGTGATGGCCAATTGTTGTAATTCTTTGTAATCTTATTTGCAGCAGCTATTCTCTGAGCTGAGATTTTTTTTTTTATGTTCCTGTTTTGTATTTTATTGATATTTGCTCATTAAATGATTGTGTCAATTCCAAATTGGTATTTAAATCTTATAATTGACAAATTGTACTCATTGAAATTAAGCCTTTCAGTTAATCCAGAGGAGTTAAGAATGTTTGTAGAAATTGAAGAGTTCAAGCTCTTCGCAGGGAGCAACATGAAAAGGCTAAAGGGAAGAATTTTTGCTTAAACCCTCTATGTTTTTGTATTTAATTTAATTTTATTTGCTAAACAGCTTGATGTATTTTTGTTTCAAACACATTTCGGTAACATTCAATGTTAAAACATTCTCGAAAAGTTTTTTTTTATATATTTGATTGCAGTTTCTTGGGTGAGTATTTTCTTTGTAAAAATTTTAGTTGTATATTACTTTTGATTTTATTCAGTTTTCATTCTTTAAATAATAAAGAAGCCTGCAATGTTTACATTCGCATCAAATATCTAGATACAAAGTTTAAAAGCATGAATAATCAAAAATTGTTTCTAAACTTGTTAAAAAAAAAATTATATGGAAAATTATAGAAGATGGTGAATACCTACTTTTAAACTCTGTATTTTGTTCCTATCAATTTGTGATTATTAACTCACTGGTTGTGTTACATGACCGTACAAAATTATTTTAAAAGGGTGCTAATAAATCTGTTATATACCAGGGGTCTGTTGTAAGAAATATAAATTAAAACCCTTTGTAAAAAAAATTTCACAAATTCAAGCTGGCTCTCCAATCACTTCATAAAATTTTGAGCAACTACATCTAAAAAAACCTTTATAATATAAACGTTAAAACCAAAACTAATCTTAACTAGAAGTTTTTCCATCCCTGGTAATTGCTAGTGAGATAGTATGAGTAGGATTTAAAAAAAAGAGAAATCCATAATCATATCTAAATATTACCCTCTAATATTTATATAAAATAACATTTTTAAAAAATTTAATTGATTTTTTAGAAATCAGAATTAACAATTTAATGTTTTACTAGATTGAAATCAATGTAAAATAGTTTGAAATAAACATATAACTAGACAGACCCCTGTATACCTGAAATAATTACACATTTCGTGTATTTTTTAATATTGCACAGTTTTAAACATTGTATAAAATGACTTTCATTATGTGTGTGTTCTATTTGGAGATTTTCTCATTCAGTAACTATTAAAATAGCTACTAATAGATGAATGTAACACTAGCACTGCTGGAATTTCAGAAAATTTTCATGTTAAATTGATTCTTCCTGCAGTTCTGGTGTTGCAGGTACTTTCAGAGTGTGTGCTACCTTAATTTATTAACAGAATGACCATTTGGAACTGGTTAAAACAATATGCACATGCAGCAAAGAGACTTCGCTTTGTGCTGTTTTGCATGATAGCTTGCACTCTGAATGAACACTGAGGGAAATTTCTGCTTTTTAAAATTCATAGTTTTGAAGTATTTGTAACATTGTTATTTCTATTTGAAATATTTCTATCTCAGTAATAGAAGAAACCAAAAATCTAAAGGGGAAAGTTTCCTACTGCTGGATAAACTAAAGCTAACAAGTTGGTAAATGTAATGTGTAATACTGGTCATTGAGTAATTTGTGCGAGACAAAAATTTATTTCATCAAACCAAACTAAATTTACTTATTTTGTGGGTGTTTAGTATATCAATTTCAATATTTAAATCTTGAGAACATGTGTAACTTTAAAATACTTTTTATTTGTGTATATTTTATCAATGTAACCTCATTTGTCTGTATTTGCAATTTGTAGTAAGCATAAAAAATATTTTTCCGGGGAATACTAGCTTTACTTGTTGGTAGAATTACTTTGTATAGTTATCTTGTTTATCTTTCTAGTATTGTATCAGTCTCGTTATATTACGCTTAATAGAGTTCTTTTCTTCTGCTAATGTAATTCATCACTGCTTATATTTTGAGGACAAGTCCTGAAGCTATACTGAAAGAAATCTTTGTATCGCTTGTATTTGAGAATTGAGGTAAGGCTTTGCCTTTTATGAATTTTGTTGTGCTTCTGTTATTTATAACACATGGGTGCTGTAAATTTTATTTTAGTCTAACAATTAAAATTCATAAAATAAAATAAACACCACCCTTGTATTTTGCTTTGTATATTCATCCTGAAAAATGACTGGGGAAACAGTGATATTAATACAGTAAAGTCATGTTATAATGCAATTATTTGTAATGAAGGCTGCAAATTGTATTGTAATTCAGTATGAAAATGTAATATTCTTGTGCTTGTATCATACTGTAAACTCAATATTTGCATTTTAGCTGAGTTTACTGTATTATACACCTGACATTCTCTCAATTTGTATTGTACCTAACTTCTCTGTTATCAGCCACTATGCATGCATGTTTTCTAATTCAATTCTCCTATCTACATTTGTTCTGAGTGCTAATTTAAATTAGATAATGTATCGCATTCTATTGAATCCATGCATTTGTGTATTGTATATATGTTAGAAAATGCTCAGCAATCATGACATTTCAAACTTTTATGTTTAGCTATAGACTGCTTATTAGAAACTATGTTTTTTTTTTCTTTCCTTTTTTTTTTCTAATTTATATGCATATTTATGTATAGTAATAAAAATACTGGAGACAGTAGTGTTCAAAATAAACAGACCGGTTTTTAACTTAGTTCCTACTTCAATGAATGTATCTATTTACATAGACTATCTGTACCATATGGTAAGTTGATGTGTTAGGATGCAATTTGCGAAGCCTGAATCTAAACTATTCAATTTAAAGTAGAGCCCGAGTCCTTCCAAATGTAAATACTTTTGGAACTTTCTGTAACTTGCTATTAAAAAATTTCCATATGATTAAATTAAGATACCAAATACAAAAAATGTATAAAATATCACTTTCAGAAATGTAAGAAATACATAATTTAGGAATAGAGTAGAATTTCCTTTTATACTTAAATGCTTACCTAATATATAGACAGATTTAATTGGTACCCAATAATAAACAACACATTTTACTACTACACGACACACTTCCTGTCATAGAACTTGTTCATTCAATTTTTAACCTAAAAATTTTTAAACTTGTAAAGTCACTATAATTTAATATAATTGATTATCAAGTTCTTTTTTTTTATTATTTAACTTTTATGTTTTGCATATTTTGTGAAATATGTTTCTTACATAAAAAATTGTATACAAAATAGGTAGGGGCCCAAACTGCATTGAGTACCATAAAGCTCAATGCAGGCTTGGGCTGAGCTTGTACTTTCAGCTCTAATATCAAGACATGGGTTTGAATGAGTTAGTGAATATTGTAAGTTTGAAGTGAGTGCTTGGAACACATAGTTATTTGGAAATATTTGACCTTCAGGAAATAAGAGACATTTAATGCTATTAAATTCAACAGATTTGATATAGTGCATTTAAATTACCTAAGCAGTAAAACAAAATATGTGAAAGAGATGTTCTATGTTGTGTTGGTATTTGATATACTTGGCATAATCTGTTTGCATTTCAAATCATTTAAATGAAGAATTATCCTTCCAATATTCAATATCATCTAAAGCAATTTTTATGGTGCTCATCTGTAATAAATAACCATTAACAGTGAGACGTTACAATGGGCTATAATTTTACAAATTTGGTGTAGTCTGAGGAAAGAAAAAAAATTGTCCATTCACTTGCCTTAGACTATTTTTATGATCATGCCATTCTTCAGTAAGGCTAAAAGTATGGAATTTTATGTGTTTTTATCATGCCATCACCCATCCCTTACTGAAAAGTGGCTGAAAGCTAGTCTAAGGTAGCAATTTGCATCTGCCCTGTTCTACGGTAGATGTCACTTTACAGTTATTAGTTGAATAATCTGCCAAAAATATGTGAACTGTAGGTTGGTTTTAAGTTTTCCATTACAATATTCTTGCATATTTGACTGAATTCAGAACTGTGAACTTAATGTAATCTGACATGCGAACACATGTCAAATCAAGTGTTTACTTGGTCACAAGTCATTTTGGGACAATTTAATTGGCTTAGACTGGCACTTGAACACCTTAATGTCATATTTTAAATACTTGGATTACTAACCAAGTTGATTTGTCTGATTGGTCCACAGTTCTGAAGACAGCCTAAAATATATTGTATTGCATTGTTTTGATTAACATGATTATATTGCTATCATAAGTTTGTCTTATGGACATATCTTTTCTACTGCAGATTTCAGAATTCATGTAAAATATTTTTATGTGTCCGTGTGCAGACCACAATTAACTAATTGCTAACCTCTATATATGCTTGCTAATTGCATCAATTTTAGTGAACATTAAGCCATATAAAGCAGTTAAAGTATGGAGTTAAGAAGTTTCTTTACCACTGTTAAATCCGGATGAACTACATTTTAGGGGTATACAATAAAAAGAAAATAAATTAATTCCTGAACTCTTAATTCAACTCATTAAAGAGGGTCATGCAAAAAATTGATGTTAGGATTTTTGATTTTTTTTTTTTTTTTTTTTTTTCCTGGGTTTATTTTCACATTTTGAGTAACATGGTTTCTAATTTAAAGTAAGCTTAATTTCTGCATTGTATTATATGGTTAATTTTCTGTAAAGACTCCAACTTGCACAACCAATTTATATATAAAATTAATGAAATACTCCAGATAATTTTGATTTTTCTTTGTTTAAATATGTTGTAATTACCAGGAGTTTGTTATTTTATCATAATTTGTAAATGAATGACCTACTGTGGAATATGTCCATGTCCATTCTAAAGCTGTTAATTCCAAACATAAATTATTATTTTGCTGCTATCTCAGTATTGAATTTGCAAATAACAAAATTTTCCACTGTATATTCCTTTGAAATTTGTTGAACCATTTAGTGTTGTTTCAAATGTAATATTTTTATTTGTTAGAAAAAAAATACTAAAACTATATTTTGAAATAGATTAATTTAAAATGCGTGACTAGCCATTTTGTCATAATGTAATTGCCTAAATGAGCATTTAAATGGAGATTTTTGTTGTGTTTACCTTGTTCATTAGGTCAATGTTGAAATTCATTGATTCATTTTAAAAAATTTGAATGGTGTGTAATATTTTTTCAGATTGTGAAAATTTGCACATTCATATAAATTCTCCCCCGTTTTCTGTAATGTACAACATGCATTCATGTCTCAATTGTATGTTATTTTGTTATTTTTTACATGTTGGTAAATTAAATTTAAGCAATTGTAAAGGATGTATTTAAAATGTTAAATGTTCACTTTTTTCATTTTGAAGAAAGTTGTACTGAAGCAAAATACTTTATCTGAATTTGTTCTGTCTGCATGTATTATGAGAGAAAATTGCCATTGTGCAATTGACACTTCTAGAGTTAATATTATTTATTTATTTTTTTAAGATGTCAGATTAAATGTTCTTTATTGATATATTTATTACTTTACTAAGACCTCTGCTATTTTCAGGTATTTGTGATATGAATCTTTATATATGGCACAGCTTGGGAACTCTGATTCCAAACCTCTACGGTTAGATTACATTGAAGGGCATCTTGGAAAGAAAAATGAAGTTCTATATCATTCCCCACAATGTTTGTGCCCTAAGGAATTTGTAATTTTCTTTGGTGGAGATGTTCAGGTAAATAATCTTAATTCTTAATATCAGTAGCTGTGATTTCTATCTGCTCCAAACCAATCATATATTATGTTATATTGGAGCAGATAGAAATCAGTAGCTCTGATTTCTATCTGCTCCAAGCCAATCATATATTATGTTGTATTGGATTTTTGTATCCCTAATTTGTATTAATTTCTCAATAACAAAGGAAAAAGAACTAAAAAATGTGTCAATTATTTGTTGGCAATTTGGGAAAGATTCTCTGGCAATATCACAAAAATCAGCATTTGTATATGATCCTCGTTATATTTCGTTTTACTGTAAAATCATTTACAGTTTTTGTAAATTTGTTTGCATAGACTAAGATTTTATTGATATAATTATATTTTATGTCATGCTTTGTATTTATGTTTTATGCTTTTCATCAGGGACCGCAGAGCTCCTATTTTTCCGATTTTATTTTAAATCTTACTTTTTTTCCTGTTTTTACCTATTTGCTGACCTGACAATCTCAGAAAGGAATTTTTAATTTGATGATAATGTAGATGGCGTTACCAGTGATGTGGTTGCTGTGCTAATTGCGCCATTCTGATACAAAAGGCAAAATTTAACTGATTTTGCACCAACACTGTGTCATTTTGTTGGAAATATGAATTTATCTCTATAAATCAGCAGAGTGTCGCAAAATATTCCCAGTGGTGTCAATGAGAAAAAGTCAAGCTTCAAAAAAAACTTTGTTTTATTGAAAGACGAAGGTATCTTTGCCATCATGGCAGTAAAGAAAAAATGCTGTATGGAACAATACTGCATACATTTTTGGAGTTTGCAGCACACACAGGAAGCCCACATTGGATTATCATGACACATCACCTTTTTTGTGAATCTTAAGTGTTGATTTGACTAGATAAACGTACACAGTCAATAGACTGCACTAAACGCTACCTTCTACTAAAAACCGTAGAGAATTTAGTTGCCTGCTTTCACCATCAACACGATACAAATACATTAAGTTACGCGAATATTTCAGCTATTTGTCCATTCTAAGAATCAGCAATATTCCATCTGCGGCTTAACTGAACAGCTATTTAAAACTATAACTCAGCTATTCCGGTCACACAATACATATATCAAATACAAAGCATCGTATTTGAATATTAATGCATATTCCCGCCGTGTCTAACTATCGTTGTTTACTACAACGTCAACAACCACGTCTGCGTTTGATAATCCAATGTGCTTCCTATCTTTATACCATGAGATCGGTACCTCCCGGAACGAATTCCAAGGTCCAACTCATATAGTATGCAAATGCGCAAGTGCATATGTCGAACTTCCAATCTGCATGAAGAAACTTACTGGGAAAACTCTTGAGTCGTTTCCATGAACGGAGGTAAATTAAAAAAGGTAAGTGGTATTTTTGAACTACTTCTGGGAAAATTAGCAGCTAGCGATCAAATGATTGCATTTTTCCAGCACATTTCACGAAAATACCGAAAAACGTAATTTTTGTTTACAGGAATGGAAAGGAATATTGGGGGAAGAAGGAAATTGAATCAGAAATTTCTCGGACGAGTGTAATATACCGGCAAAATCAGAGGGCTAGCCTTCTTTCTTTTCAGACAGCTGTAAGTATCGGTTGTGGGGTTGTTTAGTTCGAACAAAGGGACTCCCTAATAAACAGCCAGCTCTCCCCAAAGAAACTACTCAGCGAGTACCTTTGAGAAGTAAATCTTAGCTAGCTCTTTGGTGAGTACTTGACCAGGTCACTCGATAGGAACCACTATATTAAATCAAGAGTTAAAAAAATGGCTCCCATTCACTTATCTGTTTTGAAAGATCTATGTCCTATGATCTACCTTAACTTGATTTACATAAGCAGGAAGAAAGGGGAAGCAATCCCTTTCTGGAGTGCGGTAGATGCGGTGGAGTTAAGCATTCATGAGACCTCGAAGCTTCGTACTCACTCTAGAAATAGGGAGTTTTAAAGTGGACTAAAATATCAAGGAAAAATCGGTTTTTATTTAAAATTTTAGAAAAATCAAAGAATTTTTAACTTGTAGATCTACTTACTCGAACTAAAATGAGTAAACCAAAAAAATAAATAAAAAGTACAAAAGTAGCTTATATAGAACTTCAAGCTCAAACCAATTTTGATGGCATAAAAGTGCACATAGAAATTGGCGAAACATTTCAGATACTTGATTTTGTATCTGTATGACTCAGGAAAGATGAAAGCAATTGCTGTGATTGTTTTGGTTTCGTTTTTTGCAATGATGCAATTGAGAAGAACCTCGTTAAATCAGAGTGGTCCAAGGGGCCGGCGACAGTGGATTTATACTTATAGAATGAGAAGCAGATATTTGACATATTTGAAAAGAATTTATATTAGTAAAAGTGACAACTTTCAACTTGAAATTGGCTGCTTATTTTGCTCTTTTGTTTGGGAAACTGTATTTACAATAAATATCAAATAACTTAATAAGATCATATTCCAAAGCATGCAACAAGGCCGTTCTCTTTTGTTTGGGAAGCTGTATTTACAATAAATATCAAATAATTGAATAAGATCATATTGCAAAGCATGCAACAAGGCCGTTAACACATTTACCCTCTTAAAGGGTACCCTCTTTTACCCTCTTTACCCTCTTTTTAAATATAACAATGTTGTATAGTGCTAGAAAATAATATAAAACTTTTGAGATTTTTTTTTTCCTCATATGCAGTATTGAAAATGTATTGTTTTCACGAAAATTTTCGACTTCAAGATTTTGATGCCATATATGTTTTGAGACCCCCTGAACACGTTTTGACTATTTTTGGAATGATGTCAGTCTGTGATTGAATTTTTATGCACACGATCGCTGCAACAAATATTAATGGATTTTCATAAAACTTTGACTTTGTTAATGAAGAAGGTAGAACTATATAGAATTTTTCTTAATTCAAGCGAAAACTTCTAAATTTTATATTTCCTTAACTTGGCAGCATAGAACAAAATTTGATGATTGAAAGGCTCAATATCATGAAATGTAATAGTTTCAGTAATTATAGTGAAAAATAGCCACTACAATTTTTGTGTTCGTGGCGTTATTACCCCGGGGGATAATTTATTAATTTGGTATCAATCTAAAGATTTTTCAAGCCCTTTAAAATGAAGGATAACATACTATAATTGATCATTTGGAACAACAATACAGACTTTTCAACATTTTTTTAACACTTTACAACAAAGTTGAAAAGTATTTATGACTTTGTTCCTCCTGCCTGTCTGTCTGTCTGTCCGTTAGCACAATAACTACCGTAAAAATGACTTAATCAAAATGAAATTTTAGTATGTTGTTCAGACAGTCTGTAGGACCTATGGGAATATAAATGAATAATATCACCCAATTAGTTTTGGATTGAACCCGGGTTGAAAAAATGAAATACATTGAGCCGTATGGGACCTAATTTTTCAAACATTTTTTAAGCGGATTTCAAATTCACAAATTGCTCCAAAAATTTTAGGTAATATTCAAATTGTTCCATAAAATATATAAAAAAAAATTCAGCAAAATATATTCAGTAGTTTTTTAAATAAAAATTAAAATAATAATTACACATTTTATATGAAGCGATCACTTAACCATGATATGAAAAGATCACATGACCCACTTCAAAATGGTATATGGCATTCATCTTGTCTCAAAATCGTGATTTTTTAAGTTCTTTTTAATTCATATTGAGTGTTGTATCCATTCTAAAACCACTTTATTTTTGGTTAAATTCTGTGCATCTACATACTGAAACAATGCAATTACAATATATTTGAGTTTAAATGATCATCCAAATTTGATTATTTTTACAACGAAGCCTATTTTTCACTTATGTAAAATGTAAACCGCAAAATATGTAGAATGAGTTGTATTAGAATTGCTGTATTTCTTTAACACAAAATTATTTAGCCCATGGAGTCTGCATAGCTGATATGAATGAAATATTCATTGATTTTACAAAGAAAAGGATGATATTTTTCAATGAAGTTTTAAGCATAGAGTTTAATTACTTGTACCTCCATGGTCTTAATTTTTAAATAAAATAAATTATTATAGCATTGTGATGAATGAAATGAATGGGAAAATGTTATGAATGAAATGCTGTTTTTATAGAGAGATCCAGGCTTGTTATTTTTTCTATGACGTCATTTGAATGAATTTCAGTTGTTTTCGATGAAGTTTTCAAATATAATAAATTATTGTAGTATTATGATAATTTAAAAAATATTACCGAGGAATGTATCGCATTTTAGAGATGTTTAAACCGGGCAATTTATATTTCAATGCCGTCATTTGAATGAAGTTCATTTTTTTCAATGAAGGTTTAAGTTTTCAAATATAATAAATTAATGTAGTATTGTGATAAGTTTTAAAATATTACCAAGGAATGTATTGCATTTTAGACTTGTTTAAATAAAATTGCATTGAAGTTGGAAAGTGTTTCATAATCAATGCTTTAAGCATGATTGATCTTTCTTCTTTTTTGTAATATTTGCAAATAAAAAAAAAAAATCACAAGCTGCTTATGAATGGATTCTGGTATGAGAAAGTCAAGTTGAGCCGCACTCTAATTAATTTGTTCTTCGTTTCGGAGTAGTGGAGGCAGTATCATAGTAAGAATAAAAATATGGAAATATTTTGTCTGTGAATTGAGTGGGGGGGGGGGAGTTAGCAAGTCGACTTATATTCAAGTATAAAAACCAACTGTTCATCTTGTATAAACAGTCGATCATGTATATTTCCTTAACTTGGCAGCATAGAACAAAATTTGATGATTGAAAGGCTCAATATCATGAAATGTAATAGTTTCAGTAATTATAGTGAAAAATAGCCACTACAATTTTTGTGTTCGTGGCGTTATTACCCCGGGGGATAATTTATTAATTTGGTATCAATCTAAAGATTTTTCAAGCCCTTTAAAATGAAGGATAACATACTATAATTGATCATTTGGAACAACAATACAGACTTTTCAACATTTTTTTAACACTTTACAACAAAGTTGAAAAGTATTTATGACTTTGTTCCTCCTGCCTGTCTGTCTGTCTGTCCGTTAGCACAATAACTACCGTAAAAATGACTTAATCAAAATGAAATTTTAGTATGTTGTTCAGACAGTCTGTAGGACCTATGGGAATATAAATGAATAATATCACCCAATTAGTTTTGGATTGAACCCGGGTTGAAAAAATGAAATACATTGAGCCGTATGGGACCTAATTTTTCAAACATTTTTTAAGCGGATTTCAAATTCACAAATTGCTCCAAAAATTTTAGGTAATATTCAAATTGTTCCATAAAATATATAAAAAAAAATTCAGCAAAATATATTCAGTAGTTTTTTAAATAAAAATTAAAATAATAATTACACATTTTATATGAAGCGATCACTTAACCATGATATGAAAAGATCACATGACCCACTTCAAAATGGTATATGGCATTCATCTTGTCTCAAAATCGTGATTTTTTAAGTTCTTTTTAATTCATATTGAGTGTTGTATCCATTCTAAAACCACTTTATTTTTGGTTAAATTCTGTGCATCTACATACTGAAACAATGCAATTACAATATATTTGAGTTTAAATGATCATCCAAATTTGATTATTTTTACAACGAAGCCTATTTTTCACTTATGTAAAATGTAAACCGCAAAATATGTAGAATGAGTTGTATTAGAATTGCTGTATTTCTTTAACACAAAATTATTTAGCCCATGGAGTCTGCATAGCTGATATGAATGAAATATTCATTGATTTTACAAAGAAAAGGATGATATTTTTCAATGAAGTTTTAAGCATAGAGTTTAATTACTTGTACCTCCATGGTCTTAATTTTTAAATAAAATAAATTATTATAGCATTGTGATGAATGAAATGAATGGGAAAATGTTATGAATGAAATGCTGTTTTTATAGAGAGATCCAGGCTTGTTATTTTTTCTATGACGTCATTTGAATGAATTTCAGTTGTTTTCGATGAAGTTTTCAAATATAATAAATTATTGTAGTATTATGATAATTTAAAAAATATTACCGAGGAATGTATCGCATTTTAGAGATGTTTAAACCAGGCAATTTATATTTCAATGCCGTCATTTGAATGAAGTTCATTTTTTTCAATGAAGGTTTAAGTTTTCAAATATAATAAATTAATGTAGTATTGTGATAAGTTTTAAAATATTACCAAGGAATGTATTGCATTTTAGACTTGTTTAAATAAAATTGCATTGAAGTTGGAAAGTGTTTCATAATCAATGCTTTAAGCATGATTGATCTTTCTTCTTTTTTGTAATATTTGCAAATAAAAAAAAAAAATCACAAGCTGCTTATGAATGGATTCTGGTATGAGAAAGTCAAGTTGAGCCGCACTCTAATTAATTTGTTCTTCGTTTCGGAGTAGTGGAGGCAGTATCATAGTAAGAATAAAAATATGGAAATATTTTGTCTGTGAATTGAGTGGGGGGGGGGGGAGTTAGCAAGTCGACTTATATTCAAGTATAAAAACCAACTGTTCATCTTGTATAAACAGTCGATCATGTAATGGCGTGAATAATTGTAATTGTCGAATCGTGTCTTGAACAACTTGATAACCAAACAGTAAATCCATTCACAAGATTAAAAAATACTGCTTAGATTTTTCCCTTAAATTATTTTAGATCTATTCAAAAATAATTATTTATTGTAAGTTTTTAATTTTGTAGATCTTTCTTAAAATTATTTATTACAATTTTTTTTAGTTCTTAAAATACTTTTTATTTGAAAATTGTAGATTTTTTTTTTTTTTTTAAGTTATTGCAATTTATTACATCCTTTTAAAAATTTTCATGCAATAAAATCTTTTTAGATCTTTGATTATTTTAATTTCTTAAAATCTGTTTTAAAATTATTTCTTGATATTTTTTAGATTTTTTCAATATTTAATGAAATAAAATTTATTTAGATCTTTAAAATTATTTATTACAATTTTAAACTTTTTTATAGATCTTTACTAAAAATTTTTTATTGCAGTTTTATTTTTATATTAAAGAATAATTGAAAAAGATCTTTTTATAAAAAATAAGCATTTTTTATTAATGTAATTTATATACTATTTTAGCTTAATAAAAGTTTATTTAAAATTGTAAATTTTTGTATTTAAATTTTGTTAATTAGACTTTTAAAACTTTTGTCTTGGCCAACAAACTGCTGAAATAAAATAATGCTTTGCATCTAACTCCTACAATATCGAAAAATCACTTGTTACAAACTATTATAATTTCAAAAAAATGTCTGCTACAAACTGCTACAATTTTGAAAAATTGCCTGCTACAAACTGCTACAATTTAAAAAATCTTTTATGCAAAATTGAGAATTGTTGAATGCCGCCTTCATGGTGTAGCAATTTTAATGACCAGCAGTGTACTTAACTGAAAGTTATAAACATTTACTAATGTATATATAATTTTATATATATATATTTTTTTATTTTGCTCAATTTTAAGATTTGAAAGATAATGTAAATATTATTAATCATTTAAGTACACTGATAATTATTTCTATTTTGTGTGTGTGTGTATAATATAATACAAACATATCCTTATATAAAAACAAAATGTATTCCAGTGCTCTAATTTAGTAGAATAAAGAATAAATTCTTGATTTTTATTTTAAGAATTTGCACAGTTCCCTAATAGTGTGTATTAAAACCACACACATGGCTTCCAGCTGTGTTCTCATATTCTAGGATCATAAGTTGTTTGGTCTAGTACAGTGATCTACTCTTAATCCGGAATGCTTGGGATAAGGGGGTTTCTGTAATTTGGAACTTATCAGGATGTAAAGGCCATAATTACTCCTGATACAAATTAAAGAAGCTTATAGACCACTTAAAACTGTACCTTACTAAAGATGCATACTTCATTAAGATTAATTTTGGTCTATAATACATAAGATCTAATCAAGTGGTTAGCTTTTTACAAGGTAGACTTACACACCAAGGCATCTGAAAATCAAGCATAATTATAATTAATTAATTCCAAAAGATCAGAGGCAGGTGTGGATCCAAAATTATCATTTATTATATATATACCTATTGTTATTTATATGCATGAGAAGTGAATATTTATCTATTAGAATTCTTGCACAGTTTAAAGAGGGAGGGGGGGTGCTGACTGGTCACTATTCTCTTGAATTTGCAGCTGTGAGTTCATCCTGCAGATGTTAAATCAACGCGAGTAGGTAAAAGGAAAATGGCTCTTTGGCCAGGCAAATGCCTTTAGAAGTCTTTAAAAAGATAAACTGGTACTATACAATTTTTGTAAAAGATTGAATTCACAATCAAAATTTAATCAAAAAGGGTTGAAGGATTTTCAAAAACAATGTGCATTATTTGATTGCACAGAATGTCATATTCATTATGACAGAACCCTTTTCTAAAATCTACTGGAATGTACTACAATGTTGTCGAAAGTTATAATTCAATTTTTAAGCACAAATGTATTAAAGCTTTATTTTGTAATGAAAAAGTATACTTAATTAATTAAAATTATATATTATTAAAAATATATATGTAATTAAATTAAAATCTGATCTAGTTGTTAAAAAAAAAATAATAAAGGGTCAAAACGTGAAAGAAGTTAACCCTTTTCAGGCTTGCTAAAACACAAGTTCACACTAAATAAAAAGATAACATTTATTATAATAAAAGATAATAACATTTATTTATTTTTAATAAAATTATAACCCTATATTTATAGATGGGAAGACATCAAATTTTAATATATCCTGTCAAAATGACTGTATTTCAAGTTCTTAAATCGTTTTAATACATTTTTCTAGAAAATTACTCTTCATTTCATTAACTAAATGTTTGAAAAGTAATTTTCCAACATAAAATGTTTAATAAAATCTTAATCGATGCAAACAGATTGCAAAAATTGAAAAGGTTTTTACAGTAAGACAGAATATATCAAGGATCATATACAAATGCCAGTTTTCGTGATATTGCTAGAGAATATTTTCCCAATTGTCAACAAATAAATAAAACACATTAAAAACTTATCAACATACGAAATTAAAATTTTGGGCCAAATGTAAGTCATGATTGCCGAGTGAACTATTTTTCATTAAAAAAAGGGGGGGAATTTCTTCTTAAACATTTCAAACACCAAGAAATTGCATATTTCCCAAAAATAAGCAGAAAATGTACAAATAAGGGTCTTGTTAGAAAATTGCACTGTCAGAAGAAGTCAAAAAGAGATCGGTTTTAAATTACATTTCTTGGCATTTTGGACAATGATAACCCAAATTAATTTCGGAAATCTGGATTTAAAATGCTTTTGTTAAACGTTATATAAAAAGAAAAATATATCAGACCAAAATTACAATGCACAAACGTGGGAATGATACACATAGAAATCTGCATGAAGTAAGCACTGTAATAGAATGGAAACATAAAGTTTATCGTAATAAATTTTCAGAAAATAATAATTTTTTGAGTTTTTGTTTTGGTGGAAAATACATCGGATACATCTTTCGGATCTAATCAGAAAAGAGCAAGCCTTTCATAATTTAAGAGGAACTATGCAAAGGTAACAATCTTGATGTATGTCCTGTTTAGCAATTTTTGCCAATTTAAAAACTTTTTATGAAGCATATAATATATGATGTCCATGAAAAACGCGATATTAATGAATTACTGACTTGGGCGTAATTTTCCTGTAGTTGCAAGGATTGACAGCACACGACTGTAAATTTTCAACAGCTGGCAACAATTTTCCATAGGAAAACATGGAAAGATGGTAATTCTTAGTATAAGGATGTTTTCCATAGAAACTACAAAAAAATTAGTGGAAAATAACACTTCTGATTATTTGAGATTTAAAAAAAAAAAAAATGCTATTTTGACTAATTTTTGGTAAATTTATGTTTATTGGCACAAAATTTGGCATCATTCTGTCCAATTCCTGTTATCGGGGTGCCGGATAAACGATCCTGTACTGTATAGACCTTGTGTTTCCATTCGATAGGCACCCCCATAAAAACAAACTCTTGGGATGGGTTAAATGTACTAGCAATCTTACAACAACTAGATGCTGGCAAAGAAAAAGATCAAATGAAGACAAGTATACAGAGCAAAAATTACAAAGAATACAAAAATCTTGGAACAAAGTTTTGTTTGTTTAATCATCTAGTGATGTATCTGGGGAGAAAAGCAGAGTCTGAAATATTGTAACATCTAAAACAAAGTTTTATAAAAGCAGGTGCAAAAAATTCAAATATTAGCAATTTTGCCACTTGAATTCTATTAGAATGGTCTGCTCATACTAGATATCACTAAATAAATGCTTTTCATCTTTCTGAGGAGCCAGCAAGTGCCCTACCATCATAAAACGGAGCAGAGTGATTGCTCCAGGAAGAGCATGGAATAAGAAAAGGGTGCTGCATATAATTACTTTGAATTTTTTTCTGCGTGACAAGTTTCAGCTCATACAAAATTGATTTTTCTCTTAATATTTTTTGACTATATTTGTAAATATTTGAAATAATGATGATGGGATGTCATTTGTGTGAATTGAAAAAAAAAATTATGAACTGTATAGCAAAAGGTTATAAAAATTTGGATTCCCATGTTGTTAGTGCAAACTATTCTTAAGTTAGTAGTAGTTCATTATTAATAAATATAGTTATATTTTCTTGTGCACTATTAAAAATATCTTTAAATTCATCATTGAAAACATAAATTAAGTATAGAATAGATAACAAACATATAAATTAAATGTAAAACCATTTTTCCAATAAGAAAATGTATTGAATATGTTCTTGGTTTAATAAGACCAAAGAATGTGCAATATGTGAAGGGGTGCCCTGAAATTTTTTCTGGGTGTGTCAAAATCAAAAATCTAGTTATGTCATTGATTTCACCATATTACTGGTATATTTCACCTACCCCAAACACTTGTCTTTATTAGGTACCAACCCACTCATCCAATGGAAACATAAGATCTTTACTTGGTTTAGTTTGTTATACAGTAAATTTAAATCGAAAGTTTAGATTGAGCGGTGTATTTTTTCTAGGAATTAAAAATAATATTTATGTATTTATGCTTATATGTGTATATATTTTTATGCATATATTTTTTATTATATTTATAATTTGTGAGGATTCTAAATATAATATCTAATTATTTATTTTTAAATTAAAAGCACTTTTAAATTGTTCCTTATAATATTATATTTTAAAACCTATAATAAACAGTAAATCATTTATGATTCTGAATAGGTGAAGGAATTTTAAATTATTTTCCATTTAATTTCTATTCCTTTTGTACAATGTTTCAAATTTATGATTTATTTTTTTAGATAAAATCTATTTTATAACTTCAAAAGCACATGTACTTAATGAAAATACTAAATTGTAACTGCTCACTGCAGTATATACAGATATAAAAAAAGTTTATGTACGGAATTTTTTATATTCGCTAAACTAACTGCGAACATCACACACTAAACTGGGTACAAAGTCAATAATCCACTTTGAATCTGACTTTAAATTAATTCGTAATAGCAAAATTAAAAATAGAGTGCCAAACCAGTAGTGGATTTTCAAAGTTTATTAAATCATACAGAAATAACTTCTCATAAAATGGCTTTGAAAATTGGATTATACAGTCACTGATATATTAACATAACATACATAACGAACACTCTTTAATGACAGTGGGGAATTTTGTTTACAATCTGGCTTCCCGCGCTTCACTTAATTTTTCACGAAAAACATTTTTTGGCACAGATATAAATATGTTATCTGATGATGTAAAACTAGTAGTCGAGCACATTGGAGCGATACAATACTTATAACTATTTGGAAGTTTGGAATGGAAGAAACAATTATAATTATCGGAACTTTCCGAATTATGCACCAATTCTCAAAGACAGGAGCCGCGGACGAATATTGTGCCGTCACATTCCGTGCGCACCAGGGTTCCCACTAAGTCAGAAAAAGAGGGGGAGAATTTCTCTCCTTCCAGAAAATTTTGGGAGAGATTTTCTGTCATAAGGAGAGAAACTTAAGGAGAGAAAATTTCATTTTTTATTTTACCATGCTAATTTAGAAAATAATAAAAAAGAAAGCATTAACTATAACTCATATTCTTCTACATTTAAATTTTTTAATTCTTAAAACTAACATTCTTTTTAAAAATTAATTAGGAGTCGTTTAAGTATTAAGTAAGCACATTTTTGGTAATTTTATTCTGATTATGTAAAACTAGTAGTCGAGCACATTGGAGCGATACAATACTTATAACTATTTGGAAGTTTGGAATGGAAGAAACAATTATAATTATTGGAACTTTCCAAATTATGCACCAATTCTCAGAGACAGGAGCCGCAGACGAATATTGTGCCGTCACATTCCGTGCGCACCAGGGTTCCCACTAAGTCAAAAAAAGAGGGGAGAATTTCTCTCCTTCCAGAAAATTTTGGGAGAGATTTTCTGTCATAAGGAGAGAAACTTAAAATTTCATTTTTTATTTTACCATGCTAATTTAGAAAGTAATAAAAAAGAAAGCATTAACTATAACTCATATTCTTCTACATTTAAATTTTTTAATTCTTAAAACTAACATTCTTTTAACAGTCTTACTAACATTCTTTTTAAAAATTAATTAGGAGTCGTTTAAGTATTAAGTAAGCACATTTTTGGTAATTTTATACTCCCCACCCCCACCCCACCCCCACCCACCCACACACACACACACACACGTTAGCAATAATTCTCAAATTCCTGACTTCCCCCATGCTTACGTTATGATTTTATTTGCTTATAAAAACATCTACATGGGTTATTTTAAGTAAAATGACTCACATGCGAATTTACGATTTTTTTGTCTGTAAACTGCAAAAGTCGAAGACCGACTGTATGTACTTTATATTTTGATTTTTAAAATCATTTTATGATCAATTTTCATGCAGCAATTAAAAATTTTAAAAATAGCAATTAAAAATTTTAACGATTTTTGATCGCCAAAGGTGAATATCGACGAAAACTATTTCACTAGGCAAATAGAATTAGGCAATAATTTTGACTTGATGTTTGAAATTGGATTCTGTTTTATGTATTTTTTACAAAACCTGCAGAACATAGGGTTGAATCGTCCTTTTGTTGAATCTCAAGCCAATCATGTGATTTTAGCCATTTTGTTTGAAAAGTGTCGACTTTTTTCTTTTTGTTTTCAAAATAGCCTTTATTTCATAAATAATACGTTTGTAAAATAATTTTTCTGTATAAAACGCGAAACAATTACAAACACTGTAGTCGATGCAAACAGATTGGAAAACTGGGAAATATTTTTCAAATTAAACAAGGTATGCCGAGGATCACGTACAATTGCAGATTTTCGTGATGCTGCTGCAAAATAACCCTTCATTTTATTAATAATACGGTAGAAAAATGGTTTGGTTTTCATTCTTTGTATATTAAACGAAATAATTATAAAAAAAATTAGTCGATGGATATATATTGTAAAAATGGCAAAAAGATATTCATTGGTCATCTCTTCTCAGAAACTGTGGGGATCGCCGTATGCGAGCGTTGTTTGCGCAATCACGGAGAAACATTTCAGATGTAAGAAGGGAATGTCTCTGATAAAAAAAATTCGTGGCTTTGTTCGATTTTTGGGGCATATATGACAAATTTCACAATATTTCCGGGATTTTTGTAACCTGTAGACATACTGTGTACTGGGAAAAGGATTTTCATCCGCAGAAAGAAGAAAATTTCACGAGCAACACACGAAAAATGCTGGAAGTACTCGGAAAGAACATAATTCAAATCCGTGAAAAAATCTTATTTAAAAAAAAAGGAACATTTTATTTGATCGAATTTGCGACCCACGTAAGCGGCGGAGACACTTATAGTTTTCTATAAAATATCTCGCTAATTAGAAACACGCAGTACTTTTAGTGTGCCCAAATCGCGATTGACTGCAATTCACACGAGGCTACGGAATCACGGTCCGTGACCGCGCGGCAATCAGCCCGCGATTCGCAACAACGAGGCGACTAATCGCGATATGTGGTCGCGAAACAATTAGCCCGATCTACCGGCCGCGGGCGCCGTGGGACTTAAAGGATTCTGGAGAAATTTCGGTCGCCAAAGATGGCGACCTGGCCACCGCGAATCTGCATCTCTAATTGGATTTCTCAATATCCAATTTGAAGGAAAAATAATTTTAGGTCGGAACTGGAGAGAGAGAAATTCTCGCGCAGCCTAAATTTTTACGCGAGATTTTTTATGGATTTCGCGAGAATCTCGTGGGTTCGCATTGAAATGGGACCCCTGGTGCGCACCAAAATGGACCGTTTTCCCGCCCCAGTCAGAAAGGCAAACTTTGAGCTTACAGAACTTACAGCTCTGAAAATAAAAATTTTTATACTTTTGTCCATTTTGAAACATTTCGAATCGAATAAAAAAATTTAAAAAAAGAGGCCGGATTTGTCCATTGTGTAATCAGTTATGTTTTTGTGTCGGTTTCCAGCATTTATTAAATAGCTGAATTATGTACATTCCCTTTCAAATCTTAAAATTGAGCAAAAAAGAATTAAAATTATATACACATTAGTAATTGTTTGTAACTTTTTTATTAAGTAATATAATATTTATTTCAGAATTATTTAATCAATTATGCTTTTATGTCATTTCGAGCATTTTATTTTTTAAATAGCTGCTCAAATAACATAATTATTTAGATTTTTTTTTTTCACTATGAGCCCTTGGTTTTTCCCAACTTGAAATGTTTGTATAATAGAGATAAATGGCATATCAACAAAATGAATTTTTTTAAAAGCATTAAAGATACGCTTTTTTCGCAGTTCAAGGTCAAAAGTCAAATCAAGTTATTTTGAAAAAAAAAAAATATCATTTACAATGTCATCTGACTATCACAAGGAAAGTCATACCTTAAACTACAAAATAAGCCTTGTTTCAGCACAATCCGTAGATTAGGTCAAATATACAGACATTTTAATATATCAAGAATCATAAAACATTACCATATTTTCCAAACTTGAAATTTATTTAAATAAAAGACTAATTAGATTTGGGGGCTAAAATTTTGCTTATATATGAGTAGACAATAAAATATCCAAGTTTTAAAAAAATCTGTGTCTGTCAAGTGAAAAATGTCACCTTTGTGTATTGGATTTGAAATAATCCTTTTACTTTCTCTGACAAAAGAATATAGTAAAAGTATTGTTTTCAAGATTTTGATGTCATGTGTCTTAGGACCTCCTGAACACATCATGACTATTTTTAACGTGATGTCCATCTATTTATAGGCGATTTCTCGTGTACATGATATTAATAGATTTTCATAAAATTTTCTGTGCATTTTGAAGAATTTTTTATCAAATTGTGATTGGATAATTATGTACTTTTCAGTATTCCTGTATTAAAATGCTTTATAAAACTTAATGATCTATGCATATACTAACTTTTCTTTATAAAACTGTCAGTTAAATTTAGAGTATTTCTTATCAATCTATTGTGCTTTCACTAATTTTATCCTATCTCAGCTTCTTTAATGCTAGAGCTTAGCTTTAAAGACTATATGTTACTTTAATACTAAAATGTATTAAAGTATTTCTTATCACTCTATTATACTTTCACTAATTTTATCCTATCTCAGTTTCTTTAACCCTTTCCGGACGGCAGCATTCTGGAACTACCATGGCCCAATAAACTGAACACTTTGCTTCCGAACTTTTCCCAAAGGACGGCAAATTTGTTGATCTAAGCCTAACTCTCGAAATAAATTCACTAAAAATCACCTTTTCAACACAGAAATCTACTTTTTTAAGGAATAATAAAAAATACTTATTTTCTATTTGATGTATATTTTTCATACGAATCTCAGTGCAAAATACTTATTAGTTGCTTTTACTGTGAATTCTACTATTTATTCATCATCGAAAAATATGCTAAAAAAATGAATTTCCTTATCTAAATTAGGCGGCATAATATTGATTCCAAGTACTCTCAATATCTCAAAAGAATTCAGATCATTCATATCTCCTGTCCAAAAACATAATTAGCAGAAACAGCCACTGAAGCTGGCGGCATTATAATAAGAGTATGCTCATAATCTGAAGAATAATTTACATTTTCATATTTATCTTCAGAAATACCACAGTTCCACGAATCTTTACTATCTGCATCACTTTCGTTACTGCCCGGTTCGTTTCTCATACTAGTATATTCTTCCACAGAAAGAAAACGTCCTGGCCCAGCTATTCTTGGATCCGAAATAACCTAATAATTTCACTGCCGCACATTCCACTAAAACCCAAACTTAAAAAAAAATACTCTCTTACATTCCTATAATTCACCAACAAAATTATTAAGCTAAAATCAAAACGAGACCTAAAACCCAATTATAAAACTATAGATGCTGCGAGAAGTGCTCTGTTTGTTTATATTACAAAACCATGTTTCACCACTCCAGATAGAGAAATAATTCATTGGATCCCCCCTATACCAAGGTCAAATATCTGCAAAATGCATTAGAGTTGTTTGCATGGACATTTAACTCCATCTAGTACACAAATAAATTCAAATAAAAGCATTCCATATGAAAGCGCGCTTACTTGACTGTCATCTTTTAGGGTAAATTTTTCCTCAATGCGGATGCGTGACAGCCGTTCTTGAATGCAAGTTTGCAGCCGACTCGTGGGTACGTCAACCGTTCGGAAAGAGTTATTGCTAGAGCTTAGCTTTAAATACTATACTAAAGTGTATATGGCTGAATTTCTGATAATTGTCAATTTTCAGGTTAAAAAAAAAATTTTTTTTTTTTCAACTTCATAAAGGACAAATTTTGACATTTGTTCCAACATATTTCCATGTGAGTTTGTGACTGGGGGGTGAAACAAACCTAAAATGATAACAAAAAAAGAACAACCTGCCAAATTTCATTTATCATTATAACAAAATAATTACTTATATTTTTTTCTAAAAATAGAAAAACAATTATTAAGAATAAAATTACACTAGAATGATGGAAGCTGTCATTTTGACTGCAAAACTACTTTAAGAAATGATTCCTTCAAAACGGCTAATCCCAGCCCATTGAAATTTTATAACTTTTCTTATTTTCTTCTGTATTTTCAAGAACTTTAAGAATATAAGAAAAGTCAGAATTTCAATGGGCTGGGATTAGCCATTTTGGAGGAAAGGCTGAAGTAGTCACAAAGTACCCTTTTGCATTTATTTTCAACTTATAATTATTCCACATTAAAGCAATAAAACTATCATATATAGTGTGGGTAAAAATAAATAAATATTTTACTAAATGAAATAATTTTCACATATAGTCCGGTGCAATTCAGTTTTTATACTCGTGCATTTCTGGGAGTCCACAAGCATCTTTTTCCATCTATCTCCTTCCTCTAATTATTGCACAATAGGCAAACTAGCTTATTTTCGTATTTTGTCTTATACTTTTCTTATACTTTAAGAAAAAAAACTTAATTTTTAAAGAAATATTTTTATATAATTAACTAAATATTATGAAGTCAAATTATTCTAATAGTTAACATGCTCAAGCAGCACTTTTAATCTAGGCCATTTTTCTTAATTTTAAAACATTTCATACTTTAAAATGATGAATTTGTATTTATTGCAAATTATATTTTTATTGATAGAATATTAAGCACAATATGCAAATTTCAATTTTTTTATTATATGAGCCGTGATTTTTTATTATATATATGTCTTTCAGTCTTTCTCAGTTTAAGAAATGCCATCCCACCTGAACTATTTCAATCTATGCATCTTATTTTCATTTATTGTGCTTTTGAAGACTTACCTTAACTCGTAGCATATATGTTTGATATGCAAATATCTATTTAATTTTGTTTTAAATCTGTTAATTAGAATCGTGGGGAATTCATATGCTTATTACATTGTTACGACATATCCTCTCAAATCGTGAGTGTACTCTCAAGATACAAAAAAGGGTATGAATTTCTGGATAACTAGGCGTTTATTTAAAAGCACAAATAAGTATAAGCAGGAACAATACACAGCTAAAAACACTATAGCTATCTTGCAAGAATCCCAGTTTTTCATATCTGTTTACAAATCTCCCTGTTTTTCATATGTGTTTGTAGGTTGGCAGCTATAGATTATGTATCAAAAGCTATTATATCGATATAATATATCAATGTAGGTCGTAATTCGAAAGGTCGTGTGTCAATATGCCCACTGTTAATTACATAGATAATTTTTAACAAATTACTTAACATTGATTCCATTTGAAATACCACGGTGTAGAATGTTACAAATTTCCTCCAGTGCACATATTAGTATTAACTGTACCATTATGGGGAAACGCTTGGGAAATGTAACATTGTGTGAAAATATATTGTATGGTGATGTTTATTTCTGTTATACATTCTGTTTATTCCTTGTAGGATTATAAGGAAAATATGTTGAAACATAGAGACAACCGGTATCATGTAAAGTGGGATCTTGAAAGTACATGCACTCTACTGCATCATCATTTTCCTGAACATGCCATTATAATAGTTAAACCTGCCAGAATGGGTCTGATGACATTTAGCTGCTACGAAAACTTTGCCGATGTCAACAGTTTTGGAGCACCTACGTACAAGAGAAGCACAGATCCCCTGAAGCACTTGATGGCTCTTCTCTTTAATGTGGAATCATCTATTAAAGCTCTTCAAAAAAGCACTAAAGATCTGTCATTTGGGCAATACACCCCTGTAAAATTAATAGGGTTTAGCAAAGGCTGTATAGTATTAAATCAGTTTTTATACTCTTTTATAGCTATGAGAGATAATCCAGATGAAGATTTGCAATCGTTTGTTAATAGAATAACAGATTTGTATTGGCTGGAAGGTGGTCATTCGGGTACTTCAGAAACATGGGTTACAAACAAAGCGGTTTTGGAACATTTTGCCAGCATGAATAAGGCTGTTCACATTCATGTAACACCATACCAAGTTCTGTGTGATACAAGGCCAAGAATTGGTAAAGAAGAAAAAAATTTTAAAGACAGTCTCATCAGAATGGGTATTCAAGTCCAAAGAGTACTTCATTTTGCAGATGAATCACGATCTTTAGAGAATCACTTCCGGGTCTTGGAAGTTTTTGAGAAACCTTCACCATAGCTTTAACTTTTGCGATCAAATTATATACTGGTGATTACAATTGTTTTCTTATTTTAATTACTAAAAAACTATTTTCATATATGGTTTGCTTACCGAAGTCTAATTTACAAAATAGCAATCTAGAATAGAATGAATAAAGGTAAGATCCCATTTAGTAACCCCTTAATAATTGAGTCTTAATCGTATCAGAAATGGCTGATAATAGATGAATTCTGACTGGCTTCAAATTCTCTTTCCTTAGAACTAGATGATCCCCTGACTTCCGACAGCCGAAAGTACTTGAAACTGCGACTTACATCGCAAAACAAAGAGCTTCCTTGCAAACATTTTTTATTTTTTTCGAAGATTGCTTTTCCCATTTTGCAAAATTAAATTCGGGAACAATATTGCCTGCTATTGAAGCCAGGATCAGAGATTATTCCCTAAGAGCATTAGCAGAAATAAGAAGACAGAGCACAAAGAACTTCAGTATCTCATACAAGGAGATTTAAATTCCCCTTCATAGAATTTTGGGACATAACTATCAAAATCGACCCATTTAAATGTCATTAAGGCTAGCTGAAATTCTTGGAAAATAGAAAATACAAGAAATGGGCGTGGTGTAGAATCTGATCTGCAAAACACACATGGATCAGTTTATGTAATTATTATGGAGTTTTTATTAATATTTCAAAAAATACAGAACACCCAAAAGAAATTTGGGTGTCTTTTTTTTTTCCCCAAAAATGTGGTGTGATAAAAATTGAATCATGAAAATTTTATGCTTTTAGTGACATTTTAGAATTATTGTTCTGGATGAAACCAAGCATGAGTCTTAAAAAGGTGACAATATCATTTTAATATTAAAAAATAAATGGGAATAGGGAACAGAATTATCTTTAAAGAATAAAGAATCTGAGATGACAAAGAAACATTACATTACTTCAAACTGGTAGAGAAACAAGTTTAAAAAATGAAATTTGGGGTAGATTTCAAAATTATAACAAGAAAGGCCAATCATACATAAAGCATTGATTATGAAGCATTTCCCAACTGAAATGCAATTTTATTTAAAAGTATCTGAAATGCATCATCGCTGATATATTTTTAATTATCACGGTACTACAATAATTTATTATATTTGAAAACTTAAAACTTCATCAAAAAATTAACTTTGAATGACATCATCGAGATATAAATCGTCTGACTCTTTATATAAAAGCAATAAATGTTTCATTCATATCACTTTTATTCCAGACTAGAGATACATAATTTTGCGTGAAAAAGATTCAGCATCATTTAAACTAAAAAATTGTGCAATTGTGTTGGCACAGAATATAGATGCACAGAAAATGCGCAAAAATAAAGCGGTTTTAGGATGGATACAACCTAAATGTGATTTTTTAAGTTCTTTTAAATTTATGATTTTTACACTGGGATAAAAAGATGCCTATTTTATTTTGAAGTGGGTCACATGATATCTTCATATTATATGGGTGTCATTATTATTATTTTAATTTTTATTCAAAAAACTACCAAACCTATTTTGCTAAATTTTTGAAGCAATTTGTAAAATTTAACATAGCTTAAAAAATGTTTGAAAAATGAGGTCCCATAGGATTCAATGTAAACAGCCGAAATTCTTGGAAATATCTGGTGTCATTGAAATGCCCCGATAAATGGCTATCATGGGAGTGCACGTGTTTACTTTTCTGTGATGCAGCTGTTTTCCCAACTTCTAGAATTGCAGATGAGCATTATCTCCTATCCATCTTTGGACGCTGCTTGCTGGGGATAATAGAAGAGCGTGTCGCACTAAAACGTACGCATTCTCATGTGACAAGCTCTATTCATTCTTTACTTCCAGCACGCAGCATCCAAAAAACGGACTAGAGACAACAGGGGTTTTTGTTTATCAAACCCTAGTTCTAATGCAAAGTTCTAGATACATGAATGAAATATGTTGTTTACGTTTACAATTGACTTGGATGCACGTTTCGATGTTCAGAAGTCGTAATTATCTTAAAATTCCTGAAAAAAAATTGTGTCCTAAAATATCCTTATTTTTTATGTACCATACCGAAATTCCTGAAATTTTAAACTCAAAAGTAGAGATGCCGATTACTATGGATTCTCCGTAGTTTCTATAGGAAACATCCTCATCTCATACTACGGGTTATGGAATTTGCATAGTTTTCTAAGGAAAATTGCCTTCTGGCTAAGCTAATGTAAATTTATGGCCACAGGCACGGTAATTAACAGGGATTTACAACCGCATGTAATGTAAATTAAGATCGTGGTCGCATGTTTTATGAAAGTAATAAATACGCTTCTTCAAATTCAACATAAATCGCTAAAATGCTATGTTTTTCATTAAAATATTTGTGTCCTAAAATATTCTTATTTTTTATGAACCTTCTCGAAATTCCTGAAATTTTACTTATCAAAAATAAAGATGCCGATTACTACGGATTCTCCATAGTTTCTACGGAAAACATCCTCATCTCATACTAGAGGTTACGAAATTCGCATAATTTTCTATTGAAATTGTCTTCTGTCTAGGCCAATGTTAATTTACGCCGCATGCATGGTAGTTAATGGGGATTTACAGACGCATGTAATGTAAATTAAGATCGTGATCGCATGTTTTATGAAAGTAATAAATATGCTTCTTCAAATTCAGCATAAATCGTTAAAATGTTATGTTTTTCATTCATTTTGTATGAACAGCGCGATTGATTCAGTTTGTTCTCGTGAATTGCTGAAAATACTTTGTATCTTTTTCAATCCATCTCCATCTTCTAAATATTGCATATTAGATTGACTAAACTAGCATTTCTCCGTATTCTGGTTAGTTTTTTAATTATTTTCGCATAGACAGTACGATTCCTCAATGTAGTTTTTCTTGTGAATTGCCGAGAATACATTAGTATCTTTTTCCATCCATCTTCATCTTTTTAATATTGCATATTAGATTAACTGAACTAGCATATTATCATATTCTGGTTTATTATGGTTAATTTCTTAATTATTTTCGCAACAGTGCGATTGTGCAATTCAGTTTGTTCTCATGAATTGCTGACAGTACATTAGTATCTTTTTCCATTCATCTCCATGTTTTAAATGTTGCATATTAGATTAACTAAACTAGCATATTTTCGTATTCCAGTCAAATTTTAAGGTTAATTTTTTTAAATATATATGCAAAATACAAATTTTTCTATTTTAAATAATGGGTATGAATCCTGTGAGGGGATATTTTCCAAAAAAAATGATAAAGCAATGTTTTAGGCAAAAAGGCAACCATTTTGGCAGGGATATAATTCATTGCTATTATTTTGTTAAATTGAGATCAATATTTTTTATTCTCTTTAGTGAAAACTTGTGTTTTACCAAACATAGCTGTTTGTTTTCATTATAAAGTAATATTCACTGAATAAACACTTCATATATTTTTTATTTTATAATTTTTTGTCTTGAAATTTGTGTCCTAAATTTTCATATTCTGTACCAGTACTACCTATGGATGTTTTAAATGTAATGTTTCTGATTGCTGACTGGACATGACTATCTGCGGGCACACTTGCACCGTTTTGGACTCGCTGACTCTCCTGACTGTATTCTGTATGAGGAAAGTGTTGACATGAATGGCAGGCATCTCTGGAGCTGTTCTGCTCTCCAGGATGTCCGTACTTCTTCTTACTTCAAGATGCTCTTCACCCCTGGAGATACTTCGTATTTATATTGGAGAGAAGAAAAGACTCCTTATGCTAGAGAGAGCAAATGATGAGGAACGTAATTAAAAATATATATATATTTTTATAGTTATCTTAATCAGTTTTCCGAAAATATTACTAATTTTTTTTCTAATATTGCTATTTAATATTAAAATATCCCTACTCTGATTGCGTATATTTCTAGCAATATTTTGAAAAATTATCATAGAATTAATTCCATCCATCCGCCCTTCCCATGAAAGCGACCTTCTTCCCTTTTTTGTTGTTTCAATTTGAAATTCTGTAAAATACAACCCCAAGCATCAGAGAAAATTAAAAGAATTCATCATTGAATTTGATAAAAATACAAATTGCTTCTTTTAGCTGAAAATTCTGAGTAAGCCTCTACTCTTCATTTTTTTTTTATCACATTTGAAGGTGTGGACGACAGAATTCTACATGTTTCTTTTAACAAAGAATTTCCCAATAATTGCATCTCCTCGGCATTTTCCGAGATGCATTTGAGGGGGCGGATCAACTGAATGTTATGGTAATACAGAGATGATAACCATTACAGATTTTCCGTTATTACGAATTCCTTATCAAAATTACTGACTACGGAAAATATCTGTAATATTACGGAAAACACCTATTATTTCTCATCTTCCATTTTTGCATAAATACTGCGATTCCACAATTAAATTTGCACAGAGGAACTTCACAATTTATCTGGAAGAATTTAATATAATCTGATGATGAAAACAATATTACTTATTCCTCATAATAATGCTGTGACAAAATGTATATTCTGTATTGTTATTAGAGAAAATGGGACTGAATTGAAGTTAAATTTGAGTACAGACTTATTAATTTTTTTTTTATTACTTCAAAAAATAAAAAACATATTTAATGTTCTGTATTTTTCATATTTTGGGAAGAAATTAGCAATGTCTGAGCTTAAGCAGGCTAAAAAAGAATAAACAACTAAATTTAGCTTAAGCTAAGCATATTCAGTTTTCTTAAGAATTTTGAAATTTCTTTTTTGTCCAATAATGAAGAATATGTATTCATATTATGCTTGTTTAGTTATAATGGTTAATTATTTTTAACATTTCTTGATTTATCTATTCGCTATGCTGGTTCATGACTAACATAAATCCGTTTTACGGGACTGCAGAAGCATGGGATCCACTCAACCACAGGCTTATATCTAACAATATGGACACTGTCCGGGTAGCAGTTTTTTAAAATATTATATTGTGATTTTATAGAGCTTTTCGGAATTTTATTTGTTTAAATCAAGTTTTTATTTTTCTCTTCTATTTATTGGCAAGTAAACAGCACTTTGAAATTGAAGCTACCATTTATTTTATATATATATATACAGTAAAACCTGTCTATAACGATACTCTAGGGACCGAAAAAAAAGATCGTTATAGACAGGGCTGAACTTGCTACACTCTATAATGGAAGTTATTTAACATGGGTGTGACGTTATTATAATAATATATGTTGAATTTCTATGACTGAATAATACTACAGTATTATGTTGAACTTAGATTTTTAATGAATGTAGGAAAAAAATATGAAACATGTAGTATCTTATGAAGAAGACCTAAACTCAGATGGCTCGACTGTGTGGAAAAGGACTTTAAAATTTTAAAAGTTTTGAACTGGAGGTCTTTGGCCAGGGATAGGGGAGCCTGGAGTTCTATACTGCGGAAGGCAAGGGCCCATCCTGGGCTGTCAGGCCATTGAAGAAGAAGAAGTATCTTATGAACCTAAATCATAAGATTCAAATTGCAGTTCGAAAATGTAACATCGCGTATAGTTTAACTACATTTCTAATAAGCAATTAAAAAATGGATAATTATATTGATAAAAATAAAATTGGAGTTATATTTTTAATTCAAAAATCAAGAATACGTCGAAACAAAAATGAAATACGTACCGTACACAATTCGAATCCTTAAATAGGACGAAGGAAAATTTAACATGAGAAATAATCCAATATTTTTGTTTGCTTGGATTTTGCAGAGAATGCAGCCGTCATATACATATTTTTTAAAGCTTCTAGCGAATTCAGATATATATACATCTGAAACATTTGGTAAAGTAGGAATAAAATTCTGTAATGTTTCGATCATTTTAACAGCATCTTCAGCTGTTGTGTTGGGTGGTGGTTCCGTTCCACACTCCTCATCTTCCACTTCACTAACATCATCATTTTCTTTCAGTTCTACAATTATGTCCTCATCGGTGCTCCCACTGAACACTAATAAACTTTCATCCAAATTCAAATAGTCTTCTGGATTTATTAAAGAGTGCATATTCGTGGAAACTTTGAATGAATTCAAAGAATTACTTAGGTGCAGCACACAATTTTCTTCTTCAGAAAGATTTTGTTGAGAATTCTCATCGCTGTCAGACTGTTCTTCATCACTGCACGAGCTGAAATCAAAACCTGTCTTCCGCCAACAATTTCGTATGGTAGATGACTGCACAGAACTCCAACTGCCAGAGATCATGTCACATGCTTGTTTAACATTTATGCCAAAGGGTTTGGTAATTTTGGTACATAGTCAGTACATAGAACATTGTTCCCCTTTAGGATGAACTTCAGCCTTTGTGTTAAGTCTGCCATTGTAAAAGTCTTGGTCCAAAGTTCAAAAAGTCTTGGACACAACACAGGGAAAAAAGTTTGAAATACTCAAAATTATCGTTATATACAGGTTCACTCAAAAGCAAATTTTTTTGTTATAGACAAGTTCGATATACACTAAAACTATAGGAAATCCGTCGGGACCGTGGAAAATATCGTTATAAACAATATCATTATAGACTGGTTTCACTGTATATATATATATATATGTATGTGTGTTTTCAGAAAAATATCTTTATAATTAATATATGGCAACAAACAATTGAAAAATATTATTAACATATAAATGTATCTTGTCACTTTGAGCTCATTCACACCTCATTAACGAATGAGAAAATATTATAAAGCAATTTAATATTCTCATTTGTAAATTTAGTAAATTCTAAAATTAACTGTAATTGTTAATGAACACAACTGCTCAAGACTATAAAATTTTCTTATGTACAATTAGCTTTTTTCAATGATAAATTTTTCACAGCAAAAAATTCAATTTAACAGTGCTCTGTAATTTCATGCCTTCAATTTTTTGAAGTACCCTTTCTTGAGTAGCAGTACCCTGCCCTTTCTTAATTCTTGGAAAGTTTTGGATGCAATCATCTGTATTAGATATCATCAATTATTTTTTTTTTTCCTTGGATGGTCTCGTTTTTGTCCTTTTTTTAATTAAAAATTGTCATGTATTGATCCCTTTTTTTCCCAGGAACATAATAAAAATTTGTTGTGAGTCCGGCATATGTAATAAGCTTTAATTAAGTGGGCTGAGTGCATGCAATCTAAGCGTATTGCCTTTGTTGGCTTAAGCTAAGAAGTATATGGGTGTAAAATGTGATCATGGTGCTGGACTTTCACATGCTCTTGTGGTAGTGTAATACACCACAAATGCACAGAACGAGAAGAAAAAAGATATTAAAGTCAATCAATTGAAAAATACTGCTGGAATTTTTTTTTCTTTCTTTCTTTCTTTCTCTGATAAAAATTTGCCTATAATTATCTGTAAAAATGACTTGAAAATTTTAAATGCGAAAATTATTACAACACAAAAAACAGAATAAATTTTGAGTCACCGTATAAAAATGTAATCAAATCTTTAATAGTCCATAATGCTTAAATTATGCAAAATAGAACTTAAAAAAGTGTAAACATTGCATCTTTTTAATAATACAAGAAAAAAAAAACATACAAAATCTAAAAAGTTGCTGATCCAAGCGAAAAAATATCTTCTCAAAGAATAATTAGAATTGTTAAAATATTTCCTAAATGGAAAGCATAAAGTGTCGAATATTCCATAAAATTAAAAATTCGGGAACAATTGAGCTAAAAAAAACTGAGTTGCATCTCGATTCTAGTGAGTGGTCGTGAAAAATCATCGAAAACTTTTTTTGTGTTGTATTCTAGGGAGTACAGGTATACAGGAGTCTGTTCCTATGAAGAAAATCTTCAAGGCCAATGAATATACATTTACTACAATGGGACCATTGAAGTCACTAGAAAATATTCATTTCTATCATGGAGGAGGAATTTGTCCCACTGGCCTTTAGAGTTCTTTGTCACTCACACTCAACATATTATTTAATAGCAGTATACCCGTTCTTCGTATAGAGTATATAATATAAAGAAACTTAAAATTCACAATCATGTGCAAATTCCTATAGTATACTAAATGACATTGAGTCGTTCCATGTCAAATCAACAAATGGGGGTTGCGTCATAGTAATGGATTTTGATCAGAAATTAAAATTAGCTTATATAGCTAAGAAGAAGGTGAAAGCCATAATTTCAATTTTTTTTTTTTAAAGTAGAAGGAGATTTTGCCCCTTGAAACATCGTTCAAGGTCATATTTCTGTGAAAAGTGATGTTCATTCTTTCCACAGTAAAATCACTTGTGTTTGCCACAAACCAATATTTCAGGTTCCATTTTAAAGCTAAGACTTCAAGCTTTCATATGATATAAATTAATTGTAATATTTAACATGAATAAAATATGGTTGATTTAAAGAGTTGGAAGTTTTTATAAGCACAAAAAATTTTAAGCTTCTAATCCACTTTTTACTTGGATTTTAGGGTTGCCAAAATTTCAAAAATGATCCCTTTTTTAACACCCCTAAAACCCCATGTGGGGCATAATTTAAAAATATAAAAACTAGTTCAATAAAACAACAAATGTATGTAGATAATCAAGTGAAAGGGGCTTTTTTGTATATTTTATCCTTTCTATTTTTAAAATTGAAAAAAAAGTGTCATTTTCAGCATATGAAATTTTTTTAAAACAAAGTTATTTATTCGTATTTAAATGTCTAACCCAAAATATGTTGAACTTTTTGTTTGAGGTAACATGATACAAATAATATTTTGATATGCCTTTATTTTAACACAGACAACTATTCTTCCCCTGCCCCCCATGCCCAATCATAAGCAAGAATATATGAATTCGCCTTTAAATTAATGATAATATAGAAAGATATTTTTAAACACACATTTAAGTATTAATACGTAATGTCCTGTTTTGAAAATTCTTTGTGTTGAAAATGTCACTTTTCTTTTCAATTTTAAAAATAGAAGGGATAAAATATACAAAAAAGGACCATTCACCTGATTATCTGTATAGAGTTGTTGCTTTATTGAACCAATTTTTAAATTGTGCCCCACATGGGGTTTTGTGGGTGTTAAAAGTGATCATTTTTGAAATTTTAGAAATTTAGCAACCCTAAAATCCAAGTAAAAAGTGGAGTAGAGACTAAATTTTTTTCTAGGCTAAGACTATGGGAGGGTAAGATGATGTGAAAATTTGAAGATTCAGATTAATTTCTTTTATTTATTTTAAGAAGCCTAAAAACTGCATTTTTAGTAAAATTGTTGCTGAATTTCAGCCCCTCAGATTGCAGTTAGCCAAACATTACAATGATATGAAATGTAGTCCACGTTAAGACCAGTAAAATAGTATTTATCACAAGTCTATCTTTTTTGAGTTCCAAGATATTTAAGTTTACGTGAGCATCAAAATTGGCCATGTAGGAAAAATGGCCGTATCTAAAAAACAAACAATAAGAAAAAAAAAATTAAAAATTGATTTTTATCTATTGGAATATGTAGGTACATATGTGCAAAATCTAAAAATGGTCATGCAACCAAATATTCTTTCTTTTGTTGTTGGTTTCACATGGAATGACCAATTGTTAATCAAAATATTTAATTTAATGCTCCTAAAAAGAAGTTTAAGAATATCTGTTCTCGCAATACAAAATTATCTTCATAGCCAGATCTGAAGAATAAAACATCCTGGCCCCGTTTGTGAACACATTTACAAAAAATATAAAATTGAATCAATATATGCAAAATAAAAACGTTAAAATTGTATGGGCCCTGTATTACTTATGTTCACGAATATTAGAAGATATGCCCTGTATTAGTAGATTGCATGTATAAATTGAAAATATCAATAAACCCATAATCTCTAAACCTGAAGGCAGTAATTGACAAGGGCGGATCCAGAGGGGGGGCATGCGCCCCCCCCCCCCAAACGAGCTAAGTAAAGACTAGGAAAGGTCGATATTTTTCAAAATTATATTTTTTATAATTATTTTCAATTTTATATTTTAAAATTATATATTTATATTTTTTAAAATTATATTTTTCAAAATTATATATCCTCTCTATATAGCAGAAAGCTCTTTCTCAACACTACTCCGAATTAAAACTTAACCTGCACAATACTATCGGAGAGCCGGCTTAATGGTTTAGCATTAATGAACATCAACAGAAATGTATTGTTTACAGCAGAAGAGGTTTCAGGAAGTTTTTTCGCGCAAATTTAAAATGAAGTTAAATTTAAAGTACATGTAAAGTGAATTTATTTAATCTTTTAAACAGTAAATCTGAATAATTTTTACTCTATTTTCTTATACACATCACGTAGCCAGTCAAACCCGTGTATAACGAAGTCGGAAACAACGTAATTACGGTTTCAACGAAAAAAATATATTAGGCCATCTCTAGGCTTTACAGCATTACAGAAAATGAGCCCCCACCACTCTAGGCTTTACAGCATTACAGAAATTTTTTTAAACGAAATATCGAATTATTTTCTGCGTCATTTCGACTGTATTACAAACTGCATAAACGTATTACAATACGAGTCTCAAAAATATTTGCCAAACAAGACAGATTACGTAATTAATTGAAAATACCAATAATGACGGCCCCAGAAGGCCGTAATTGATGCCAGTATGCATTCCAATGTACATGTACTACTTATATTCTCGTAGATTAGAAGATTACTCGAACTATGTACAATATATGAGTGTCAACAATTTTTGCCAAAATAAAACAATGGCATAATAACTTAAAAATATTAATAGTCCTTGAAAATATCAATTATAATAATGTTTAAACCTGAAGACCGTAATTAATATCCAGTCAAAAAGGCAATATCGATAAAATTTATTTTATATACATATCTTTATTATTTTAATCTGAAAAGATTTAATAAAAATCATCTGCCGCATCAACACATTAGATTTAATTTCCGTTGCTAAGCGACATATCATTTTCTTCAAATACATTGGAAAATTATCTGCATAATGCTATCTCTATGGAAGGTTTAATTGTGTGTTGTTAATTAATATCTAGAGAACCTGTAGTCCTAGAAACTTGAAACATGGACTCAATTTTAAGCGGGGCTACCCCAAAAATTTCATCCAATTCTGTGCAGACATTCTCCCGTGATGGTGAGGCAAACGGACATGTTTTCAATTTTACTTATATAGATTAATAAAAGACCCATAGCGAGGGACTAATTGAGCCGTTGTGATATGGGCCGATTTTTAGGAATAATATTGATTAAAAATGATCTTTTATTAATTGCACAAAACCAAAATAAAAAGGTATCGCATATGGAATGATGTTTATGATTTCATCTTTTTGTAGAACATAATTTTATTGAATTAATAATATGATTTCAACTACATGGTATAGCGAATAGCCTTCGAACAAGGTGAGACTGCATTTACTTGGTAAATCTTAGAATGAGGTTCCTACATAAAATAAACCTATTGATAAATTTAACTATGAAATATTAGAAAAAAGAAGGGCTGGCTAAAGTAAAACATTTTAACCCTTATTGACCTCTTGCCGATGGTATCAAGATCTGGGAGTACCTAGCTCAGGCAGCCTACATTTGGATTCACTCACGGGCTGAGTTGTGCATTCATAGAAAGTATCAAGCCAAACTTCGTCCTGGATTTAAAAAAATTTCACTCATCTGGGACGAATGAGGTTTATAGTTTGAAATGTAATATACAAATATTAACAATAAGATATAAGAGAAATTGCTTTTAAAAACTTAATACAATTTTTAACAACTTTTTTTTTTTTATTCATGCTCGCAAAACCACCTATAGGGAACCTGTCTAGGAATGCTGTCATCTACAAATTCAATCCTAACTTTTTTAATTCTTGGAAATCAAGAATATAGAATTTGTTTGGACCGGATTGGGATCAAGGTTTAGATTTCAAAATATCTTCCGGCTCAGACAAGATTATTGTTGGGGCGGGCCAGGAAAAGTATAAAATTTCTGCTAGGTCAGACCTGTGTTCTTTAAAATCACAATCCGTAAACACTGGAAGCCTGTTTTCAGAACCCCCTAAACTTAACAGGTTTCCGGAAATCTCCCGTCCTCGCCGGGTTAAAATTCGGCGAGGACGACCCATTTTCGAAGGTTCCGTTTAAAAAAAAAAATCGATACCAAATTGTTGTCATCGTAAAATTGTGGCGAAAGCCTCCCTTTCCTGTGCCATGAATGAAAATTGAAATGCCGTCACCTGCAAATCCCCCCACCCCATAAACTTGGCTAGTGTGCATTATCAATGCCTTCCTTCTAGGCGAGCCGTCAGATCTGCATTGTAACCACAAGCGCTAGTCATTTTTCTCCCATCATCCTCCACCCAGTGAATCCGATGACCGCACGATCGAAGTAACATCACATGTTCTGTTCTCCTTTTCAAGGTCTACATGTGCGGAATTTTCAGATTTTCACAAGACCGACAATACCAATGCTTAAATTCGGACCAAGCACGAAGAAATTTATAAATGTAGAATGAACTCAGCCTGAAGATAACTGCGTCTCAGCAGGCCCGAAATGATTTGCATTCAAATATGTTAAAAATAAATGTGTCAAAATTTTGTACAGAGAATTTAGTTTGTTTTCTTAAACATTTATCTTTATATAGCTGAAATAAAAGCAGTAAGTTCATGTATTCAATTTAAATCCATTTTAAAAATTTTCAAAAGAAATATGTTCGGCCCGGTCGTAATGGACGTTAAAAAAAAAGACTCAACCCTGTCCGAAACAATAGAAAACTCAAGTCCAGCCCAAATCCCCATTAACTCTTAAAACCCAAACTATAAAATTTTCATTTGCTGTAATAGACGGGAGTAAGGAACAAGTTTTAATGTTTGGAATGGTTTCTTCTAGTTTCAGCCAGAAGTGGTTTATTTTCTTCCCCACTTTGGTTTCAACTTTAAAACTAAAACGTTTAAAATTCATTCATGACATTTGTTCCAGTTGTTTGACAGCTGAAGTTAAAGTATGAAACATCTTTCAGCCCAAGAAGATTTTAATCTTGATTGACTACATTCCCTAGAAATTAAGAGTACCGATGAGGTTTAAACTATTTAGAGACAAGAGGATTTATACGATTATTTATTTACCACTTCTTCAAATTACCAAACTTTGAAAAAAGGAGCGATTCCTTACATATCTTACCCCTTTGCCCCCACCCAAGGCACCTATATATAGGTCTATATAGGAGCCTTACCCCCACCCATAGATCGGAGACTCCGCGGCGGTTAAGCGCTGTGGGGGTGATGTATGAATATACAGTTATCGCACTTCATCGCGAGGCAGTTGGTTCTAATTTATTATTGTTGTGCGATGTATTTAAGCACATATATTAATGAATATAAAGTGAATAAAAAATTCTTAGGCGGACGAGTTAGATTTTGCCGATTTCCCGAAGCCTGCTTTAAGTAATACTTTTGTATTTTAACGCCAATAGTCATTTATCTGCTGTAACTTATTTCTGCGTCCATAACACTTGGCGAGATTTTCGTTAATTTGGCAACATTTCAAAAAGTCGCAAAGTTGGCGACATTGCGACTTTTTGAAATGTTGCCAAATTAACGAAAATCTTGACAAATGGATAAAAATGACGCTAAATCAATGAAAATGACAACTAATTGTCGAAAATTCAATATCTTGGAAAGAATATTACTATCTACTATAAGAAAAACCTATATTTTTACTGTAAAAGTAGTCAATTCATTACATTATATAAGGAAAGTCGTGTTGCCCACATCAGATTTTTTTTATTATTATTTTAATAAACTTTTCTCAAAATAAAAATTTTGTATACACATGGTTTTCACGGGGAAAACGATAATAAAAAGTACTTAATTTAAAATATTTTTCAACATTTAAAACGCCAAATTCAATAAAGTAAAGTGGGTTTCAGAGTAATAAAGTCAAAATATGGCCTTCATAGTCAGCCCATATTGGTGATTGACGCCGGTAGTTCTATAGTCTGTGGCATTTTTAATATCAATCAAAATTAAAAAGGTGATTGAAGGAACTTCTACAACAATGCAATTAGATGATTCATAGCCACAAAACTCGCCGATAGGGAACATTTGATGTGTATAGTGTCTTGACATTTTTTATCTCTTACAATTCATTCATGATTTATTATCTTATTTCATAACTTCATTAAGGTTCTTTAATGATTTTAATTAGCCTGATCATATAGTATATTATATTTTATTTTAACTTTCAATATTCTGTCCAATAAGCTGAATAAATAATAGCGTTTCTTATTCTTTTCTAAATGTTTAGCCTGTGCTCATTTATTCAAAGCTTACTTTTAAAAATTCATACCAACTCAAAACAAACAACTTTAAATTCCAGAATCCACCTGTCTTTAAACAAAATTTCTGCTAAACTGAACTTTTATTATTAGACAAACATTTAAAACTTGAGACACAGTTAACTTGTTTTTATACAAAATTTAAAACTTAGCCTTAAAAGCATCTCCCAAATCAGAACTCGAATAAATTTTAAAGTAGATCAATCATTTAGTACATTACTCTAACCTAAAAATCAATTGAACCCGATCCCACTCTGGTCTGAAGACTAGAGCTTAGTCTGCTTGAAAAGCTAAATTCAAAAGTAAAATATATATATATATTGTAAAATTACAAGCATACATGTTCAAAAATAATAAACTCTAAATTGAAAATAAAGATGTATGTGTTCAAAATAAATGATAAAAATTTAAAATGCATCTCAAATTCTATGACGAAACTTGCCGATGATAAACTATCCTTTCAGACATTTTAATATCCGAATGTGGTAACACCACACATTAGGAGCAATGGCAACCGAAAAATCCAGTTGTGTGAAACGCTAAAAATTTGAAGAGATCACAACTGGGCTTGCAAGGAACGACGCTCAGGCGTTATTATTGAATGTCAACCCTGAAACAAAATAAATTCCTTTCAAACAGCAAACTTCTTAAAAGACAGCAACACTACGCCTCCTGAAGAACACTTTAGATCAATTAATGGTGGCTGCATAATTTCTTGTGATGTGTGACGAAGAAGCTACGGAATTTCACCTTTGAACAGCACTAGTCCCGTTAGCTGACAGTTGGTTGCACAGCATGACGGAGCTTATGAAAAAGAACATACTTTGAGTGCGGCTCATCATCACGACTTTGAAGAAACAGAATTTGATTTGTTGCTACATCCAGATTGAATGAATATAGGCACATGAAGTTCACTGACACAGAGGGCTCAATAACTTAAAGAGCCTCAGCATAGTAAGCGCCAAGTTAAAATATTTTTCCTGTGCCATAGCGTGAGACCCGGACCGCGACACTCAAAAATGTTCGTTATGACCACCTGAAGCTGATGTTAGGAATAGAATGCCCTGCCAATGAGATTTTCGTTTCCCAAGAGCCACCAATCTTGGCAATTGAAAACTTGCGCATCACATAAAGCGCCTAGGCAAACCCCATGAAAAAAAATAGAATGCCTCACCAAAATCGTGAGGTGTAAAGTTGCCTCGAAATTTGCAGCCCTAGCTACCTCGAACCTGTTTAAAGTACCTTGCCTCGACTAAAAACAGGTGTTTGAAAGATTATAGAAGTATCCGATTCAAGGGAAAGAGTGAGCCGGCAAAGAAAAACATACAGGGGACACTGATGAATTAGCAAAGGATTGGAGGGATATATTTAACGTTTGCAGATGCATTTGCGATCATTTAGAATATTGGAATGCTAGAAGGGGGTAATACATTGTTAATAAGAGATAAATCTCCAAAATACACAACAATAACTTAATTTTGAACTTTAATTAATTTGGAAAAGCTGCATCATAGAAAATAATCATAACAATAGTCTCCTAAATTATGCTTTTTTTTTTTTGTACCTGGTGCAACCAAAGACAGAAAAGAGTGTAAACTACATTTGGTCACTCCCGTATGAGAAACTTAGCCTGTGCCCAGTTCAACAACAAACATTGGTAGAACGGTTTTACTTTTGTAAGAACTCATCAGCGATGCATACTCAGCAACTGTACTGTCGGTTTGAAAACTTGACATAGGCTGCAATTGTTTCAAGTTTTAATAGTAGAAAAACAAATACCCTTGCATCCATTTATAAAAGAATTTTGAAGAAAAAATGTTAGCTGTGGGTTTTGTGATTATTTACCTGGCTTTAAAATTTCATGCAGTTTCAACTTTATCTTCAATGAACTTGATAACAACTGACAGGTGTGCAATATTATTGCAAGTTTTTTGGCTAAAAAGAACGCCAAAGCAGGTTGCTTAAAATAGGCAGATTTCTCCATTTAATATACATTTATATTTGTCAAATTTTTCAGAATTTAAATTTCCAGCTCATTGAATTCAATTATATCAGATCATAATAAAATAACTAACAAAAAGGGTGTTAGACAAGAACCCATTATGATTGCTAGAGCTATATATTATATGCACTAAAATCAATATTTTAGTAGGCATAAAAATAGGCACCTAAAATGAAAGGTGTAGCTTACCTCGGATCTTAGAAATGGGAGAGGGTGTCAATCAAATGTGGGTTTCATTTCGTAATATGGGCATTGTGAAGAACTGAAGCAATTGTTTGGGAAGATAACCAAACTTTAAGGTTTTCCTAGGTTGTTATGAATCCTCCCACACTCCCTTCCCTGCATACAGCACTACCTAAAATTAAAAAAAGAAATATGCACTTAAGACAAAGTATGCATCTATGGTTTTAGATTGTTTTTCTCATCATGCATCTGAAAATACTTGGCTATTTTTTTTTAATTTCATGAAAGGCAACAAGTTCGCCGACAGAGTAGGGCAAAAGGATGCATTGCATAAAAGCCCAGGTCACATAAACTGTTTATAAAAATAGGTTAATAACATGTAAAGTGTGAGGTAGTTGGGAGACCCTCTTATTTGCTGCATAGGAGCCTAAAAATTATGTCGACGGCACTGAATGGCAAGTGTAATTATTTTATATGATCTCTAGCTAAAATAGTTCTCAAGCATGCAATTGAAATGCATTGTTCTAAAATTATATGCAATTTGGGCTTTGATGATGTACACTATCAAGAAAGTATATTTCAAAGATGAGTCAATTTAATTTGCTATTTTAGTCACACATTCTTTTTATTTTCCTATAAGCTTTTTACAATATATGTGTCTTGGTATAATGATTTATTTTTTTTTTTTTTGGCATATTTGAGACATCCAATTAGTAAGGGTCTCTGAAGGTCTCTATTGGTCTATTTAAAAATGGGTACAACTTGTGGATTTCAGGCAGTGGCTCTGGGTGCATATAAACCATTTGCCCAGGCCAATCTGAGAGAGGGAATCCACCCCTGTCCATAGCAAATGGAGATGGTGCAGTTGCTGAAACAAGTGATAAAAAATGTGTTTATATATATATATATATATATATATATATATATATTTACAACAGTATTAGACCCTAAAATTTTGATTAAACCGGTTATGTTTGCGGTGTAATCCGAAAAAATTATTTTTTTATTTAGCGGGTGTTGTTTCATTCTTGACTGCTGAGGTCGTGAGTTGGAATGAATGTTGTAGTGTCCATGATGAAAAATGATTGCAGGAAAATGCATTGTTCAATCAGTGGAACGAAATCTCATAAAATTTTGAAGCATGTGAATACACTGTTTTTTACTTTGATACTTTCGTGAAGCAATTTACAATACTGTAAAAAGTTGGTTCGTAATAAGCTAAGAGCATCTTTTTCCATCCATCTCTATCCTCTGATTATTGCACAATAGTCCTACTATACTTATTCATTTTTATGCTTTGGTTAATTTTAATAGTTTACATAATTAACCAGATATTATAGCAGTTACCTATCAAGGAAGTAAAATTATTCTTAATATTCTCATGCAGTACGCTTTAAATCGAAGGATATTTTTTCAGAAGATTTCAGTATTGTATTTATTATGTTGAAGTATATTCTAAAATATATTTTTAAATGCATAATGTCATAAGCAATGAATAAAATAATAGAAATAAATCAATAAACATTTTGTAAGCATTTATTTATTCTTGTAGAGAGAAAATTTTCCATTTTTTAAATTTCAAATTTTCCCATCTTGTATTTCTCTTTCAAAAATGTCATTAAAATCTCATGATTTTTCTTCTGAAGGTTAGGATGGCAAGGTTACAAGGACTTTTTACAGAACCTGGAATGGACAATTCTGATTTTTTTTTTTTTTTTTCTAACTCTTAAAACCAATTCATATTTTTAGAGAATTTTTTTCTGATTTCAAATATCCAAGCGAAAATCTCTTAAAAAAAGTTATTTATTTAAATATCAAGGGAAAAAACACAAAGCGCCCAGTGATTGATTGTGACGCCATTTTCTCCATTCAGCCTGCGATTCAACATTCTATCGTGTTTCGCCTTGATATATTTACAAAGTAGTTGGAGTTTAATTTTGTTTACAATTGAATTTTTACATTTGTACTTGGTCTGCTTGAATTTAGATCATTTGTTGATTATGTTATTGTAAATCTGAATCCTGGTTTTGTTAAAGGGCAGTAGAGCAAAAATCCCATCTATTATCAGTTCCCATTTATTATCAGTGCTCTATAACATAGGTCCTACAATTATTTTATGGGCCCGTTTTTAAAGAGTGTCCCTTTACAGATTATTATAGCACCTTGCCCATTTTCAATCCTGTGGGAAATTCTGTTAATAGTTCCGTGAAAAATTAAAATATATATACAGGATTATATTGTGCATAAATAACACACACATATACAGGGTGTCCCCAAAACACTGACAAGTCCCAGAGATATGTTTAATCAAAGTTGGTGAGGGATTAATCACAAATTAAAATGTAAATATTTACAGCAAGCGTGCAAATGACGCAACGCAGAAATGCATCATAGTCAAATAATATCAGTAGAAGGGAAAGGAGAGTTCTGCGCGGGAGGCTCAGCTCTGAGCAAAATGGCCGCCATCTTGAATTCTGTAATCCTGGACGGGGGTGTAAAAGGGCGGATGAAAAAAGGTGTGGGGGGAATTTTTAGAAACTTTTTTTCGGATGGCAATGATTTCGTAGTCTTGTACGAGGGGTCAAGGGTAAATAATCTTTTTCGAATGAGTGTTTCTAAGTAGGGGAGAAACTTTTTGGGGGGTGGCAACAGCTGAGCCTCTGAAATAGTACCCCCAACGCCCCCTAACGGGGGTAAACGGAACTATTGAGGATGGAATTTAGAATTTTTCTAAGTATGGAATAAACTTTTGAAGCGGTGGCAGCAGCTGAGCCTCTGAAATAGTACTATCAGCGCCCCCTAGTGGTGGGAAGCGGAATTAAAGCTAAAACTGGGTAATTTTCTCCCGTAATGGGAATTTTTTTTTCTAAATGAGTTAATTAAGATAATTAAGTAAAGTAATTAAGTATACCAGGAGCATGCCAAGGGTGTACCAAGAGCATCGTTCTTACAATACCCCTCCGCTATATCACGGTTACAAAGTGAACTGTGAGAATTCTGCATTTTACTAACAAAATTTCGTAAATGTAAGTTTTATCTTATAATTTTTCGCAAATATAAGTTTTTTACTTTTCAAAAAACACACTTGTGCTGTTTTCTCTATGAAAATTAACATAGGTTTTCGCACTTATGCTTTTTTTTTAACGTTTTTTTACAAAAACGTGATTTTTACTAACAAAATTTCATAAATGTAAGTTTTTTTCTTATAATTTTTCACAAATGTAAGTTTTCTACTTTTCAAAAACCACACTTGTGCTGTTTTCTCTATGGAAATCAACAGAGGTTTTCGCACTTGTGCTTTTTTTAACGTTTTTTCACAAAAACATGCTTTTTGCGTGTAAAAACTGAGAAAAACATGTTTTTGAACCATATATATTCGATGCATTGGGTCTATTGGAGGGGATGTGTTTCCCTAATCATTTGAACCTTAGAACCTTTTAAAAATAAATATTTTAAATAATAGCATATACCTGCTTATCTACAAAAACACTTAAGTGTTATGAATCTTACATTCATTTGAGTCTTGGAATTGAAAGTGGTCGGTCAGGATGAAGCGAGTTAGATTTTGTGAGGAGGTATGTATTATAGTCAAGTGGTTCATTTAGTCGATAATTACTTCGTCGACAAGTACATTTCGTCGACACTGCTTACGTCGACAGCCACATCATCGACGAACTGAATGATAGCCGAAGCCGCCGACCATTCTCAGCAACCCATGTTATCTAACCATTAAATATGTTATCTAACCATTCTCCTTGTTTGTGTTGAAGACCCAGACCGTCCGACTCGTCCTGAGGACTTGAGTGTCTATTTGTGTGTCACTATTTGGACAGTTCTGCATTAGAGCTTAGATTGCATGGCCATGTCATTTAAGGAATCTATAACCCCCCCCCCCCCGAGATACAAAATTTGGGAAATTATAAAAATATATAAAACATTTAAAAAACCCATAAAATATTTATATATATATATATATATTTATTTTATATATATTATTTTATAAAGAGAATATTTAAAAAATTGTATCACTGTCGCCATTCTCTAAATCTGATTCTGCACTTTCAGTTGACTCTGAGTCATGTTCTGAAGAGGAATCGGCTCCTACCACAAAACTTATTTCCTCTATAGTATCTTCCACTAAATTGTCAATTTCCCAATATTTATTTTCAACTTTTACTACGTGCTCACAATATTTATTTCACTGCTCCTTTGTAATACTGGCAATGGCTTCAGAAGTTAGATCTTTCATTGTCGTTAAGTTAAGTTCAGCATTAATATTCATACCTCTTAATGGAAGCCCAAGCCATATATATATTCGGAATATTATATCACAAACATTATATTCTGATTAACTAAATAAATAGATGTTAGAAGTTGGAACAGAGGTTAGACAGATTTTCAGTCGCAAGCGCAATGCTGGTCCAACGCAACGATTCTAAATGCGTTCCAACAATTCTAAATTCCAAATTATTGGCGAAATGCGATCGCCAAACAGGTTTCTGCGTTCAGCAACCCTTTCCCTGGAATGCACAAACAACACCCTCTATATTATGAATATAGAGGGTGTTGGCACAAATCGTCTGTTTGCCAGCCTTCTTCCCTATAGCGAAATGGACTCATCCAAGGTCATCTGCTAACTCATGGTAGCCGGACAGTAGTGTGCATCTGATCAGCGACGTGTCCTGCACTAAATGGTTTGGGACAAAGTGACTTGCTAAAAAGAGGGACTCCAGAACAATGCATTTCAATGCTTTTGTACTGGACTCTACCACGTGGCAAGCTCCCTAGCCTATCCCCTCTCGCTTTACTTTCTTATCTGATAAAATGAGCCGGGGATCAAAGGGTACAGCCCAAATACGGAAAGGGGATCAAAGGGAACAGCCCAAATACGGAAAGGGGTTCAAAGGGTACAGCCCAAATACGGAAAGGGGATCAAAGGGAACAGTCCAAATACGGAAAAGGGGGTCATTGGCGTCATTTTTGCCATTCGAAGCATTTTTTATACACAAAATATTAACCAAGTTACATAAAAAAATAAGTGTCGACGAAGTGGCATCGAAGAAATGAACGCGACCCGTATTATAGAGATACCCAAAGATAAAGATCGCAGGGGATTCTGAGAAATTAACAGCCAGCGTTTTAGAGAGCGAGAGAGGAGGTTATCGTGAAGTGTGTCTATCTAATTACTGTTTTAATAGTATACATTACAACGGAAGTTTTGATTGATTTAAATATACCAAGGGATTTTATTCTGCATTTAAACGAATCTGTGGATATTTCTATGTTGGAATGATTTATGTAGCCTACCAAGACCCCAAGCACTCCGCAAGTTTCGGTGGAGTGGATAGCATATGCCGTGCTCTTCAAGGAAAAGTACCTAAGAAGGAAATTCAGAATTGGTTACAAGGTGTGGATGCCTATACATTGCACAAGCCAGTTCAGCGAAAATTTAAAACCAACCGTGTTATAGTGTATTCTATAAATCAGCAATGGCAAGCCGATTTAGCTGATATGTCAACACTCTGTCGACAGAATGATGGATTTCGCTACATCTTAACATGCATTGACATTTTATCCAAGTATGCATGGGCTATACCCCTGAAGCACAAGAGAGGGGTAGATATGAACTCAATAATTTAATCTTATTGGATTGTTCAAAAGTAATTATTCCTATTTCAGCAAGTCTAAATTACTTTGAATTCTAGAAGTTTCTTCCAGTTCCTGATTTTTCGACTTTACATGAGTTAGCATTGATCAGGTGAGTTAGCTGTTGTAGGTTTGGCTCGACCTCTATTTTTCAGTAATGTATGAGATTAAAATTAAATATCGTTCAAAATGAACTCGATAATTTAATCTTATTGGATTGTTCAAAAGTAATTATTCCTATTTCAGCAAGTCTAAATTACTTTGAATTCTAGAAGTTTCTTCCAGTTCCTGATTTTTCGACTTTACATGAGTTAGCATTGATCAGGTGAGTTAGCTGTTGTAGGTTTGGCTCGACCTCTAATTTTCAGTAATGTATGAGTTTAAAATTAAATATCGTTCAAAATGAACTCAATAATTTAATCTTATTGGATTGTTCAAAAGTAAACACTCGGCGATAATAAAGTAAAAAAAAAAAAAACTGATACATTCAGAAGCTGCATTAAAATTTCATAAATTACATTTTCATTGTTAGTTGCAAACGTGTTTGTTGTTCATTGTAAGAATGATCAAATGATAATAAACTTTATGTAACTGAAGAAAATTGTGTTTTTATTTAAACCTAATTACTTAGGATAAAGGATGGTTTGAGTGATAACAACTTAAAGGTGATTCATTCTATACAAAATTCTTGAGCACTGTCCATTTTCTATTCTTTTCATATTAATCTGTACTTCCTTTGGAGGAATGAGGGTCAAAAAAGGCAAACAAGCTCAATTGGAATCCAGACAACAAGGCACCTATGAGATTCGGAACCTAAAAGAAGAAAATAGTAAACGTCATTCACGGACATAAGAAATACGAGTTGAACGAGACAGAAAATGTTGTATCCTTTCTCATGGAAGTGTACAATTATAGAGGGGAGTAAGGATGTTTTGTTTTCATCCTGGACAAGACAGTATCAGATGGATAGTTCTTTACCTTCATTTCAAGACAGAAGTAAGGGAACTTCAGGAAAGAAAGAAATGATCAAGGCCCTATTAACTGCGTTCATGGACCTGTTGAAAGCTCAAATGTATATTATAAAGAAACTTAAAATTCACAATCCTAATGACAGTGTTATCCAAAACATTCGATTAAAATATTTAAATTAAGGCTCCTAAAAAAAATCTCTTCTCGCTATGCAAAATTATCTTCGCAGGCAGATGAGGAGAAAAAAAATCCGTATTGAAGTATTTGATATCCTATTGATAGTAAAGTCCCAAATTGTTTAAAAATTCAGCATAATATATCTTTTATATAATAATATATGCTTGTCTCTTCAGTAAATGGAATGAACATGTTTTACTGATCCATATTTAACATCTTCTTATCTTGTAAGATAATTATCTTACATAATAAAAAGGAAGATGTTTGTAGCAGGAAATTGTACGGTCGTCATATTGCTTCCGAACCCAGAAAGTTGCACCTCGATATTCATTCAAATTCCTATTATAGTTTTTTCGTGTGTTAGCCAGATTTTGAGTGCTATTCCCACACATCGGTTCCTCAGTGACCGAAAATATCATCACGGAGTTTCCGTTTAGTTAATATCGCCAACTTGTCGACTTTTGGAACTTTATATTAAAATTTTCAGACCCTGTCTCCTAAACGAAACACCAAGAGGATGACTTAACACTAGCTAGTGCACATTCAACTCGTTAGTAACACACTATTTTACATAAATTTAAGAAACATTTCCACGTTGTCCAACCCATCTAGATGGGTATGCTCACCTTTATGAAAGGATCGCCTATCAGCACCCCATAGGCATACCACAGTAGGGTCACAATGAAGGTGGCCAATATGATGAGGAAAGGTAGACCCTTCGTGCTCTGGGACCGGAAAACATCGACCTGTAAACAGAACCACGTCACTGAATGCTCCTCATGAATTTGGAATACCGCAAGTACAGTGCCTAAAAGAGATAGCCAGTAATTTGTCGACAGCAGGGGGCCTGGAGCACAGCTCCGTATCCCTAGTTGGGTGACATATATGTGGGTCACAGTCTTCCAGAACCTAGTCCTTCAATAGGGGCCAATAATGTTGATGAAACAAGTTAGGAGTAGTAAACAAAGAATGCTGTAAACAGTGGTCTTATTGTAGAAGTTTGATGATAAGGCGAATATCCTTTACTGGGATGCAGAAGAGATTTAGTCAGGAATCGGCATGGGATGTCTAAATCGGGATTTGGGATAGCTCTTTAGGATTTGGGAAGGGTCTTTTTGGAAATTCACGATAAGTCGTAGTCGGTCATACAGGTATTATAGATCAATTCGTTGGGGATCCTAGCGAGGTTATCATAGAAATTGTTAGAAAGTTTTCGCATCTCTTGCTTAATAGTTTTAATTTTGAAATCGCGATGTATTATAAAGTTTTTCAACTATCTTGGGGCTTTTCTGATAGAACGTAGGATTTCGTTCTGAATGATTTGGACTTTTTTTACATTAGATTTCGCAGCGTAGCCCCAAATTGGGGAGGCATAGAGAATGATGGGGCGGATAACTGATTTGTAAAGTAGGATTTTGTTTTCAATGCTGACATCATTCGAATACAGGAGGGAGCTCAGTTCTGCTTTTACAAAGTTTTGCAATGTAGGGTTTCGATCGAAGCGAAAAACGGGTTCCCTAAAAACCGCCTCCGCCAGACGGCTCTGGACTCGAATAAGAGATCAAAAGCTGGGGAGTTAACATTGAAACTAATAGGAATTTAATGCAAATGAAATGACCGATATCTTTGGAATTAATTGAAGAATTTGTGTGAAATTTCGTGTGATTATTGCAATTGGTATACACAAAAAGTCATTTGATTTTCAAAGAAATTGAGCTAGGAATATATTCGTATTTTTAAAATTTTATGTAACTTGATCTGATGTTCTTTCAAACCTTTAAGGTCCAAAATAATCAAGTTCATTCATCACAGTAACGTGAAATTCGGTATGATGTTTTCTCTTGTGGTACATTTTAGTTCTTTCAATTTTGAAGATTATCGGGCTAGCCCGCCATAGGACTTTACCCGTTTTTAGAGAATAACTTGAAAATCAGAGAAGTATGGAATCTAAATTTAATATATCCTTTTCTTTTAGGGTATATTTTAATTCTTTCGATTTTGGACGGTATCGGGCGAACCCGTCATGGGTCCATCCTAGAAATTAACTCGTTTTCGCAGAATAACTCAAGAAACGGAGCATCTAAAAGTTCTAAATTTAGAATGTCGTTGTCATTTGAAGTATATCATTTAAATTAGATTTAAAACCTTATCGGGCTAGCCCGTGCTGGGCCCAACAAAAAAATGTACTCGTTTTTTAAGAATAACTCCAAAACTGTAGCAGCTAGAATGTCTAAATTTAGTATATCATTGTATTTTAAGGTATATTTTATTTCTTTGGATTTTGAACCTTATTAGGCTAGCCCATCTTGGGCCCGACATGGAAATGTATTGGTTTTTCGAGAATAACTCGAAAATCGAAACAGCTAAAAAAATCAAAACTCAGTATATCATTTTCGTTTGGGGTAAAGTTTAATACTTTCGAATTTGAACAGTATCGGGGTAGCCCGTCCTGGCCCCGACATATTAATGTATTCGTTTTTTTAAATAATTCAAGTAGGTCAACTAAAATACTTTATATATCATTGTCTTTTGGGGTATATTTTAATTTTTCAGATTTTAAACCTTAATGGGCTAGTCCGTCTTCGGTCCGCCTTAGGAATGTACTCATTTTGAGGGAATATTTCGAGAACGGAGAAGCTAAAAATTCCAAGTTTAGCATGTCGTTGTCTTTTGAGGTATATTGAACTCTTTGGATGTAAAATCTTATCGAGCTAGCCCGTCCTGGGCCTGCCACAGAAATGAACTCGTGTTTCAGAATAAATCGAAAACCAGCACAGCTAGAATGTCTAAATTTATTATATATCATTGTTCTTTGGGGGTATAATCCTTTGGATTTTAAATCTTAGAGGGCTAACCCGTCTTGGGCCAGCCATAGAAATTTATTCAGTTGTTGCAAATGACTCGATAACCGCACCGAAATAGTTGGAAATTCCAAGTTCAGAATGTCATTGTCTTTTGTGGTATATTTTAACTCTTTGGACTAGAATACTTATCGGGCTAGCCCGTCCTAGACCCGAAATAAGAATGTACTCGTTTTTTGAAAATATCTCGAAAACCGAAACAGCTAAAAAACCTAAATTTAGTATATAATTTTCTTTTGGAGTCTATTTTAATTCTTCAGATGAACCTCATCGGGCTGATCTTGGGCTCGTCTTAGGAACAGACTCGTTTTTTAAAAATAACTCGAGAATTGGAGTAGCTAAAAATTCCAATTTTGGTATTTTGCGGTCTATTTTAACTTTCTGGTATCTGAACGTTACGTAAAGACGATCCATAAATTCATTAGCAAAATGCAACTCACAAACCACAGAGTTTTTGTTTAGAACTTTATCTGCGCGAGGTATTAACTTTGTCCATTTAGTTCTCAGCTCATCGTTGTCAGGAGCTTTAAATAGAGAATATTTGCCTCTGAAATTTCTGTAACCTGTATTATTCAGGCAGCAGTGTAACCTGTTGCTCAGGCAGCAATGATGGTTCCTGATTTTTCTTCCAAATTCACAGGCATTTTTCTCAGTAATGAATTCACTATGTGAATTATTTCGATCCTAAAAGTATTTAATCTATTGTTTTATTTAGTATGCATATGTAATCGCAATAAACACCTTTAGAAATAAGGGATCTTGTCGTTTAGGATTTTTATCATGATTATATTTACTCATTTGTATACTTCGAACTTTTGATTTTATTAATCTTAAGCCAATTGATTAACTTGTTTGACATAGAATTATTTTTAATTTTCTGTCTGTTCAGGCTGATTTGCTGGATGTCGAAAGCCCAGACCATCCGACTCGTCCAAGGACTTAGAGCAACTTAATGAATGGCCGGGATTTGCTGGATGTTGAAGGCCCAGACCACACGACCAACCCAAGGGTTTCCGGTAGCAATGTGTGTGGCCGGGAAGGGGGATTTGCTGGATGTGTCGAAGCAGATAGAAATAAAATACTTTCAGATTATTTAGACTGTTGTTGAAACCCAGACCGTCCGACCTACCAGAAAGGTGTAAGGTAACTGTTTGGACGGTCGAGATGTGCCACCCAATTTAGACCGGAACCCAGTGGGGGAGGCATCCGCAGGGACCGTACCCTCCTTCCCCTACCACCAACCTCTCGGAAGGACTTTCGGACCCACATGTTTAACGTGATCGTACTCCGCATGAACACGGCGGCAGTTTTGGCAGTGGCTGGAATCGAACCCGGGCCTACCGAGTGCAACTCCAGCGCGCTAACCAATGGGCTACCGCGCCCAGATTATTTAGACTGTGAAATGACTATGGATTTTTAATTTCTACTGATTTTGTAATGAGTCTCCAAATACATTCATTTACAACACTTTTTCTTATTTGGATTATTTGATAAAATAAAGAGTGGAATGACAGTTTATTTTCTGAAACATTGCCGTTGCTTAAAAATTTTGGCCCCTCGATCATTTAAAGTAAAACATTTAATTCATACAATTTAGTATTTTTTAGTTGTGTTAAATTTTTACTAAAATTAAAAATTTGGTTTATAAATTTTGAATTCAAAAAGCTGAAATTTTATTTTTATCTAATCTGCTAATTGCATTTTTGATTATAAAGGGGTCGGTGCAAAGAAATCTTATTTTCTTTATTTTTCAATCACAGAATAGTAGATTGAAACTTTCATATATTTTAAAGCTAAATGTTAATGTTGTCACTCAAAGTATACAAATTTGAGTTATCTTTGCAAAACTAATTTGATTATGAATTAAAATTTTCTTGAAATATGTTTATACCCTTATTTTTTTTTTCTCTACATTTATTAAAATTAAGGAATATATATAAAACAATAACCTATTAAAAATAATTTTTATACCATTTCATAAGTGAAGGCAAGGGATTGATTAGGTTTTCCTTTTAGTTAAGGGAAAAATTCTCATATTTCACTAATATGTAAATTTTATTCTAATTTTTTATCAATAAGTAAATAATATCTGTTATATTACAGTATTTCACTGTAAATTAAGCTCAAATTCAAATTCTTCAAACCATTTTTCAAAGCACTAAAACTAATTTAATTCGTTTAGATTAAAACCTCCTATTTATATAGCAAGTTGTCAGCTTCAAAATATTTTGACATATAGAATTTGTTGTGAATTTAGATTTTAAAGTATACAATTTTAATTCATATGTTTACATTGGATGTATAGCTTTGGATACACACGATTTTAGCTTTTCCGGTAAAATACTATTTTTTAATAATCATAATTATGATTAATGAGAATTTAATCATAATAATATAATGTTTTTTGTATGTCTCTTCATAATACTTTCTTTTAAATGTTTGAATTTATTTTTTGAAAAATGCTTATGCATAATTTTGTTTTTTTAGAAAATTCTTAAAAAGAAATTTCTTCTTTATAAAATTTCCTGTAAAACTTTATTATTTTGCTGATAATATTTTGATAAATTATCAAATTTGCTTATTTTAAATTTCTGAAATTTAAAAATGTATATTAATTTTCCATTTTCTAAAGTGTTTATTAATTTCCCATTTTAATTGTTGGAGCGAAAATCAGAGAGCGTTTCCAACGGTTGCGTGACCTTGACAATCGATTTGGATTTCTCATCAATGTTCAGAAACTTCTTAGTAGTTCCAATATGGATAAGGAATTGGAAAGGCAATGTTGTGCTACTGCCAGCAACTACAAAAATGATTTGGATGTGAAGGAGCTGCATCAAGAAATTTTAGATTGTGCAATGTTGTTAAAAAATCGAAATGAGAGCGATGTAATCGAGCCTATACATCCATTAGAATTGCTGAATTTCATTACCTCATATGGAGAGGAAATGTACCCTCATCTCCAGACTGCTTTACAAATTCTGCTCACAATTTCAGTATCCATTGCTAGTTGTGAAAGATCCTTCAGCAAACTGAAATTGATTATGTCTTGGTTGAGATCATCTATGGGACAAGAACGCTTGAGTGACTTGGCATTGTTGAGTATTGAGGGGAAAATATTCGAGAAAATCAATGCTGACAAAGTTATTGATACCTTTGCAATCGGGAAAACTCGAAGGGTTTATTTATAGGATATGATCTCCTGAGACACTATTTAATAATGGAAAATATTGTACTAATATCTGTTCAATAGAAAGGTGTTCAATAAATCTAGAAATTTTGATATTTCCAAGATGAATAATTTGTGCGTGTGCATGTGTACGTGCGTGCATGCGTGCACGAGCTCGAGTTCATAATCTGGTAAGGGAAGGAGGGGCACAATTCTTCACCTTTGCCCCCCCCCCCCCTGCCAAAAACTCACAGTACGCCGCTGTGTTTACTCACCTTTTCCGTAAAATCAAAGCTTACCCATCGAATTTTGAAAGTACACTTTATCATGGCACTCCTTAAAAATTGCATTTTTACCTGGCGAAAGAAGGGAGGTGCTGGGAAAATGACATTCCATACTGTAAAACGCAATTCACCACTCTAACCCTTCCGTGGGTCACATACTCCTTTTACCAGATCTTGCCCACGTTTATAAATTGCACATATATTACTGCTGCAGTGAGGTGCACAGCAGGATTGGAGATCAGTGAACCATTATATTACTGCTGCATGTGGTCAACATTGGAAAACGAAATCAGCCGCATTCGATTGCTTTCAATAAATTGCACATATATTACTGCTGCAGTGAGGTGCACAGCAGGATTGGAGATCAGTGAACCATTATATTACTGCTGCATGTGGTCAACATTGGAAAACGAAATCAGCCGCATTCGATTGCTTTCAATAAATTGCACATATATTACTGCTGCAGTGAGGTGCACAGCAGGATTGAAGATCAGTGAACCATTATATTACTGCTGCATGTGGTCAACATTGGAAAACGAAATCAGCCGCATTCGATTGCTTTCAATAAATTGCACATATATTACTGCTGCAGTGAGGTGCACAGCAGGATTGAAGATCAGTGAACCATTATATTACTGCTGCATGTGGTCAACATTGGAAAACGAAATCAGCCGCATTCGATTGCTTTCAATAAATTGCACATATATTACTGCTGCAGTGAGGTGCACAGCAGGATTGAAGATCAGTGAACCATTATATTACTGCTGCATGTGGTCAACATTGGAAAACGAAATCAGCCGCATTCGATTGCTTTCAATAAATTGCACATATATTACTGCTGCAGTGAGGTGCACAGCAGGATTGGAGATCAGTGAACCATTATATTACTGCTGCATGTGGTCAACATTGGAAAACGAAATCAGCCGCATTCGATTGCTTTCAATAAATTGCACATATATTACTGCTGCAGTGAGGTGCACAGCAGGATTGGAGATCAGTGAACCATTATATTACTGCTGCATGTGGTCAACATTGGAAAACGAAATCAGCCGCATTCGATTGCTTTCAATAAATTGCACATATATTACTGCTGCAGTGAGGTGCACAGCAGGATTGGAGATCAGTGAACCATTATATTACTGCTGCATGTGGTCAACATTGGAAAACGAAATCAGCCGCATTCGATTGCTTTCAATAAATTGCACATATATTACTGCTGCAGTGAGGTGCACAGCAGGATTGAAGATCAGTGAACCATTATATTACTGCTGCATGTGGTCAACATTGGAAAACGAAATCAGCCGCATTCGATTGCTTTCAATAAATTGCACATATATTACTGCTGCAGTGAGGTGCACAGCAGGATTGAAGATCAGTGAACCATTATATTACTGCTGCATGTGGTCAACATTGGAAAACGAAATCAGCCGCATTCGATTGCTTTCAATAAATTGCACATATATTACTGCTGCAGTGAGGTGCACAGCAGGATTGAAGATCAGTGAACCATTATATTACTGCTGCATGTGGTCAACATTGGAAAACGAAATCAGCCGCATTCGATTGCTTTCAATAAATTGCACATATATTACTGCTGCAGTGAGGTGCACAGCAGGATTGGAGATCAGTGAACCATTATATTACTGCTGCATGTGGTCAACATTGGAAAACGAAATCAGCCGCATTCGATTGCTTTCAATAAATTGCACATATATTACTGCTGCAGTGAGGTGCACAGCAGGATTGAAGATCAGTGAACCATTATATTACTGCTGCATGTGGTCAACATTGGAAAACGAAATCAGCCGCATTCGATTGCTTTCAATAAATTGCACATATATTACTGCTGCAGTGAGGTGCACAGCAGGATTGAAGATCAGTGAACCATTATATTACTGCTGCATGTGGTCAACATTGGAAAACGAAATCAGCCGCATTCGATTGCTTTCAATAAATTGCACATATATTACTGCTGCAGTGAGGTGCACAGCAGGATTGAAGATCAGTGAACCATTATATTACTGCTGCATGTGGTCAACATTGGAAAACGAAATCAGCCGCATTCGATTGCTTTCAATAAATTGCACATATATTACTGCTGCAGTGAGGTGCACAGCAGGATTGAAGATCAGTGAACCATTATATTACTGCTGCATGTGGTCAACATTGGAAAACGAAATCAGCCGCATTCGATTGCTTTCAATAAATTGCACATATATTACTGCTGCAGTGAGGTGCACAGCAGGATTGAAGATCAGTGAACCATTATATTACTGCTGCATGTGGTCAACATTGGAAAACGAAATCAGCCGCATTCGATTGCTTTCAATAAATTGCACATATATTACTGCTGCAGTGAGGTGCACAGCAGGATTGAAGATCAGTGAACCATTATATTACTGCTGCATGTGGTCAACATTGGAAAACGAAATCAGCCGCATTCGATTGCTTTCAATAAATTGCACATATATTACTGCTGCAGTGAGGTGCACAGCAGGATTGAAGATCAGTGAACCATTATATTACTGCTGCATGTGGTCAACATTGGAAAACGAAATCAGCCGCATTCGATTGCTTTCAATAAATTGCACATATATTACTGCTGCAGTGAGGTGCACAGCAGGATTGAAGATCAGTGAACCATTATATTACTGCTGCATGTGGTCAACATTGGAAAACGAAATCAGCCGCATTCGATTGCTTTCAATAAATTGCACATATATTACTGCTGCAGTGAGGTGCACAGCAGGATTGAAGATCAGTGAACCATTATATTACTGCTGCATGTGGTCAACATTGGAAAACGAAATCAGCCGCATTCGATTGCTTTCAATAAATTGCACATATATTACTGCTGCAGTGAGGTGCACAGCAGGATTGAAGATCAGTGAACCATTATATTACTGCTGCATGTGGTCAACATTGGAAAACGAAATCAGCCGCATTCGATTGCTTTCAATAAATTGCACATATATTACTGCTGCAGTGAGGTGCACAGCAGGATTGAAGATCAGTGAACCATTATATTACTGCTGCATGTGGTCAACATTGGAAAACGAAATCAGCCGCATTCGATTGCTTTCAATAAATTGCACATATATTACTGCTGCAGTGAGGTGCACAGCAGGATTGAAGATCAGTGAACCATTATATTACTGCTGCATGTGGTCAACATTGGAAAACGAAATCAGCCGCATTCGATTGCTTTCAATAAATTGCACATATATTACTGCTGCAGTGAGGTGCACAGCAGGATTGAAGATCAGTGAACCATTATATTACTGCTGCATGTGGTCAACATTGGAAAACGAAATCAGCCGCATTCGATTGCTTTCAATAAATTGCACATATATTACTGCTGCAGTGAGGTGCACAGCAGGATTGAAGATCAGTGAACCATTATATTACTGCTGCATGTGGTCAACATTGGAAAACGAAATCAGCCGCATTCGATTGCTTTCAATAAATTGCACATATATTACTGCTGCAGTGAGGTGCACAGCAGGATTGAAGATCAGTGAACCATTATATTACTGCTGCATGTGGTCAACATTGGAAAACGAAATCAGCCGCATTCGATTGCTTTCAATAAATTGCACATATATTACTGCTGCAGTGAGGTGCACAGCAGGATTGAAGATCAGTGAACCATTATATTACTGCTGCATGTGGTCAACATTGGAAAACGAAATCAGCCGCATTCGATTGCTTTCAATAAATTGCACATATATTACTGCTGCAGTGAGGTGCACAGCAGGATTGAAGATCAGTGAACCATTATATTACTGCTGCATGTGGTCAACATTGGAAAACGAAATCAGCCGCATTCGATTGCTTTCAATAAATTGCACATATATTACTGCTGCAGTGAGGTGCACAGCAGGATTGAAGATCAGTGAACCATTATATTACTGCTGCATGTGGTCAACATTGGAAAACGAAATCAGCCGCATTCGATTGCTTTCAATAAATTGCACATATATTACTGCTGCAGTGAGGTGCACAGCAGGATTGAAGATCAGTGAACCATTATATTACTGCTGCATGTGGTCAACATTGGAAAACGAAATCAGCCGCATTCGATTGCTTTCAATAAATTGCACATATATTACTGCTGCAGTGAGGTGCACAGCAGGATTGAAGATCAGTGAACCATTATATTACTGCTGCATGTGGTCAACATTGGAAAACGAAATCAGCCGCATTCGATTGCTTTCAATAAATTGCACATATATTACTGCTGCAGTGAGGTGCACAGCAGGATTGAAGATCAGTGAACCATTATATTACTGCTGCATGTGGTCAACATTGGAAAACGAAATCAGCCGCATTCGATTGCTTTCAATAAATTGCACATATATTACTGCTGCAGTGAGGTGCACAGCAGGATTGAAGATCAGTGAACCATTATATTACTGCTGCATGTGGTCAACATTGGAAAACGAAATCAGCCGCATTCGATTGCTTTCAATAAATTGCACATATATTACTGCTGCAGTGAGGTGCACAGCAGGATTGAAGATCAGTGAACCATTATATTACTGCTGCATGTGGTCAACATTGGAAAACGAAATCAGCCGCATTCGATTGCTTTCAATAAATTGCACATATATTACTGCTGCAGTGAGGTGCACAGCAGGATTGAAGATCAGTGAACCATTATATTACTGCTGCATGTGGTCAACATTGGAAAACGAAATCAGCCGCATTCGATTGCTTTCAATAAATTGCACATATATTACTGCTGCAGTGAGGTGCACAGCAGGATTGAAGATCAGTGAACCATTATATTACTGCTGCATGTGGTCAACATTGGAAAACGAAATCAGCCGCATTCGATTGCTTTCAATAAATTGCACATATATTACTGCTGCAGTGAGGTGCACAGCAGGATTGAAGATCAGTGAACCATTATATTACTGCTGCATGTGGTCAACATTGGAAAACGAAATCAGCCGCATTCGATTGCTTTCAATAAATTGCACATATATTACTGCTGCAGTGAGGTGCACAGCAGGATTGAAGATCAGTGAACCATTATATTACTGCTGCATGTGGTCAACATTGGAAAACGAAATCAGCCGCATTCGATTGCTTTCAATAAATTGCACATATATTACTGCTGCAGTGAGGTGCACAGCAGGATTGAAGATCAGTGAACCATTATATTACTGCTGCATGTGGTCAACATTGGAAAACGAAATCAGCCGCATTCGATTGCTTTCAATAAATTGCACATATATTACTGCTGCAGTGAGGTGCACAGCAGGATTGAAGATCAGTGAACCATTATATTACTGCTGCATGTGGTCAACATTGGAAAACGAAATCAGCCGCATTCGATTGCTTTCAATAAATTGCACATATATTACTGCTGCAGTGAGGTGCACAGCAGGATTGAAGATCAGTGAACCATTATATTACTGCTGCATGTGGTCAACATTGGAAAACGAAATCAGCCGCATTCGATTGCTTTCAATAAATTGCACATATATTACTGCTGCAGTGAGGTGCACAGCAGGATTGAAGATCAGTGAACCATTATATTACTGCTGCATGTGGTCAACATTGGAAAACGAAATCAGCCGCATTCGATTGCTTTCAATAAATTGCACATATATTACTGCTGCAGTGAGGTGCACAGCAGGATTGAAGATCAGTGAACCATTATATTACTGCTGCATGTGGTCAACATTGGAAAACGAAATCAGCCGCATTCGATTGCTTTCAATAAATTGCACATATATTACTGCTGCAGTGAGGTGCACAGCAGGATTGAAGATCAGTGAACCATTATATTACTGCTGCATGTGGTCAACATTGGAAAACGAAATCAGCCGCATTCGATTGCTTTCAATAAATTGCACATATATTACTGCTGCAGTGAGGTGCACAGCAGGATTGAAGATCAGTGAACCATTATATTACTGCTGCATGTGGTCAACATTGGAAAACGAAATCAGCCGCATTCGATTGCTTTCAATAAATTGCACATATATTACTGCTGCAGTGAGGTGCACAGCAGGATTGAAGATCAGTGAACCATTATATTACTGCTGCATGTGGTCAACATTGGAAAACGAAATCAGCCGCATTCGATTGCTTTCAATAAATTGCACATATATTACTGCTGCAGTGAGGTGCACAGCAGGATTGAAGATCAGTGAACCATTATATTACTGCTGCATGTGGTCAACATTGGAAAACGAAATCAGCCGCATTCGATTGCTTTCAATAAATTGCACATATATTACTGCTGCAGTGAGGTGCACAGCAGGATTGAAGATCAGTGAACCATTATATTACTGCTGCATGTGGTCAACATTGGAAAACGAAATCAGCCGCATTCGATTGCTTTCAATAAATTGCACATATATTACTGCTGCAGTGAGGTGCACAGCAGGATTGAAGATCAGTGAACCATTATATTACTGCTGCATGTGGTCAACATTGGAAAACGAAATCAGCCGCATTCGATTGCTTTCAATAAATTGCACATATATTACTGCTGCAGTGAGGTGCACAGCAGGATTGAAGATCAGTGAACCATTATATTACTGCTGCATGTGGTCAACATTGGAAAACGAAATCAGCCGCATTCGATTGCTTTCAATAAATTGCACATATATTACTGCTGCAGTGAGGTGCACAGCAGGATTGAAGATCAGTGAACCATTATATTACTGCTGCATGTGGTCAACATTGGAAAACGAAATCAGCCGCATTCGATTGCTTTCAATAAATTGCACATATATTACTGCTGCAGTGAGGTGCACAGCAGGATTGAAGATCAGTGAACCATTATATTACTGCTGCATGTGGTCAACATTGGAAAACGAAATCAGCCGCATTCGATTGCTTTCAATAAATTGCACATATATTACTGCTGCAGTGAGGTGCACAGCAGGATTGAAGATCAGTGAACCATTATATTACTGCTGCATGTGGTCAACATTGGAAAACGAAATCAGCCGCATTCGATTGCTTTCAATAAATTGCACATATATTACTGCTGCAGTGAGGTGCACAGCAGGATTGAAGATCAGTGAACCATTATATTACTGCTGCATGTGGTCAACATTGGAAAACGAAATCAGCCGCATTCGATTGCTTTCAATAAATTGCACATATATTACTGCTGCAGTGAGGTGCACAGCAGGATTGAAGATCAGTGAACCATTATATTACTGCTGCATGTGGTCAACATTGGAAAACGAAATCAGCCGCATTCGATTGCTTTCAATAAATTGCACATATATTACTGCTGCAGTGAGGTGCACAGCAGGATTGAAGATCAGTGAACCATTATATTACTGCTGCATGTGGTCAACATTGGAAAACGAAATCAGCCGCATTCGATTGCTTTCAATAAATTGCACATATATTACTGCTGCAGTGAGGTGCACAGCAGGATTGAAGATCAGTGAACCATTATATTACTGCTGCATGTGGTCAACATTGGAAAACGAAATCAGCCGCATTCGATTGCTTTCAATAAATTGCACATATATTACTGCTGCAGTGAGGTGCACAGCAGGATTGAAGATCAGTGAACCATTATATTACTGCTGCATGTGGTCAACATTGGAAAACGAAATCAGCCGCATTCGATTGCTTTCAATAAATTGCACATATATTACTGCTGCAGTGAGGTGCACAGCAGGATTGAAGATCAGTGAACCATTATATTACTGCTGCATGTGGTCAACATTGGAAAACGAAATCAGCCGCATTCGATTGCTTTCAATAAATTGCACATATATTACTGCTGCAGTGAGGTGCACAGCAGGATTGAAGATCAGTGAACCATTATATTACTGCTGCATGTGGTCAACATTGGAAAACGAAATCAGCCGCATTCGATTGCTTTCAATAAATTGCACATATATTACTGCTGCAGTGAGGTGCACAGCAGGATTGAAGATCAGTGAACCATTATATTACTGCTGCATGTGGTCAACATTGGAAAACGAAATCAGCCGCATTCGATTGCTTTCAATAAATTGCACATATATTACTGCTGCAGTGAGGTGCACAGCAGGATTGAAGATCAGTGAACCATTATATTACTGCTGCATGTGGTCAACATTGGAAAACGAAATCAGCCGCATTCGATTGCTTTCAATAAATTGCACATATATTACTGCTGCAGTGAGGTGCACAGCAGGATTGAAGATCAGTGAACCATTATATTACTGCTGCATGTGGTCAACATTGGAAAACGAAATCAGCCGCATTCGATTGCTTTCAATAAATTGCACATATATTACTGCTGCAGTGAGGTGCACAGCAGGATTGAAGATCAGTGAACCATTATATTACTGCTGCATGTGGTCAACATTGGAAAACGAAATCAGCCGCATTCGATTGCTTTCAATAAATTGCACATATATTACTGCTGCAGTGAGGTGCACAGCAGGATTGAAGATCAGTGAACCATTATATTACTGCTGCATGTGGTCAACATTGGAAAACGAAATCAGCCGCATTCGATTGCTTTCAATAAATTGCACATATATTACTGCTGCAGTGAGGTGCACAGCAGGATTGAAGATCAGTGAACCATTATATTACTGCTGCATGTGGTCAACATTGGAAAACGAAATCAGCCGCATTCGATTGCTTTCAATAAATTGCACATATATTACTGCTGCAGTGAGGTGCACAGCAGGATTGAAGATCAGTGAACCATTATATTACTGCTGCATGTGGTCAACATTGGAAAACGAAATCAGCCGCATTCGATTGCTTTCAATAAATTGCACATATATTACTGCTGCAGTGAGGTGCACAGCAGGATTGAAGATCAGTGAACCATTATATTACTGCTGCATGTGGTCAACATTGGAAAACGAAATCAGCCGCATTCGATTGCTTTCAATAAATTGCACATATATTACTGCTGCAGTGAGGTGCACAGCAGGATTGAAGATCAGTGAACCATTATATTACTGCTGCATGTGGTCAACATTGGAAAACGAAATCAGCCGCATTCGATTGCTTTCAATAAATTGCACATATATTACTGCTGCAGTGAGGTGCACAGCAGGATTGAAGATCAGTGAACCATTATATTACTGCTGCATGTGGTCAACATTGGAAAACGAAATCAGCCGCATTCGATTGCTTTCAATAAATTGCACATATATTACTGCTGCAGTGAGGTGCACAGCAGGATTGAAGATCAGTGAACCATTATATTACTGCTGCATGTG